>OW804096.1:138550441-139150441 GCA_942159475.1 Sthenelais limicola | reverse complement strand
TGCTTCATTTTTACTTCTAGTTAACAATTTTAAAAACACAAAATATATTCACCGACCCATTCGGTTTACAGATCATATAGCATTATTAACAAATGACGTAGACTTCACAGCGGTACAACACCCAATGATCCGACCCAACCATAAAGGGGGGGGGGGGGGGGTGTCATAATATGATTCAACAAAGTCCGCTAAAAGGTTCATATTATTTATAATTTAATGATTGGATCTAATGATTATATTTCATGTATTGCAGTCTAGACCGAAACAAGCCCTTGATAGAACCAAAGCTAAAGAATATTGTTTGAAAGTTTTTAATTACAGTTGACAATGTTTAGTACGCCTCTTTGGTGGTATTACTTTTTAAATTATTTTCAATTTAATGATTTAATCTAATGATTAGATTGCATTTATTGTTAACGAACTAAAGCTAAAGAGAATAGTTTGAACAGTTTCCATGGAGATGAATATTTTCTCCGGAAATCTTTAATTTTAATAAGTTTCTTTGTGACGTTATTTTTATTACACGAATTTTGCCAGGAGTAGTTCACCTTACGGTGGTCCTCCACTAGTAGCTGGGGGAGGGGGTGAAACTGTAGCCCCGCCCGGGTTAGAATCCACAACATGCCACCCATGCCAGTGAACCGACCCAGCGCTTTAGACCGCTCAGCCACCCTCCACACATCCCATCAATCAAAGGTCACAAATAAGGGATTTGCATATCCCACTGCGCATGTCTATGGCAGTGCATACTGGGATAGATTCAGTTCAAATCCGACATACTAATATTTACCAACAATTTTATGGAAAATTGCAAGAATGTTTTCACCAATATCATAGCCTTTATAAATGATCTATGAAAACCAAATGCATGATGGGAAAGATGGAGGCTTGTGCAATGGAAACATGTATAACACATGGATATTGACATTAGAGCATTGATAGATAGTTCATGTTGCACATGGCATGTTTTCTATAGATTTTATACTGTACCATTAGTCCCATAATTCAATGCGAATCAATATTCAAAATGGCGTCTATGCAACTCCCCTATTGACGACAAGTGAGACAATGTACCTGTTTAGGAGCAAGAGTACGTTGGCGCAGCTTCTCAATGACACCGCGAGCGTTACTTGTCCACGCCTCCACTACGGCCTGGGTCTGTGGAGGAGATCATACAATATTCACATCAATTGAAAAGAACATAATTTTTAGTAACAGGAACTTTGTAGTGAGCTATGAAAGTTTTCTTTTTTAAATCTGTGCAAAAATCGACTTTCCAATGCTCTGTTTTATAAATTTCCCTGTTCTATATGATAATTCAAAAGATGTTAATTTGCTCAAAATGCCCAATAAGGAATATTGATAAAAACGTGAACTAACCAAGATGTACCCTATGAAAATGTCATCATTAGAATAAATAAATCAATATATTAATTGAAAGATAGAAATTGGCATACCGGTATATATAGATATACCTTAATTAGTTCTAATATATTCCAAGTTCCAGTATATTTCCAAGATCTATTGATAAAGTTGTATATGTTATCCATTTGATTGCTACAATAATATAGTTATATCATAGTGTGAACTGGACTAGTGTAACTTTGCGCTCGAGAATATTTTCTGATCAACTGTTGTACTTTCACAATGTTCATGTTTTCGGGCAACAGTTGGAAGACTGCACTGTGCAGACACTATTTACCATATTGGTCACATCTTCAGAAATTGTACAATTAGCAAATCTACACATTTAGTAAATTCTGCTAAATTACACTGACAAATGGTCACTACTACGTATATCTGAGTATATTTGATATTGCCATGATTCAAACAATTTATTTGGCTATGTTGAACTGAGTTTTGAACCAGATTTTTGTTTAATTTTGGGTTATTTGAGAGGATTGGTGAATTGTACATTTTCTGGCGATTTCACCCATATATTTACCATTTTGAAAAATAAAAAATATCAATAATAAAACTGGTAAGAGAAACATTGGGGCAGCCATGGAATCTATAAGATGGAACTCAGGAAATATATCTGAGTATATTTGGTATTGACACAATTCCAACAATCTGTTTGATTATGTTGAACTGAGTTTTTTCTTTAATTTGGGGTTATTTGAGAGAATTGGTGAAGGTGAATTGTACTTTTTCTGGCGATTTCACCCGTATATTTACCATTTTGAAAAATAAAAACTAATAATAATATAATTGGTAAGAGAAACATTGGAATCTATAAGATTGGAACCTTGTCTTCGTCTAATCCCAGTTGCAGCAGTTGTTGGTTAAGGATGGCGGGTTTGGCGGCATGGTAGGCTGCTTGGTGCAGGAAGAACTCACACGTCTCTATCACAAGATCAAGTTCATTGTTAGTGAGGGAGAGCGCCGTCTCTAATCTCTCTTCCTCTTCCTCGTTGAACGTCCTTTCATCCTGGGAAATGGGAAATAAATAATAATAAACCCATCCTCCTTGATAAAGGCCTCTTGTTGGCCGAAACATTGGACCCCAATAAACAAAACCACAACCCACTTACTAGTCCCTGTCCTCCTTGTTTACGGGTAATATCACCTCCCTAAATAATAACAAACTTTACGATGGTTGAACGCGAAAAAACACCAAGAAGGAAGTGAGTAGATTTTGTTTTTTTTATTGATTTCTTAACGTTTCGATCAGATTGATCTTCTTCAGGAGAATGGTTACACTGCTGGGTTAGTTTATAAATAAATAATAACAAAATTAAGGCAATGTTTGAATATTGCATATACCTTTCCAATATTCGTATCTTTTATAATATTGGAAAGATATACAAGCCTCACTAGTACTATGTTTGGTGATGTATATATGTGAACGTGTGATTAATAATCATTTTCAATTAACAAAGATGAATTGGAAATAGTTTGATTACTTGTAAGCTTCAGAAATATAATTAGGCCTACATGTAGTTAATGCGCATGCAACATGGTGGAGAACTGAAAATCTGCTACAATCAGTGAACCGGAAAAATTGAATTAGAAATTTTACACATGGAATCAGTCCTTGATTGGGACATGAAAGCCTGCCCACTTATGTTGAACTGTATTTTGAACCTGATTTTTGTCTTAGATTTGGGTTATTGGAGAAGATTGGTGAATACAAAGTGTAGGCTATATTTGTTGGCGCCCTGAACCATAATGCATTACGGTACCCCAATTCAGGAATGTAAACTGCACACAACTATTAAAATAGTAATCACCTTTAAGTGTAGTTTCTGTAATATCCGAGATAAAACCAGGGGAAACTTGGCAGCATCTAGGTCGTTGATCAGACCTACAGCCTTCTTGATACTGGAACAGAAGTTGGTTAATTAATGGAAATGCTAATTAATAGGGGAAAAAAGGAAACGGGGAGGGAGGGGAGACACATCTTTGGTACCAATAGATCTATATTACCGGTATAAATCACACGAAAAACGAACTTGCATTTAAGGTTGTTATTTCTGAAAAACCTCATGACATATATAGCAGTGATTGGGAGACATAGCAGAAGCTTCTGAGGGTAAATGTAATAATAACATGAATTGATAATAACATGGTTATGCAGGTAAATATCAATGAAACTGTAATGTCTAGTCCATGCACTGTCTGTTATATATAAGTGGCATTAATTCTCTCACTGTTCCTGGTGGAGTTAGAGAAAGTTGAGCTTGCGCCCCTTTTAAGAAAGAAAAGAAAAAAAAAATTTTTTTCTCTCTTCCTCGACCCGATGAGAAGGCTATCAAGATGGCTGCTGACGCCCCGTCACTGGGACGCCACCTTCTCCATGGCGAAAGACCGCCGTCCCCCTGACGACCGGTCCTGTGACGTCTCGTCCGGTTCCGCGCTCTTCTCCGATTTATACATATATTCACGCCCTGAATATACTACATATTTTTGTTGGGTATATTTTCGATGTGAGATTGAAAGACACACAGTGACACAGAAATTAAGGAAATACAGGTTCGAAATCGTCTTCAAGTTTAACAGTTACCTCGAATCGAAACTGAACTACTAGTTATAAATATAATATTGCCATTATTATTTTTTTGTCAATAAATGCATTTATTAAAGAATTCAGTGTTAATTATTGATTGTATAACATATTTTGCCTGTAGGTTCGTTGAAAATGCCACAAGAGGTTTTACACAAAAATTACATAATTTGAACTAGATTTAACTATTAACTCTGATTCTTGTCATCGTCTTGGGTCTCCGGGTTATTGTTCGAATAAGGATTTCGGTATTGCTTCCATGGGTGGGGTGGAGTATAGACGTTGGTACTCAATAGCCAGGGTTTGTAGAATAACATGAAACCCTTAAAATCTTTCGCCATTTCATCGCCTAGGAATTGTTTAGGGACATTTTCACCCTTTTCCTTCTTTACTATGAATTTTCCTGTTTTAGATATCTTTGCTTCCAGAACTTCTATGATGTTTTTGTTTGGTTCAATTCGATCTCGGCCCATCCGTAAACAAAGTGCTTTCATGTACTTGAAGTTGTATCCAGATCGCCGGATCAGAATACCATAAATATCCACCGTAGGCTCGAATCCAGCATCCTTAATGTTCTCGAGAAGCATTAAACCAGAGGTATGGTTTTTACAACCAAGCGCCAAGTTTGCGAATGTCATAAGATTGGGCACCAGTTTCATCTTGTTGAATAGTGACAAAACATCCAGGGCTGAAGTGAACTCATAGCGTTTACACCTTCTGCGAATGATCGCATTGAGGAAATCCTCATCTGGCTCAACCAGGCCGACTTCCATGACGGCCAGTAAATCATGCTCAGCTTTTGTTGTTGAAGGGATCATATCCAAGAACAGTGAAAACGTCTTTATATCAGGATTTACATTATCTTTCTTCATGTGGCCCAATACGCCAGGAACACCTCCCAGGAGAGATAACCTAGACTCAGGAGTCTCTAGATTTCCCAGAGAGATAATAGCGCCCTTCCTCACTCCACGAGGATTGAGTATGTTTGGTACATTAGAAACCCCCTGCGAGGAATTATCACTTCTCAGTGATAGCAGTTGATTTGATACCTCGGGAAGATCTGCTTGAGTTAAAGCCATAGCCTTTGTTTCTGATCTTTGAATCTTCTTTACTATTTGTCCAGTGGAAGCATTTATTTCAGGATTTGATACAGGTTGCTTCGATTCAGCGCCCCCAAAGCCTTTTGGAATGTCACAGTCCTTGCTTAAACTTTTGTATTCACTGACAACCAGAGAATTAATGTCAATTTCCTTTCTGGGCTTAAAACCAGATGGCAGCCTATTTTCCATGAAAGCGTCTTGTTCTGCTGTGCTCCGGCCCAACAATTCGTTCGCATAATCTGAGTCACCAACACTACAGTCTCTCGCTGATCGTAACAGCAGGTTATAATGGTAGGCATTTGGCTTTAATTTCAGCCTCATCCTTCTCCAAATCTCTATTGCGTGTTTAAAGCCAGTTTCTTTGTCTGAGATGCAGGCAATGAAGATATGAGACCACGCCTCGTCGTCAAGCTTATACTGTCCAGCCTCAACGATTCTATCAATAATGGACGTGGCCGTCCCGATCTCTCCCAACTTTCCATAGGTCTTAACCATAGCTTTGATAGTCAGGAATTTGGGCTCAATTCCCTTTTCTCTTATTAAAAGGCAAAGGCCATCGGCGCGCTTCAGTCCATCTTCCCTGAAAGGCGAGTTAGCACAGGCATTGAATAAAGCTGTGTAAGTGGGATCCTCGGGTATCAGGCCATATTTCTTCATCGTGTTGAACAGCTGGAATGCTTTCTTGGTGTATCCAACTCTTCCCAGTATTCCAATTACAACTGTGAATGAGTATTCAGTTGGAGCCACTCGATCCTCCCTAAGCATTGTCTTTTCCAGCATATAGATGGCTTCATAAACCTTTCCTTCTCGGCCTAACTTCTCTATCTGTTTCGCATACCATCTGGCATCATACCCTCTCAATCCAAATTCACGCAGAGGGATATGTTCCTCATCGTCTGATTCCTCATCTACCAACGCTTCCTCCCCAGTTACCGTTAATGGATCGGTGCTGCGCTGCCTGGCATGTGATAAAATATCAGTGGGCAGTTGCAATTCATCTTGATTCACCATCGTCCCAAACACATCCCCATTATCGGATTTTTCATCTCGTTTTTTTTTCGTTTTTCGCACCCCAGTGGTGCTAGCTTTGGTCTGCAATCGTTGTTGACGCCGAATTATCGTCGCAAACTGTCCATACCTCTCGTCTTGCGGCAGTTCAGAAACGCTCCTGGCGATTTCTTCATCTGTAGATTTTTCTTGGGAACTCAGAATGCGGCTGTGAAGTTTCCGAGGAGGAAACCTTTTTTTGCTCGGCACCCCCCTAGGCGACCGAGCGTCACCGAGTTTCTTCGAGTGTTCGACTTTGAAGTTAGCTGTGTCAATACCGAGGTCCTCCGCAGCCTGACAGGTGGAACTAGTAGTAGTGTATTTTGCAGAAGCGCCAGTCAGAAAGTGTGGTTTTAGGCCATGTGTGAACAGGATGCCGATTTTAGGCCGTCCTCGAAGGAACTGGCTCAACATCTTGGCGGTCTCTTAACCAATGGCAACGCTGTAATCGTAGAAGATCTTTTAAATGTCCGCTATGAGAAGTTCATGCCGCATGGGCACAGCCATGTTATAAATACTCAATATTGCCATTATTGGGCACGGGAGGAAATTTACTGAAACTTTGAAAGGAGATGAATGTGGAAAAGTATTTCACTATAATTATCTTATTATGACTTAGAAATAACTTATAAACTCACTTAGAGGTTGCTGTAAACATCAAAGCCATCACGCCCCGTTTTCCTCACATGAAATATTGAAAATGGCAAAATATGAGAATTAAATATACTTTGGAGTTTACGCGGTAGATGACAGCACTTCCGATATCCAAGATGGCGGTGTCGGTGGGCTCACGTTTCGCTAATTTGTCAAGGTAAACTTTTGTCTTCTGTTTCAAAGTCATACATGATAGATTGTTGTAATCTCTCTGTGACATTATGAAAACGATTTGTACCTGGTTTCTAAATAGATTTATGTGGACTACTCGCTGTGATTAATACAATATCAAAGTCCCTGTTTATCGCTCATGATCTGACGCCGGGCGACATTGGCATTGCCCATTGCCATTGGTATATTGCCTATGCTAGGCCTACACTACTCTGTTAGTCATTAAATACTGCCATTAGGTTTAGCCATTACCCGTCATTCCAATCCCTACCTTCATGCCTTATTGTCATTGCCCTGAGCCAGGGGCAGGGGAAGACAACAATTACAAAAATCACCCCCCCCCCACACACACACACACCAAAAACAAAAATCTTTCCTTTGCATGGTAATATATATTTCCTCTAGGGATTCAATTTTAATATCATAATTGTTGTCTAATAAGTTCTATACTCCGACACTGTAATATCCATCGGAATCCCACAGTTAATCAGTGTTTTACACGTTTGTCGCAATGTTTTAATGACATTTATGGAAATACATGATTGTTAATTATGAATAATATATCATCGGTTACCTCATATCACATACGTCATCTTATGTAACACAATCATGGAAATAAAGAAATCGAAAAGTTCTGCCAAATTAGAGGGAACATTGTTAAATATTAGGTATATCTGAGTGTATTCTGTATTGTATTCATTCAATAGATCTGTTAATTTGGTTATGTTCAACTCTATTTTGAACCTGATTTTTGCCTTAAATTTGGGTTATTTGAGAGGATTGGTGAAGGCCAATTGTACATTTTCCGAAGGCTTGACCCATATGGCCTTGTACAGTATCCTTTTTGTTAAAATATTGTTTTTTTTTTCAGATATTGTCTCAGTCGTGGTGTCAGCCTCAGTTCTATATCGGTACCTCGCAGATCTATGTCCCTTTCCAGTAGCAACATTCTGGATTTACAGGAAAGGGGAATCTTCCAGAATGTATTCCCTCCAGTGAGGTAAGTTAGGGGCCTTGCTCCAATACCATAACGTTCACGTATAACCGAGGAGCGCTGATTTTCGGATCTAAATTGAGTTAATTTAGGATTTTATTTGAAAAAAAAGAAGTTTTTTTTAGGAGATGGATGGACGGGAATTTGGGAAGGGCCTCTAAATAAAATGCTAAAGGCACTCTATTTCTAACCGGAAGCTCCCGCCTTAGCAAAGCTAGAAAAGCTAGGTGGCGTGACGGTCGGATAATGTATTTTCGGGCTATCAAGGGTAGGGAGAAATTCAATGCTCCTACTTAAATGAAGTTCATGAAATGCCACATCACGTATCAATGGGGAATCTCCACATATAATAGGAATATTCCTTTACACGTATAATGAAATTCTTTGTGCTGATAATTAAACGACTTAGCTCATGGATGTATTGTTCATGATCATTTATTCATATGTGTTTTTCACTATTTCCTGCAATGTTAGCACGCCCGACCTCCAGAAGCGTTTGATTGGTTCACCGCAATGTATGTACTGTGGGTTTGACCCCACAGCGGACAGTCTCCACGTTGGTAACCTGTTAGCCATTATAGCCCTTCTCCATGGTCAACGCGCCGGACATAAAGTCATTGCAGTAGTAAGTATAGACTAGCTCTCGTCTGCTTAGACTGCAGTTGTTTATAGAGCCCTAGTGCAAGTCTAGGCACGGGGAGTGGACTGTCTTAACAGTCAAGGGGGTAGTGACTCAATTTAATTGTAATTTTGATTAAACTTTTGTTTATAAAAAAACAAAAAATATCAAAGACTAAGCAAGTCTATAGTAAGTATTGCTCAGCTGAACTCGCCATAATTTCGAACGCTAATAGACTCGATCGAAATAGATAAAAATAATTCAGGAATGAGCTCTAAGGAAATAAACAGGGATGAATTAAATCAACGAGTTTCATCAATCGACTTAATGCAGTATTTATAAACAAATGTGTACATGGGTCAGGGCATCAGAAAATGTACAATCGGCAGCTCATCACATTTAGTAAATTCTTCTAAATTAGACTGAAAAAAACCCAGCATTTTTGTTATATCATGGTATATTTGGTATTCGTTGAATGAAGAAATCTGTCCGGTTATGTTGAACGGTATCCTGAACCTCAATTTTTTCTTAAAATTTGGGTTATTTGAGAGGGTTGGTGTGGCCAATTGTACATCTTCTGACGCCGGTACCTCTCGGGTGTAATGCTTAAAACTATATTTCAAGATATGATGACAAAGGTGTAGTGCCTGTAAAGGCGTAGAGCTCTCCCGTGTGTTATGGTACTATTATTTCTGGCGTCTTGTGAATAGGGGACTTGCATGTGACACTGCGCATGTCTATTACAGTGCATCCTGGGATGGATTCTGTTGAAATCTGACATACAACTATGTGACAATATTTTATCGAAAATCGAAAAAATATTTTCACCAATATCACAGCTTGTATAAATGATCTATGAAAACCAAATGCATGATGGGAAAGGTGGGGACGTGTGTTATGCAAACATGTATAACACATGGATATTGACAATAGAACATTGATGAATATTCAATGCTGATCATGGCATGTTTTCTATAGATTTTATACTGTACCATTATTCCCATAATTCCATGCGAATCAACATTCAAAATGGCGGCTATGAAAATCCCCTATTATTCATTAAAAAAATCTAATTTCAGATCGGAGGTGCGACTGCTCAAATTGGCGATCCAAGTGGGAAAGCACAGGAGCGTAAGGCGATGGATTCCAGTGAAATCGAGCACAATATCTCACGCATTGAAGACAATATCAAGACGATATTTCTGAACCACCGGACACATTTTCTCAAAAACCATAAAAAGGAAATACACCCAGCCAAGTTAGCAAATCTTTGTTCTCAACATAATACACCCTAGTTGTTTTCCTAGCCTTGTCCATATATTTCCATTCATCTTGATTAAACTTGTAATTATATGATCATCGGTCCGATATAAGAGACCATTCGACTAAAAGATTATCATAGGATTTAATTTATGTCAATTGGATTTCGGTCTACATCTTCATTTATATTTCAAACAGTTTAATAGTAGATATTCTAATGGCTTGGAATTTCTGTATTAATATACCATTTCTCTCTAGGATTTTGAACAATTACAGTTGGTATAAGGACCTAAATTTGGTCAGTTTCCTGTCAAGTATCGGTCGTTTCTTCAGGATGGGAGATTTACTCAGTCGAACAAGGTATATATTGTATTTTGTCAATATCATACAAAAAGTTCAGTGTTATTTAGAATACCGACATATTTAGTTTCAGGACTGCATTGCAAACTAAATGATTTTGTACAGTTTGTGAATATTCAGTCAGTTTAATACCCCAAAACTGAAGGCATCTCATTGTAATCTTTATTACATACGTGTGTGATTACAGAGGTGCCATTCGGGGGTCCCATTAGAGATCTCATATCACATACCAATGCTATACGGGTTGTCATGGAAGCGCATGACCCAAATAACGTAATTTGATTGGTTCACGACGTCACGCTCTACGCGGCTGAAGCGGAGCGCTGTCGTGCATGTTTCGCAAGTTTTCCGATAATTCGTCAAGAAAAACACTACTAAGAAGGTAATCATAACAAATAAATCAATGAATATGTATGAAATAAATATGTAATAGCCCTCTGTTCGGTTTCAAATCGATCTCGACGTCGGGTCAAATCGTACTCCACCCCTTCGGGATGTCGTATGATTTGACCCTCCGTCTCGATCGATTTGAAACCTCCATCGGGCTATTACATATATAAATCGATTTGGTCACATTGTCTCATGCCTTTGTGATTTATACAGCAAATGGCCATATTGTGAAGGTCAAAATTTCATTTCATTTCATTTCAAGAATTCTTTTATTTGTATCGATGGTAAAGTACATTAGGTAGTTCTGTCAATAATGATACAATGATATCATTTCTTCCGACGAATGCCTAGTTATGAATGAATTCTAGTTTAACAGCAGTTCAGTTATTCAACAGTTACAAAAAAATTCAAAGCCGCACAGTTGCAAGCTATAAGGGAAACTGGCATACAGAGAGAACAATTTCTGTATGGATGTAGTAATTAGAGGTGAAGTAATACTCAACCTCAGAACAAGAGAAGTTAATAATGAAAGATTTATCGAGGTGGAATGGAATCCATTCACGATAATATTATCAGGACACCTGTACTTGAAAATCAATCGATTATAATGAAAGAACTACATACGGGTATTTAATGTAATAAATAATTAGATAGGATTGTACGGAAGATCTGCTGTGCAGAGTATAACTTCCAGTTCGGTAAATGTTTGATATGATAAATCAATGAAAGCTGTTACTGAATAAAAGTTGTTATATATATATATATTGCGTACTAGTAGTTCCACATTTTCTACCATACCCTGTGACTATAATTGCATTTCCTCTTATGCAGTGTGCAAACAAGATTGCAAAGCCCTGAAGGTATGAGCCTAACAGAATTTACATATCAAGTCTTTCAAGCCTTCGACTGGTTGCATCTCTACAAAACATACAACTGTACAGTACAGGTAATAGGGAGGTTCAGCAAGTATAACCTATACGTAAACGTATCCGTATCCCTAATATACAAACATGTGTTAAAAATTCGAAAGAGGTTCAGAAAAACTGACGGAGAAAACATAACGTAACATATCTAGCAACATGTTTCATCTCACAATTTATTTTTCATACATAAAAATGCGACGTAATTGACAAAAAAGATACTTATGAAAACTGGTATTGATGATACTAGCCTTTGTGTTGAGAATTCTCGACTGTACAATACAGGTTATATATGACATTGATATAAACCAGCTGGTCCATTAATGGTTAGTTTACTTTAACTTTCCTTGTGAATCATATTGGCCGAACCATCGGTCATCTTCGTTGCTTTTGTAGATCGGAGGCAATGATCAAATAGGAAATATCGTATCTGGGTACGAACTAGTCAATAAAGTTACCGGTAAAACAGTCTATGGTGAGTGTACTTCGATATATTTCTTAAGAATTGATATGTAAAACTACATTTTTGAAGTTGAAAAATGGTTGTTGAGGCAGAAATCTTACATTGATTGAACTTATGATCGCTTATATCGAAATTAAAGGGTGGTCTCCACTGGCTGGTAAGCTCTGCGGTAAGCCTTGCGATGGTGCTGTGTTGGTGAGGAGTGGCGAAGACCTGCAACCAGCACAAACCATCGCAAGGCTTACCACAGAGCTTACTGCAGCCAGTGGAGACCACCTTTAACGGTGTTGAAGCATTTTCATCCGCAATGTCATATGTAGTGATTCTTTATCTTAAAGCTTATTCTTTGTGTTATAATCATAATTATGTAAATTACCTGACATTAAAGAAGCATAATTAATTATCTTGATTAAATATGGATACAGTGTTTATTTTCACTACTAAAAAGGTCTGACGACCTAGTTTACATGTGTACAATAGCATGGAATTGCCAGCAAAACCTAAATACATGTCACATCGTATTGTTACTGCAACCATTGCTGTTTTGTTGTTGTTGTTTTTTTAAATAGTTTTATTACGGAAACAATTTCACAAACGTGATGCATTTAAAGTTTGCGTAACAATTACTATTATAACCCAAGAAATCCTAAGATAATACTCTGCATACTAATCGACAGGGAGTTGCCAGGGAGGTTTATACAGATGTACTGCCTGTCCTAAAGACTCACTGTAATTCACTTTCTGTACACACTCTCAGGTCTAACGGTGCCTTTGGTTAAATCGACAACTGGAGACAAACTAGGTAAAACTGCCGGTAATGCAGTATGGCTGCATCCAGAGAAAACTTCCCCGTTCGAGCTTTATCAAGTGAGTTTTCTGAGCATCACTGTTTGCATCATTTATATTGAACTGTGCTAAAATTCTGTTCGCTTTATAGGTGAAAATCCCCAAAAAATGCACAATTCACCTTCAGAAACCCTCGAAAATAACCCGAATTTAACACAAAAATGAGACTCAAAATACAATTCAACATCATTTGAGTCAACTCGATACCAAATATACTCAGATAAACCTAGTATTTATCATTTTTCACTCGAATTTATCTGAATTTACTAAATGTGTAGAGCTGTCGATTGTACATTTTCTGGTGACCTGACCCTTATACACTCACATGTTTGTGATTATTAACGTCTCATTGAGTGCGCCTGTTACTCGGCCAAAATGACGGGAAATATTGATTCATTTTTTTAAGTAAAAACAATATATTTTTACTAGTGATTATTTTTTTAAGGCTTTCAGAAGTAGAAGATATGTGTTTTATTGTAATGAATGGAAAGTATATCCTGATATATTCAGAGTTGTATGTGAAAATCTGTTAATTCAGCATATTATTTCCTTTGCAGTATTTTTTCAACTTCGCCGACGCCGACGTAGAATACTTCCTAAAATTGTTCACGTTCCTGCCTGATGTTGAAATAAACGATGTAATGAAAGAACATACCGTGAGTTCAATTGAATTGAATTGAATTGAATTGAAAAATACTTTATTTGTCTAAGGTTATGCGTAAGGAGAATAGACAAATGGGTGAACCAGACTTCTGGATACTATCCAGGTCTCCCAGTCGCCACCTGGTATTAGAAAGCGAACTATACTAAGAGGAGTTTACACATAGCAAAATACAGTTAAACTTAATGAAGTTAACATAATTAAAATAAACTTAAAAGCAATTTACTTCCAACATCAACATTCAACAGTTTGTACTACGTGAGGTTTTGATAATAGCCTTACTGTACGAAGTGTAGATCTATACGACTCTGCTTTTGTCCTGTTATCATCTGTCCTGAATATAATAATAATAATCGGACTATATCTTAAGAAGTAGCAATTGCATTTCATTTTATCTTTAAATACCATAACTCTGTACTATTTAATGTTCGTTTTATTTTATTTAGAGAAAACCCGAACTTCGGAAGGCACAGAAGAAGTTAGCAGAAAAGGTGACTTTATTGGTTCATGGCTGTGAGTATTATGGGATTGTAGTAGAGAACATTTTATTTAAGGGCCTTGTCCACTAAGCTGACTCTCATGCGATTCTTACGGAACTTCGTGCAAAATCGCATTAGAATATGCTTAGTGAACTAGGCCCTTTTAACTTTATAAATGTAGGAATGAATAAGGGCGCGTATTCTATTAGTGGTTGGCATTCCTGGTCTGATTTATAATGCATATATCACCTATATCCATATAAGTATTGATACGATTATATGGGTCAGAGAGTCAGAAAATGGACAATTCGCCTTCAGCAATCCCTTAATTCCTAGACTAAAATGAACTTCAAAATACACTGAGATAAACGTACGTTGTAGTCTTATGGTACCATTTAAAAAAGAAATCAACGCTCCAAATATATGCTCAGATATATTTGTTGACGTCATAGATTAGAGTAACGTGGGATACCAACACTACGGAGGAATTCCATCCTCCATCGTCCACATATATACTCAGATATACATAGTATTTATCATTTCTCAGCCTAATTTAGCAGAATCTTCTAAATGTGTAGAGCTGTAATTTCCTGACGCCCTGGTCCATATGTGGGACAGATTTTCAGAAAATGTACAATTGGCAGCTGTATACATTTAGTAAATTCTGCTAAATTGGGCTGCAATGTGGTCAATATTAGGTAAATTCGAGTATATTCAGCATTGCATTGATTCTAGCAATCTCTTTGGTTAGGTTGAACTGTATTTTGAACTTTATTTTCGTCTGAAATTTGGGTTATTTGAGAGAATTGGTGAAGGTGAATTGTACATTTTCTACGGAAAATCTGACCCATGTACACATTGCTTCTGTCTATTCTGTATCATTTGTTTATCATAATATCGGCACTACGCCGGGTGGTGGTCTTCTTTTATCTTTATTTTGTTTGTCCTACGATTCCTCCTCATCGGTAGCTGAAAACTTTGATTTTCGATACAATGGTCGGTCATAAATGAGCCTATACTATTATTGTCACGATTGATTATTTCGAATTTTCCAATTATTGCTATAGCTATTAAACTATTTTTCTAGAATTACTTCGATGTAACTGAGATAATTATTTCAGCTAATGCTGAGAAATGTGTAATAGTTGTCCTTCATTTGACGGATTTCCGTCGATCCCATCATTACCAAAATGTGTAATTAATTTCCCATATGTCCTAAATTCCCAATTTTGAATACCCCAACTTGTATCCCTGGTGTATACTTGGGTCAGATTTTTAGAAAATGTACAATTGGCCTTCAACAATCCTCTCAAATAACCCAAATTTAAGACAAAAATGAGCTTCGAAATACAGTTTAACATAACCAGACAGATTTATTGAATGAATACAATACAGAATATACTCAGACATACCTAGTATTTACCAATTTCCACTCTAATTTAGCAGGATTTGATGGATGTGTAGAACTGTAGATTGTGCACTTTCTGAAAATCTGACCCATTGGCACAATGTCTAAAGCTGAATAAAAACGTTAAAATACATTAAACATGGCCTGTCGTGAATAGGACACTATCCCGGGTGTATGGTTTTATTCTTTTTTTTTGTCATTTTTTATCCTGTTTTTTGTGTAAAACCCCATTGGTTAAACGATCGGTACTATATGAATTTTGTATAAATAGGCTCATAATATGTGAAGACAAGCGTTTATTATGAAATTGTATCAAACTGGATTATTTAGAACGACTTCATCGTCTTGTATAGAACTTGTATTTCTCATGTAGATCTAATTATATGTAAAGAGAGTATTTGAACAGACCCTGAATGTACTAGAGTATCAGACACAAGAATATCACCGATTGTGAATCTTTATTGTATCTTAGTAAAGTAGAGGCAACGTATGAAATATAGCTCCGTGGTCAGTTAATGCGTATTTTGACAGTATAACTATTATCATTTGTTAATGTTTAGGCCAATAAAAATATTTAAAAAAAGAAAATATCATGAGTACGTTGTGAGATATTTCTATGAATTGTTTTCTAATATTTTCTAATATTTTCTATTATTGATTTAAATCAGCTTTTCTGTGAATAGTGTACCTGTTGCGTAATGTCTAGCTGAATAAAAATCTTAAAAGAAGCATGTATATACATTTCCAGCGGCTGGTGTGGAGTCTGCAGTGCGTAGTACCGAGGTCTTGTTCAACAAGTCCATCACCGCGCTGAGCGACATGTCTGAGCGCGAGCTGCGAGACTTGTTTAGGAACGCCCCCACGCGGCAGATGTTCCTCGACCCGGGCCTTACTGTCATGGACGCCGTCATGGCGGCCGGCTGTTTCACCAGGGAAGGTAAGCAAGCTTATTTCATAACGAAATGACATATACTGTAAACGTATTTATTTTCGCGCACTAAGTACTTTCACATCTTTTCGCGCTGATTTAAATCCGCGCAGCAAGGAAGTCTCACACATTGTTTATGTAATAATTATACCTTTTGTGCAGGATTTATTTTCACGCACGAAGGTGGGTGCACGAAAATAGCGAAAAAAAATACTACGCGAACATTAATACGTTTACAGTAGTTATTTGTATGCCCCCACACTACCATTTGCTCAATGATATAAACTTTACTGTAGAGGAGGAGGATATGGTGCTTTGTCCAATAGAACAAATATAAGTTCAAGGCTCAGAAGAAAAATGCCCATTAAAAAAGACCATAAATTGAAGGGCAGTGGATACAGGCACTCAATGCTCTTGAACCTAATGGGATCAATAAAAAGTTGGCAGAAATGGGAGTTTCCTTTGTAGTGGTCACTGAAATCATTAAAAACACATTCAAAACCCTACACCATTCATATCCGAAATAATTTAGAGATGTCTGATGCACTACTAGTAATTGCAATTTTCGATAAAAATCTTGCCAAATATTTGTATGTCATTTTTCAACAGAATCTATCCCATGATGCACTGTAACAGACATGCGCAGTGGCACACGCAAATCCCCTATTACCTACCTTTTCTCTGAATGCCTAATGAATGGTAAATGTTGATGTTGTTGCAGTTGATGCTGAGCGAGTGATCAAGGCAGGAGGTGTGTATATCAACCAGCAGAGGACTACATCCGACTGCGCTGTCCTCATTCCTGGACAACACATACTGTCTAATGGCATCACTCTAATTAGGACTGGCAAGAAAAACTACTACATTGTGAAATGGTTAGGCTTGGAAGTACAGTGAACAACATGGTGTTGATATAAACAATATTAGAATTATAGCAAAAATATTAAAAGAATATTAGAATTATAAAAATTCATGTTTTTTAAGCATTTTCCCTGTCCTGTGCCCTGTAGAGGATAGAACCAGGTTCCTCAATCGAGTCCAATAAATATATTATTCAATAACTAGCTTCGAGTTCCATTCACTATCTATTATATATCCATAGCAAAGCGGATTATTGAAGAACAACTTTTTAAATTCCTCATAATGTATATACATGTTAATACTAAATAGAAAAACAAATTAGAATTCTTATTGTTTGCGGACACAAGTTTTACCGCGCCCCCCTCATACAGGACGGGCGTGCATTAATAACAGGGAAATGTAGACTATAGTAGAGGGTCTCAGCGCTTTTGGGCAGACCAAATTCCAGGTTCATTTCAGTGATTGTTGAGACGAGACCTGGGGGTTGTAGTTGTTATTCATAGGCCAATCATGTATTTAGCATGTTTTATATTCGGACCAATCATCATTTTTCAACTTTTACTTTGTTAGTCACTCGTGTACGGTCTGAGATGAGCCAGGAGAAAGTTACAGTAAGAAACTGACGAAATGTCAAGGCTATTTAACAGATTCCAACAGGATTTAAGGCCCATATGATGAGTTTCCAGGCCCTTGCACCAAAATGTCCATTTTCCACGATTTGAACTTATGTCCAAATCAAAGCCACCAGGCCCCGCGGCGTCCCAGTGTCACGTGGGCCCGATTCTTTACCAAGGGTGCCAGGTCTGTAGTGAGTGCTACGTAATATTTTCCGATATTTTTTTAAAACCAACTTTATAATCCAGGGTATGCCGTGTGGCATATTTTTCCCGATTTCCCAGTTTTTCTTTACAAATCTGAATTTCGCAGAACAAGATTCTGTTGATTTTCTCATATTCCCTGATATTCTCAAATTCCCCGATATTTCCCTGCAGGGACCTTTTTTAAAGCATTTTCCTCGTTTCCCTGTCCTGTGGTAAACCCTGCCCCTAGCGGAAGTGAATGAAAATAAAAGACAGACGACATTTTTCTATGCCAGATTTTATTCACACAACACACAGCGATCCGTTTCGAGCACAGACACTATCACTCCATGAGGACGCCCTAAGCCCATCTTGCATATTTATATGCAAGAACTGATAGGAAAATAACCATAGGAAAAAAATCTTTCATATTGGCATCTACAACTTGGGAAAGAGCATGACCTAGGCTATTAAGTAAGCGTAATAAAAGCTAGAAATGGTTCAGAGGCATGAAAAGCAATCAAGAGGATCCAATAACGAAACCTTGGATATTTTGTTGTTCTTGGCAAGATTTAATCTTCAGTTTTGTTCTTATTTAAGTTTTATCACAATGTTTTCCAGACAATATTTTTGCACTAATAACACTTAGCTTTTAGGTGAATATGTAGGAAGCGAACAGTGCATGTAGGCATACACATTGGAAATAAAAGGAGCCGAATAGAACAGGGTTCTCACGGATCATCTGAATCCAAATTCCAGGACTTTTCCAGGCATGAATATATAATTTATTGACCAAATTGCAATTTGGTACATACGCAGGTATTTATAACTACACACAACTAAATTAAAGTTTAACAAGACATGAAATTAGAAAAATATATTTTGCAAATAATAAAGTCAGTGTAGCACTTGTCGGCGGTATTACGGGGCACTTTTAATTTTAAAATTCAGAATTGAATTTTCAATGACCTCCAAAATTCCATGGCTTGGAAAAATCAAATTGCTTCTTAAAAAAAAAAATCATCTTGACCGGGGGAACCCTGTATAAGCTAAACCTGTGCGTACAATGCACCCGCCAAATAGAAAGCTTGAGATGCACTTCAACCAAACCATCCAAATAATTTCTATAGGAGTAGGAGCAAGTAGAAGAGGAGGCTTCCAACACACTAAAAGATTGCCTCTATTTGTAACACGAGAATGCAAAGTAATATTCGCTATAAAGTGATAACATAAGAAGTATATCATAGGAGTTAAGGCAAAACACTACAGCATCTCCGCGGGTTTATTCACAGCAACTTCAAGACTTAATTCTCCAGGACAAATTCAGCAGAGTTTTAAGAGCAATATCAAGGCTCAAAAATACACAATTACTTTCCCAGCAATGACGGTTGAGGAACAAACATATATGCTGTCCTCTTTATGCATGTAATTAAAGTCGAAAGTAAATCGTGAGGGGTATTTGGAAAAAAATTTCAAGGCCGATATTTATATTTCCAAGACGCAGAGGAAAACTTTCAAGGCCCTTACACAAATTCAACCACGAATCTATTCCGGACCGTGAATTTATTCTTTCTCATTCAAGGCTTTCAAGCAGACCACGCGGAGATCTGATGATAACGTAAGAGTATCAAAGTTCGAACACAAAGAAGCAGGTTCTGAAGCACAACACAAAGTCACCTGCTTTACCAGCAGGTTTAGAAACCTTAACACATATGTGATGTGTTCCAGGAAAATGAGTCACTAGTCGTAAAATCAATATTTTTCAAAGTGTTTTTTTCACAAGATCACATTATTGGAATGTTCTGATTTTTTAAGAGTTTGTCACTTATAGTTATGTCAATCGATGTATCAAATTTCAGGACAATCTATGTCATATATCCTTTCGTTTTAAAGGTCCTCATATGGACTACATTTAGTTACTTTACTGTTAATGACCTCCAGAAATATTGGAAACTGTTTTTTCAAAAACGAAAATATCAAATCTAAAATCTAGAAAAACTTATTATTTTATTATACTGTTTACTATCATTGCAATCGGCTTGATCTCATCTTTTCAAATATAATAGTATCTCGAAATCTATTTTTTGCGACTTATGACTCATTTTCCTGAAACACATCACATATGATACATTAAGCACAAGCAGCACGAATAGTATCATTAATTAAGTAAGATATCACACATTTTTTTTTCATTTTCAATCTGGTTTAGCCTTTCCACTTACAATGGTTCATGTGGTTCGTTTCGTATACGAATCGCCTTCCTTAAATGTTAAGTTTAAGTTCAATATTATTATCCCACGTCAATATCGTTGTGGTATATTGTAGACCAAAGAACTGACTGGGCGTTTTTTACGGTTATTTGTTTATTTATTCCAGGACTAGTTCAGCTCATGGGTTAGATCTTCAGAAAAAGTACAATTGGCCTTCACCAATCCTCTCAAATAACCCAAATTTAAGACGAAAATCAGGTTTAAAATAAAGTTTAACATAACCAGATAGATTCACTGAATGAATACAACATAGAATACACTCAGATATACCTAGTATTTATCAATTTCCACTCTAATTTAGCAGAGTTTGGAAGATGTGTAGAACTGTAGATTGTGCATTTTCTGAAAATCTGACCCATTTGTTACGGCTGGTCCTCCTCCACAAGTGCCTGGGGGTGTGGGGGCAGGGAGGGAGATGTAAGAGCCTTGTAAATAACAGGGAAAGAGGTGTTCCTCACACTGAGTGCACTTTCTTTGGTAATGTCAGATATTAGGGAGGTTCAGCAAGTCTAACCTATAAACGTAAACGCATCCGTATCTCTGAGATAGAAACATACGTCAAACGGAAGAAAAAGATTCAGCGGGAAAAACGTAACATAACATATCGAGCAAAATGTTTCATCTCACAATTTAATTTTTATATATAAAAATGCGACGTAATTCACAAAAAAAGATACGGATACGGTTACGTAATTGAGATAGATTTGCTTGCGGAACCTCCCTAATCTTTACATATAACGTACCCATAAAGTAAAGGCTTTCTGTTACACGTATACCGATACCAACAGTGTGTCTCGGTATTTCATATGCAGCCATTTCAACAGACGTCCCTCCTGATATATCTCTTTGTTTGAACACACACACACAGATAATCATAATCACATAGTTACCGATTATACCACGGTACTACCATTTTGGATATGAAGGTATAAAGGTGCAAATGTACAAATTCAAACATATATATATCATATACGGATGCTTCCATTCGCATGTTTGATCTGATATGAATATTCCACTCTTTAATATTGTTATTATCATTAAATAAGGGTTCGAACTAGAAGCGCGGTATATCTACCTATTATTATTGTTATTATTCATATCTGTTTACTCGTTAAAGTACAGTGACATCCAAGATAACGATACCAAGCAGAAACAAACTATATGATATAACAGCACACGAAGTGACCCTTGGTCAATCTTAACGATATATAAATACATGAATGTACTGTCTTGTTCTTTAGGGAACCATGGAATGTGGCTGCAGCGTTGAAACGGGTCACAATCGGTTACATCGGCCCCCTTTCAACAGCTTCATGCCAATTCCCTTTTCACCACAGAAGCGAACCATCCTAAAAACGGAGGAATTAAGCATTCTCCTCACATTAGTGTAGGCCCACAGCATTTAGTATACATCACATCACTCTCAATTTTATTAACAGCTTTTTTTCTTTCTCTTTTTACAAAAATAAGACATGTAGAAGTACACAACGCTTTTCTTTTCCATCCTTTTACGTCTTGTCATGACAAAGTGCATGAACTTGGCAAAAAGATGTGCGTTAGTAACAGCTTTATGCACATTTCTCTTCCCTTTAATTTCCAGCAATTTTAGTTATCATGGGATCGGCCCATTCAAAAAGGGGGCGTGGCTATATTATGAAATTCTTAGCCTCCTGCCACTCGTACATCTGTACCTCCCCCTTGAAATGTACACAGTTGACATGGGCGCCAGTTTCTACGCAAACCAGTTGCCTAGCAACGGTGACGCCTCAATGTATCTATAATATAAGTCACCAATTGTTAGATAATTATTCTACAAGCGATGACGTCACAACCTAGCTTGTATGTATGTATGTACAGAGAGAGAAAGAGAAGAGTCAGTGGGTCAGATCTTCAGAAAATGTACTATTGGTCTTCACCAATCCTCTCAAATAACCCAAATTAAATACAAAAAAAAATCCGGTTCAAAATACAGTTCAACATAACCACAGATTTATTGAATGAATACAATACAGAATACACTTAGATATACCTAGTATTTATCAATCTTCACTCTAATTTAGCAGAATTTGAGAGATGTGTAGAACTATAGATTGTACATTTTCTGAAAATCTGACCCCAGTATAGGTACACAGAACCGTCCCTAGAGGACGGGTAAACCAGTATCCGCTAAACAGTATAAATTAAGCCGGTGACTACAATGTCAAATATATGAACACATCTATCTAATTTTTTTATATCTTTTTTCCCTGTCTCTGAAAAATTAAATGGTGCTATATACATCAGTAGGTGGGGAGTCTCTGCATCGAAAGCAAAACAAAAAAAGATCTACATATTTTACAGCCATTAACTTCTCCCTTTTTTCGTGTTTTTTTTCTCGGTATTTTTATTTTGTGCGTGATATGATCACATCTTTTATACAGGTTATATTTACAGATGAAGTGACACTATTTACACTTTTTTGTTCTTTTTCAGTACATTATTTTAATGTACACAGCTATAGGGCAAACATATGATCACTTGTGCATCGACAACTAGCATTTGACAGGTTCTGAAATGTGTCCACTTCGCGCCAATATTATACCTTTTTCCACATATATATCTTATGAAAAATCTACGACCAATATTAAAACTGGTGCGTTTCACCAAAATATGCTTCACTGCGAAGATATTGACATACTAATAATAGAAGTACCAGACAATTTCTATACTTCAGACCACACTCAGCTAGTTACTGCTTGTCTAAACTGACTCAAGCCCCAGTGTCCAAAGATGAAGAAAGCCGACTGTCGGCCGTCAGCCGAGTGTCCCCCGTCAGGCCGTTTTTCCCCATCCGTCAGCCGACTGTCCCCCGTCAGAAAATCGTTTCAGTGGACGCGAGGTTTAAGTGCTCGAGTTGACATATCACAAGTATATCACAAAAAAGTTTTTTTAAAAGTGGGTACACCAAGGATGAAATCATATTTGTGTAACATAATATATCTCTATATAACATGCAGTCCCATGTACAGTCCGTTAATATCACACTTATTGTATCGTCGTTATGCACACCACCACTTTAAAATACCTATCACGTCTAATATCATGAATAGCTCTTTTAAATTATATCAACAAATCGATGGAAATACACACGCAATGTACTACGCATACACAATTCATATTTGTAATAGGTATTGAATGTTAACTGCGAAAAACCAGTCTTGAAAATAAGAAAGATATATGATTTGTGTTAGAACATTTGATTATTAAGTGCATTGATACAATATTTTTTTTCCATTTTCAGTAATAATTTTTCCTTTTTTTATGCTAGAGACCAATATTCTAGATCCCCATTTTTTCATATAAGGGTATGATGATATAATAATATCTATCCGGACCAACCATGAATGTTTGACCAAGCATTACCATATTGTACCAAGCTTTAACCATGTATCCTCCATACCAGCAACCAGGATTTGCTGAGGACAAGCTTATGAGAAATACTGGTAGAATGCTTGGGTCCCCGGTGAGGGCTTAATGTTGAGGTTTTTGAGAAGGTCCAGTGGGTCTGCCATGGTGACCTGGTTATACTCCAGGGTGGAATGATGTCCTGGAGGAGGTAGAGGAGCGGGCGGTTGTCTCCTCAAGGCTCCAGCGTAGGACAAGGGCCGGGGGGTGGACTGACTGGAGTTGGAGCCCCTCCGCATGTAGAGCGGTTCATGGGCTTCTCCTCCGGTAGCGTGCACCCCGTCAGAGTGGGGGAACCGCAGCGAGTTGTGGCCGATGTGTATGTTGCCCAGTTCACTCTCCGGGTGGTTCTCATCCAGACTGTTCTCTATGTAGCGCACCATGTGGTCGACCGGCAGTTCACTGTCGCTTAACAAGTCAGACGAGGAGGCGGAGGAGTGGTTGTTGGTCCAGCTTGGGCCAGGGTTGTTGCTGTTGGGCATCGAGCCCAGGCCTTTGTTGTAACCACTACTGATTGGCAAAGAATGTTGTTGTTGTTGTGGTTGATGTTGGCCGACTCCATTTTTCAAGCCCCCTCCCGGCCCCCTAGCGGTGATGGAGTGAGTGAGGCCATTGTGGGTCAAGGCGTAGGGACTGGTGCCGCTCATATGCAGGTTGGTCGGTTGCTCAGGGTATGTTCTGCTCTGTGACGTCACAGACAAACCAGTCGAGCCTGTGGCTGATGCAAAGCAGGAAGCAGAGTGGGAGGGAGGATTAGTCGGTGCTGCCGACCATTCCTGCTTCACGCTCACTGTAGGCCACTGTTGTTGTTGCTGCTGCTGTGGTTGTTGCTTGTTAGCTGGTTGTGACCACTCGGTAGAAGCGTTGCTGCTAACTTGAGGCCATTCCTGCTTGACACTAACTAGGGCTGCGCTGGTGGGTGTGTTGTGGCCCTGGTTGACTATGGAGCTGTATGAAGCAGTCTTGGGCTCCTGTTTGACTGTGATGGGTTCTATCACTATAGGCCTCACCTCCACAGGTTGACTGTGGTGACCTTTCACTGATACAGTGACTGGCTCCTGCCTTTGGGTTGTGCTTGTCTTCCTACCAATGCTCACAATGGATTGGTCCTTGATGGCTGCTGCAGCACCTTGAAGACCTTTTGCTTCCGAGTGTGTAGAAGCAGCGGGCAGGGACCACGCGGGCTGCTTGCTGCTGGTGTCTGGGCTGTACATCCCCGGCTGGTTCTGCACGCTGTGGAGGAACTTCTGGGCTGCCACATTGCCCTGGGTTTGCTGGATGTAGGTAAACACCTCCCTCTGTAGGAAGACGTTCTGTGTCAGCAGCCGCTTGTCAATGTTGAACGGCATCGTGAAGCCGTTTTCAACATTTGCTGCCTGTGTGACTTTGTTAGACTTGTTCTCAGTCTTGATGTTGACGTTTTCTGGCGTGGCATTGCGAGCTGTAGGCAGGAGTTGGACACCATTAAGTGAGCTTTCAGAGCTGGTAACGCAGACGGAGGATGGAATGGTGGAGGTGCTGTGGTGGTGGTGGTGGTGGTGGTGGTGATGGTTGCTTGCTATACTGCCCCCAGACACACTGTGCACATCTAAGCTCTCACTAGCAGCTACAAGTGGCAGGGGGGCATGTAGAGGGCTTTGCTGGCCCTGGCTGATTGCTGGGGATGTAACTGGTGAAACCTGCATGGATACAGGGACTGGACTGAATGGATGGATGCCAAGCGGGGCCACCGGTCGGGGTCCAATCGGAGCCCCCAGGTAGTGTGTGTTATATGGCGGTCCAGGTGGACCCGGGTGTGGATGAGAGTTGCGGTGTACGGGCTGCGGAGGCAACATCATGGCTGCAGGGGTCATGGCGTAAAGTTGATGCATCACTTGTGAGTTGGGTGGGAAGAATGGCATTGGTCCCCTTGGTGGAGCAGCAGCGGGGTGGTGGTAACCCAGTCTGGGAGGCGGCATGGCTAGGCTAAGGTTCTGCGCTGTGTTCTGGTTGGGTAAACTGACTGCTGCTGCTGATACAGGTACTATAGAGGTCTTGGCTACATGCTGAGGTATGGGCTGGCTATTGGATGATGAAGCTCTACCACTGTTGCCACCAGCCTCATTCACTGCCTCTGTCTGGTTCCCTCCTGCTGCTGCTGCTGCTGCTGCTGAGGCAGAGATCTGTTGTGCCCCAGGGAGAGAGGTTGTGCTTGTGTTTGTACTGGCTGGTTTGCTGCTTGAAGCCGAGCCCGAGGGAGACTTGAGCTTGATGGGCGAGCCTGTGAGTGTGGCGGCTGCTGCTGATGATAGCGGGTTGCTGCTGTTGTTGCGGGGGGCCCAGGTCAGAGGTCGGGGCACTTGTTGGTTGTAGGCAGGGTAGAAGGTCATGGGGATCATTGCTGGCTGACCATAGTATACCTGCAGTGCAAGAGAGAGGTTTCATCAAGTCTCAGCTAAATTGACTTAAAATTTCTTTTCTCCATCTTGCATCATTACAAACATTTATAGAGGTATATATATGGGTCAGATTTTCAGAAAATGTACAATTGGCAGCTGTACTCATTTAATAAATTCTGCAAAATTAGGCTGCAATTTGGTCAATACTAGGTACTGGGAGAGAGTGGTAATTCGAGAACATTTGGCATTGCATTAATTCTAGCAATCTTATTGGTTAGGTTGAACTGTATTTTGAACTTTATTTTCGTCTGAAAATTTGGGTTATTTGAGAAGATTGGCAAAGTTGAATTCTACATTTTCTGATAATCTGACCCATATACACAACTGCAGTATGGAAAGTGAGTGACTGAGAGACAATAGGTGGATATAAATAGATATTGATGACTGGTGGACTTTGGGCAAACCCAGAAATTGAAATTCTAAGAAATGATTCTGTGATAGACTTGGTCCGAATTGAGAAGTCCCCATTGACCCACCGAGGGCAGAATGAAGGCTCATGGTCAATTAGGACCGGAACTGGGGCCAGAAACATTTGTTTACATTTTGTGTCATAGTGAAGTGTATGGACGTAGGGAGGACCCCACATTAAATGTCACTTTATCAATAGAAAAACATCTAATATAACCACCAAATTAGAGGATATAAAAGACAACATTATGCACATCAATTAATTTAAATGGCTAAAATCAAGTCCACCTTACAGACTGAACCAAGTAACCTATGCCCAGCTTGCCGGGCACGCTGCCCTGCACCCGGCCTCACACATAGGCCGGGCCTTAGCTGTGGTCAGAGCCCCACCCACAATCAGATAGGCCCCACTGCCCGTCTTAAATTATTATCAGCTGTCTGATATTTCAAGCCAAATGGCCAATTCGAAAAAGCCCTATTGGCCAAGGACAGCTGGCCTCCACTCAATGCACAATTTTGAGGTGGTGGCATATCAAGAAATTATGAATACAACTGTGATGTGTTTCAGGATAATGAGTCACAAGTCGCAAGATCGATATTTTTCAAAGTGGTTTATCCGTAGGATCTTTTTGTAGGAATGTTCTCATTTGTGGGGTATGGAGCATTGTATGAATCCATTTACCAAATTTCAAGACAGCTGTATTAAATATGTCCATGTATTTCTAAGGCCACCGCTTAGAGTATATTTAGCTACATTACTAGTAATTGTCCACTCAGAAATAATGCTAACTTTTTTTTTTCAAACATAAATATATCAAACATATAATATAGCAACACTACTTAGATTTCCTTAATGTTTACTATCATTAGAATCCGTTTGAACTCATCTTTTCAAATATGATGATATCTCAAAATCCAATTTTTGCGACTTGTGACTCATTTCTCGGTAACACATCACAAGTGATAACTAAATAAGAAGTATCTTATCTTTTATTGCCCGAGTCCATTTTGGACCAAAAACATCAATTTAATTGGGATTATGAGTCCCAACCACCCATACAACAACATAGACCCACACTGGGCCTGTATTTGTGCCTGATGAGCTTTGACAAGCGAAACCATGTTGTGCCAAACATTATATATTTATAATGGAAGGAGTTTTTTTTAGTCAATACACAGAAATCGACCCATAAAGGGTCGAAATATGTGTCAATATTCATTAATACTCATCTTTGCACATATCAGTTACATGATACACCCATCGATCCCCAGGTATGATCACCTGGATACATGAGCACCCCTTGTGATGTCATAATATCAACATCACCAAGGGAATAGTAAGCTATTGGTTACCCACGTCTGAGGACCTTCCAAATCCTCAGTAGCATGGTAGCACTGAACTCGGCAGGTTGTGTATAGCCATGTTAAAATTAAAAAAAATCTTACCGAGGGATGTGGGTGGGCGTGGACGTACTGCCCATTCCTGGCCATCCACGGCTGGCGACTAGACTGAGTGGTGAAGGTGTAGCCGTACTTGCCAAAAGCTACAGGTTCCGGGGCGCTGTAACATGCGTGGCGGAGGCGGTTAGGGACAAACTCGGGGGCCAGCGGGTTGAGCACATAGGTCTTCTTTAGCTCCACTCCGTCCAGTTGGGACCTCAAGATGTTCCAAGTGATTCCATGTAGGGAGTTGTTCTTGTTACAAATCTCCAAGAAGCGCTCCCATAATTTCCTGTAAGGAGCATTTTTAAAAATTATTAAATAAAAAAAAAAGTTGTGACATGGCCCCTTACATTGAAGTAAGGGGCCATGTCAAAATTATTTCTTGTGCTTTGTGGAACTGTTGGCGAATCACTATGAAGCCTCTTGTGGATTATCAGTAGCAGCAGTAGATCATTTATCTTCAGATGCTTTATTTAATATCAAGATTGACCACAATTAAAGTATATCTAATTAGCATGTACTACAAAGCACTAACAGTAACAGAGAAATCATAACGGTTGGCACCACTATACTTGAGAACTTAACACAGAAAACACTTTTTTTTTTATTAATTTTTTTTTTTTTTTTTTTACTGATGAAGGTATAATGATACCGAAACGTTGATTACCCCTGAATAAAACCTCCTTCATAAACTAATAGCTGTGTCCTACTTGTGTTCAGAGTCGCCTCAATCTCTTTGAAATTTTCTTTTTCAATATGTTTACTTACCTGCATTTGCCAATAGAGCAGAGTGAGACTGGATCGCCGACCACAGCGACTAGACTTTGCGCACGAGTAATTGCAGTGTTAAGGAGTTTGACATTGGAGAGGAAGCCATAGTCCATGAGTTCTTCTAGTGAACTGTCCGAGCTGCATGTATGCCGAGTGCGAACTGTACTCAGGAATATAACGCGGAACTGTTTTCCTGTGAGGGAGAGAGTGGTGAGGTTGTAGTACTGGCACAGGTACTGGGAGACAGTGGTAAGGTTGTAGTACTGGCACAGGTACTGGGAGAGAGTGGTAAGGTTGTAGTACTGGCACAGGTACTGGGAGACAGTGGTAAGGTTGTAGTACTGGCACAGGTACTGGGAGAGAGTGGTAAGGTTGTAGTACTGGCACAGGTACTGGGAGAGAGTGGTGAGGTTGTAGTACTGGCACAGGTACTGGGAGACAGTGGTAAGGTTGTAGTACATTAGTCCATTCTTTTCCAAACCATCTATAAGTCATTTTACAGTTGTTTTTGCGACAGGGCTTCTAAAACATTCCCATTTGTACTCGGAGGACCTGCCCCAATCCAAAGTAACTCGCTAGTTGCAACTAATTAGTTTGTTATATTTGAGTATCAGATTTGCGTGGTAAGTACATGTATGACAATATATAATTGTTTTAAAATTCAGATTTATTAACAGCTCTAGGTTCCTCCTCTGTTCAGGCTGTTGATATAGGAAGCTGACTTTATATTCTATATTCATGACAATATGGTGGACCACATGCGTGTGTTGTGTTACCTACTGTGTGATGTAGCTACTGGGGGTCATGTTATAATGAATTCTTACCTTGGACATTAAAGACACGTTCAACAGATATGCTTGACAGTTTTTTCTTCCGCAGCTCACCTCGAATTCTTACCACCTTTCAAATAATAAATATAACAAGATATAAGTAAATAAAATGTAACAAAATGTTAAATATTTTTTAGCAGTATCTTCATTTGAAAGCGGATTTGAAGAGTTTGAAGACAGAAGGGCACCGCATTGTAAAAATGATTCTATTATATTTTATAAATAGAATTCTTTTAATTGTTTCCCAATTAATTTGATTTAGGCTTTTATCTGGCATCCATTGGAAGTCCTGAGCAATCAGAAATGGACAACGAATTTTGAAAAGAAATAAAGAATATCCATTAAATTCAAAATCAAATGGGTGCATTCAGATGAAGAGAGTATAAACTATTCTTTACTGCACTAAAATGCACTGCTGCATGTGTGGCAAAAGTAGCATGTCTAAGTAATGTTTATTTGAATATGTTGATGTATATTTTGTAGATACATTTATGCCACAAACCGACTACCTGTCACCCTTTTAATGAGGCAAATGAAAACCCCCACCCGTGGACTTGTAAACCCAACTATTAAATACATATATCTATGATAACTCAAGTTACACAATTTTAATATAAACCCTACTATATTCATATGTTAAACATTCCCTGAAGAAGGTACACCCTCAGTACCGAAACCTTGGAATCGCACATCGAAAATACAACTTGAAAATAAAAGTCACCTTATAAAAATCGCTGACTCTCTGGTTTTGGTGTCCTATCCACTTATAAGATTATTAAATACAATCTTTTAAAAAAAACATTATAAAAGATTGAGGGTAGTAAAACACATCTGACTATTGGTCAGTTGTTGCAGTGTGTGCCTCACCTGGTCAGCGTATGGGGAGACTATTCCTATACCGTTGTCTTCTATGGGACCCCAGGACTTGGGCCACATCCGACACAGTTCACTTACGCGCTCTACTATTTCATAAACCTGGGAAAAATAGAAGACATCAAATATAAGGATGGATTGAGATACTACCAACTACTGGTGGACTTCACTATTAATCTTGTGTGTATTGGTGGTAGACAAATAAAATACATTTATTTATTTTTTACTTCCTTCAAAATATAAGAGTGCTGTGGAATTATCTGTTAGTGTTTTCAGTATAGGTTGACAACGGTTTCATTCTAGCAGCTAATACAGGGCTGAATGCTTATGATTAAGATCAGATATTGTTTTTAAATAGATACAATACTATATTACTCCCAATGGTTTAAATATACTGGATTAATCATCTGTTAAGGCCTAGCCAACCCCTATTTTTTTTAACAGATTTGATTTCGAAACAAATTCCACATCAGTGATACATTTCAATGTTCGAAAATATTTCTGTTGCAAAATACAATTATATAACAAGAAACAATCGTGATCAGCAGATTGCGTTTATGAATCCACTACTATATTTTGTTTGAATTAAATTAAAATATTATCTACATAATTATTATACTTTTCTATGATATTATTGGATACAGCTGTGCTGAGAATAATGTATCTTGCATACTACATTTACTGAATAAAAATATTAAAACCAAAACCCAAATTTTTCAGGGCGAGATGCGTCTTCTAAACAGGGTCTGATTTAAATAGATTTAGTAGTATTGTTTAATGGAGTAGGCAATTATATCAGATTATTTAATTAAAATATATTTGTTTGAAGATTAATGTTGATGATGATTAATGTTGATGATTGTGAAAATGTAAATCATATTGGTTTTATATATTGGAGGCCTTCTTGGAAGAACTGTGTGTCCCAGAAAGTCGAAGCCTATTTCAGATTATGTAACTGTATTTAAAATGGAAATAAAGATATAAGAAAAACCAACCTCAGCGTTGTTGTAGAATGTGGTGCTATTCTGATGCTGCATGTCCTCCCCGCGAGCGGTGAAGAAGGTGAGTGGGTAGAGCTGGTCGTGCATGGGCTGGTTACCACTCGCTACCAACTTGTTCTCATAGAAGAGTTCTGATGTGAAGTCTATGATGGCCTTGTGTGAGCGGTAGTTTTCACAAAGCAGGATCTTGCAGGGGTTATTGTCCGGGTAGAAGTCGTACATACGCTCCAGGAAGGACATGTGTAGGTTTCTGTCTCTCGCAAAGTCGGAATGCACCTCCGGGCTTAACTGGGTAAATGGGGAAAAACAGAGTTAGATTAGAAAACGTTTATTGATGAACAGTGAGTGAGTGAGATTGGTGGCTTTACGCCCTTATAAACACTTTAAAGTGTTATATCAAAGGCGGGAGAGCTGAGAGGGAACCAGTTTATGATCATACCCAGGAAATAGAGATAGAGAAGAAGGGAGAGAGAGACAAGAAAAACGAGACAGGAAGGTCCTTTAAGGTCTTACCCAGGACATGTCACTGTCAGAAAACTTATCTCCGGCATAATAGGAGGTTTACAAGCTTTCTGTTAGTTTTACATTTTGGTTTTCTGCAACGTACAGATCCCCAGTCGTCATTGACGAAAGTGGGACGTTGCGATTTTAAATTGAAATATAATATTACATTTGTTTAAGTATCAAATATCCTGCGCAGTAGATCTTAATATAATTTGTGACTTTCAGAAAATGGCTTATATCTATGATAATAACAGTCAGAAATATTGTTTTTGGTGTATATTCATCCTTTCTACCGTTTTTTCAATCAATAAAATATTGGTCTATCCAAATTAGATTGTTTTTTGCTGAGTTATGCTCAGGACTCGTTCGGATTTTAATTCATAACATAACCTCAGAGCCCATTGCTACTCATCTATATAGTTTATTCATACATATAAGTATTCCTAGTATTACAGGCCATCAATTCTAGAAGCTATATTTTTTCCCACATTTTTTTTACCGGGTTTATGCCAGTGAGCCGACCCAGCGCTTTAGACCACTCACCTACCCAACATGTGCAATTGGCAGATCAACACATTTAATAAATTCTGCTAAATTTGACTGAGAAATCGTCAACACTATATACATCTGAGTATATTTGGTATTGCCTTTATTCAAACAGTCTGTTTGGTTATGTTGAACTGTATTTTAAACCTAATTTTTGTCTTAAATTTGGGTTATTTGAGAGGATTGGTGAAGGCTAATTGTACATTTTCTAGAGATTTCACCCATATATGGGTCAGATTTTCAAAAAATGTACAATTCACCTTCACCAATCCTCTCAAATAACCCACATTTAAGACAGAAATGAGCTTCAAAATGCAGTTTAACATAATTAACGGGTGCTTTAAATCAATGTGATACCAAATACACACAGGTATACCTGGTATTCATCATTTTTCAGCCTAATTTAGCAGAATTTCCTAAATAAGTAGAGCAGCTAATTGTACATTTTCTGAAAATTTGACCCTTATGGAAGATAGTTTGTCCGCTATCGCGACCGACTGTGAATTACCTGCATGTGGTCCCCAGCCAGCACCACCCGGGTGTTAGGGCCCGCCATAGCCAGCGGCATGATGGTCTCACATTCCATGGCCTGAGCCGCCTCGTCCAGCAAGATGTGGGAAAAACAACCTGAACAAATAGCAATATGGTTAATATATATTATTATATGTGTTTATATCGTGAAAGACTTGACTGAGACCTGATTTAACCAAACACTGGTTGCTAGGGAGCCTTCCCACCGGTGCAAACAATGCTGACCACTACAGTGGACGAGAGTGACTGTCCGTTTTTTTTTGTTTTTTTTATAATGAACGTCAAGGGCAGATTTACTAAGTTCGAGCCAATAAAATATATAAACTCACTACCTGACTCATTATTCGTCTTGATGCTGATATACATTGATTATTGAATGACTTAAGACACGGGGAAAGTAATATACAATGGAAAATAGTCATAGGAATACAAATGTACAGTACATTTACAAGGTGTGCATATATACCTCTCCAATCCGCATAATTCACTATTATGGATCATTAGTGCCAGTAATGAGTACAATTAAAATGGCAGCGACATCTCTTTCACTTTGACACTTTATCATACATTTGGTTTCTTCCTTGAGTTATGTTTTGAGATTGTTTGATTGATTTATTTTAAAACAGGTCTTCCAACCAAAAGTAACCAGTTTTACTGTAATTTTAAAAACATAAATTAAGGCATCAATATTTGGCCATACCTTGATCTAAGCCTATATCATAGAGGTAGCGGGCGATGCTGAGGGTACAGACGATGACGCGATGTTTGAGGATGTCCTCCTTGCAGGGTCTGCGGAACTGCACCGAGGGCGTGCCCCGGTTAGCCACCAGGCAGTACTCGAACACGGTGGCGTTGACTGTGTTGATCCAGCGCTTCTGGTAGTAGATACGTAACGGCCGCATGTCCTCGTTCCCTTCCTGTACATGCGTGTGAAGATATTCTTTGACATACAAATCTGCAGCACTGAAAGGCATAGAAGGTGGTGTTATCATCAAGGTTACAATCTGAAGCACTGAAAGGCATTGAAGCTGGTGTTATCATCAAGGTTACAATCTGAAGCACTGAAAGGCATTGAAGGTGGTGTTATCATCAAGGTTACAATCTGCAGCACTGAAAGGCATTGAAGGTGGTGTTATCATCAAGGTTACAATCTGCAGCACTGAAAGGCATTGAAGGTGGTGTTATCATCAAGGTTACAATCTGAAGCACTGAAAGGCATTGAAGGTGGTGTTATCATCAAGGTTACAATCTGAAGCACTGAAAGGCATTGAAGGTGGTATTATCATCAAGGTTACAATCTGAAGCACTGAAAGGCATTGAAGGTGGTGTTATCATCAAGGTTACAATCTGAAGCACTGAAAGGCATTGAAGGTGGTATTATCATCAAGGTTACAATCTGAAGCACTGAAAGGCATTGAAGGTGGTGTTATCATCAAGGATACAATCTGAAGCTCTGAAAGGCATTGAAGGTGGTATTATCATCAAGGTTACAATCTGAAGCACTGAAAGGCATTGAAGGTGGTGTTATCATCAAGGTTACAATCTGAAGCACTGAAAGGCATTGAAGCTGGTATTATCATCAAGGTTACAATCTGAAGCACTGAAAGGCATTGAAGGTGGTGTTATCATCAAGGTTACAATCTGAAGCACTGAAAGGCATTGAAGCTGGTGTTATCATCAAGGTTACAATTTATCAATGAATGATTGAATTTATATTACCATAGGGCAAAGTATAGACACTTCCGTTTCCAAGAATAGATCAATGAATGAATGAATGGACAGATTAATGAATGAATGAATGGACAGATTAATGAATGAATGGATGAATGTATGGAAATATTAATGAATGGATCATGAATGCATGGACAGATTAATGAATGGATGGATGAATTTAAATCGTCGTCTCTCTGAAGAATTCAAACATCCAATGTCCCCACCAGTTAGTAGTGAAAACTTGCCCATCCTGTTCATCTAGAAAGTTGGCTTTGTTTTGTTGTTTTTTTTAAAAAAAAAGGGTAAAAAGACGACCAACCTGTTGCTATGCGTACAGATGAGAACTCGGCTGCCCTCCTGTTGTAGGATCTGGAGTGTGGCCTGAGCGAGAGTAAAGGTTTTACCCGTGCCGTAAGGCCCCACCAGCAGGATAGGGGGCAGTCGCTTCTTGATACCCGTCGTTATAGCAACTATAGCTTCCTTTTGTTTAGCATTTAACCTTGTGTCCCACTTGTCACTCCATTGTCTGAAATAATAACGTTTTGAGGCCATTTACAAGTCTATCTAGATATAAAAAGGATGGAGTGTATCGTTTCCAGTATCTGTATTAGAACATGTAGTAAAATTAGCAGTAAAAATAGAAGAAATGGAAATTTTGTTTCATATGACTTGTATTTCTGTATGTTATGCTCATGTCGTTCTGGAATAGGACTCTTATCATTTTTCCATGGGAAAAGGTAATCAATGATTATATGAAAATAATATTACAAAAAAAAGTAAAATCCTGTGTTCATGAATAGAATTAAGCGTCACTCCTTTGAACTGAACAAGAAACGGCCTGGTAAAATAAAATATTAAACATTTAAGCATAAATTTTAAAAAAAGAAACAAAATTAAATATTTAAGGGCGTAATTGAAATGAAAGGTAACCTGAAGGAACAATTTACCTTCGTTCAATATTCGATGAATTGATATTACTGAATTAGGATAGGCAGACATGTGCAAGTTTACATCTATTAATTTTAAAATCAAGCTAAAATATTGACAATTCTTTCTGCTTGCGGATTTCCCCTGCCAACCACACAAAATTCTAGCCTCTGACTCAACTTGCCGTTCAAAGGAAAATCACTTGGGGGCTTGGGGCCTCTCCCACTAATTAGTCAGTTACCTGCCTTATTACACCGATGTTATACCATCATATTATATACCTGTACCAGGAATAAATACATCTTTAAACTTCATTACTTCGTCATCCCTTATGTGACATCCATTAAAAAATGTATGCAATACGAACAATACGTCTTTACATTTGAACGTCTTTATTGTATACGGTAATCATAAATGTTTTGGCCTTGAAATGAATAAAAAAAAAATGATTTGTTTACCTCTGAGGGTTCCAGGGTATTTGGTCCATATTTGCCAGGTCGGGAAACACGAGGTTGACGTCTGGCATCTTGTCTACTGCCTCGTGCATTTCACACAGGGGCAGTCGGTTCAACTGAAATTGGACCTGGAAAGCAGACAAAACATTTTATTATTATTATTATTATTATTGCTGGAATTTCTTAATCTAATATAATATGGGTCAAACCTTCAATTACTTCAAAATTCAAATATTGTTCAATTACTTTTTATATATTATATTAACTGATCGTTAGATGTGAATCACTTTCAGTCATTGACGAAAGTGACATTTTTTTTTTTTAAATTAGTTTTTATTCAGGTTTAGAGCTACATACATCATTGTTAAGTAAGGTACTATTAAGAAACAGCTCATCGAATCACCATGCGGTGGTATTCCTCCAAGCCCTGAGCCGGCCATGGTGAGGTTAAATACTCCGTATTATAGAATAACCATTGGTCCTTAACTAATCAAACAACACATCAAATATATACAATATGCACTTATATCGGATTGTAATTATAAAGGTTCCCATCCTTAAAATACAATGTAAATTATGCAAAAGAAGGACGGGAGACCTCCCGCCAGATCTTTTGTACGAAATTTGTATAAAATTGTGGCCAATAAAAACTGTTTAAAATAATGGACAAACCTAGATAATGTGGCTTTTGGTGATAGCAGGGTCTCTGTAGTAAATCTAAGCAGAGTAAAGGGCCTGGTCCACTAAGCCGATTCTCATGCGATTCTCACAGAATTTAGTGCAAAAGAGTCCTCTGCGGCACAAAATCGCATGAGAATCGGCTTGGTGGACTAGGCCCTTAAGCAGAGTAAATCTCTGTAAATCCCCAACTAAACAAACTTACCTTTAGGGTGAAGTTTAGTTGAGGTTATGCATAAGCATCGTAGTCGGAAGTAAGGGAGTACAGGGGAGATGCGCACGCGCATTTCTGGATGACGTCACACTTTCCAGCCACGGTGAGGGAACCTCAGTAGTCGAATAAGTAAGGGTTCCCAGTAAAGTGCTAATAACTAAAATTACTTTACACTTATTAATCTCAAAAATGGAATTTAATCAAATTCAGGGAGGGCGGGTGGGCCCCTGTACTCCCTTACTTCCGACTACGATGCTTATGCATAACCTCAACTAAACTTCACCCTAAAGGTAAGTTTGTTTAGTTGGGGATTATGCTTCGCATCTTCCGTCTCCAGACCGGAAGTACAGGGGAGACTTTAAAGTCAAGCAGGTTCCCGAACCCACAAAACTACAATTGAACACAATTTTCTTCAGAATTTATTACCACTGTAAAAATCGTATTATCTCACAATACAAACAGTATAGGTAACCTTCCGTAATAATGACAACAACATGTTTGGCCCTTAACAGAACATGGGCCATTTAACGTCTTTCGACGAAACAACAACCATTAGGGTTTCTTAGCCCCTTTTAATAACACATGGGCTACGTCTTTCGACGAGTAAATTGGTTTTTTATAGAATTTAGTAAAAGTCGTTTCAGACGACCAACAACCTCGTTTGAGGATCTCCCCAATCGGAACATTCAATGAACTTAATTTTGAAACAGACGCAGAACGCGTACTGTGTGCCGTAAAGGCTTGAACATCAACACCGCTACTAGACAAAATTTCTTTTACCCAGCGAGCTAACGAGCTGCAAGCAACCGGTTTGAATGGGGGAACATAGCTAATTACTAATTGTCCCTTTCCTTCTGAATTGTATTCACGTAATTCAAAAGTTCTCTTTATGTATTCGTTGGTAACTCTCACCAAACAGACCCTTGGGTCTTCTACAAACGATTTAGTAGTAAACACTTTCAAGGGTTGACCTTGTTTACATGTTTTCAACATTTTATCCATAAGAAACACCACCTTGTTTTCTTTCACGAAAGTGTTCTCCACTTTCAACGCTTTCACAGTTTGCAACCTCTGTGAGTGTACAATTAGAAATAACATCACGAACTTCAAACTCAGTTTTTTCAACGTTAAATCCTTAATAGGAGAAAGTTCTCTCAAATATGATAGGACCATGTCCGTATCCCAGGTATCGATGTACCTGCAATTTGGAGGACGTAAACGTCCCACCCCCCCCAGAATTCGACAAACTGTACGGCTTGCCCCAAAAGTACCTTCTTTACCAAGTGACATAGTAGAAGATAGCGCACAACGCGCAATATTTATAGAACTGTGAGAGTATCCCTGATCAAACATCAACGTCAAAAATTCAATACCAAATTTCTCACTGTATTCCAGGGGGTCTATGCCCTTTATCACACAAAAAGTATTCCACTTTCTCAGAAAAACGTCATAAGTTTTACGAGTGTCCTCTGACCACGAGTTAAGATAGAGAAATTTCGCTCTATTGGAAATGTTCATGGAATTTACTCTTCTCTCTATAAGAGACCCACTATTAGTCCTACTGACGTGAGATTCTCGTCTTGTGTTGGGAAGGAAGGAAGAAGGTTCCCTTCTTTCTTCGGAAATGTTCGGTATCGACCTTGACACAGTTGCAGAAACTTTCCGTACCAAGCTTGGCTCGGCCAATTCGGTCCTACAATCACTGCCCTTGCTCGTTCTGTCGTCACTTTTTGAAGGCACTTGCCCATGAGGCTGAAAGGAGGAAAAATATAACATAGGTTAAAATCCTTCCAATTCAGTGAAAAAGCATCAACATGAAACGAATGAGGGTCTGGCTTCCAGCTAACAAACTTATCAGTTTTGTTATTCAAATGAGAGGCGAACAAATCTACATCTGGCTCTCCAAAAATTTCACAAATTTCATTGAAAATTTCTGGCCCTAGTCCCCATTCCGTGTTATCAGTGAATTGTCTACTCGCACGATCTGCCTCAACATTTTTCACTCCCGCGATATGGGTGGCTATTAGCCAATTATTTCTTTCCTCTGCCCACAACCAGATTCTCTTTGCTACATCATTGCAACTTCTCGATCTAGTGCCTCCTAGCTTGTTAATATAACTGACTGTGGTAGTGTTATCTGATAACACCAGGATTTTTGTGTTCGACACATCTTTCACTAAGCTATTTAGCCCGTTGAACACCGCTTGCAATTCCAACACATTTATGTGTGAATCTTGCCATTCTGGTCCCCATCTAAACCCTGTCGAGTTTCCATCTAGGACCGCCCCCCAACCTGCCAAACTTGCATCAGTGTACAGTTTCATTGAAGGGCCTGCTGGTCTGATTAATCTGACTGCTGTTTGTACTTTTTCGTACCACCAGTCCAGTTCTTTCCACCCCTTTTGTGAAATGGACATGTAACCATCAAAACCTAGTTTTCCTGCTTGTCGGAGTGATAGAATCTTTTCTACTTCCAAACGTTTATAATGGGCCAAAGCATAATCAAAACCTTTCGTTAAGTCTACCATGACTCCTATCGTTTGAGCTACTGTCCTAATCTTATGTTTCTTAGATTTTCTTAGCTCATCTATCAACGACCGTAACCTGTCAATTTTCTCCTGCGTTGGTCTGACTGACATTTCCACTGAGTCTAACAAGTAGCCTAGGAATTTAATGTTTTGCGAGGGTACTTTTTGCGATTTCTCATCTTGAATTGCAAATCCCAGTTTCCGTAAAATTTCCTCGACCCTGCCTATAGCTAGAGCACATTCCCTTTTAGTTTTACCTAAAACCAGTACGTCATCAATGTAAATAATACACTGAATCCCTTCCCTTCGCAAAAAAGCAAAGACTGGTTTGAGAATTTTCGTGAAAACACGGGGAGCTGGAGATAACCCAAACGGCATAGCATTGAATCTGTAAAATTTCCCTTTCCACTGGAAAACTACATAATTCCTGTATCTTCGATCCAAACCCACGGCGTAATATGCCTCTTTCAGATCAAGGGAAGCCAAAAACCACCCTTCTTGCAATAAATCTACTGCTGTTTCTAAATTGTCCATCTTAAAATGTTCTTTCTTGATGTGTTTATTTAGAATCGTCAAATCTGTGATAAGTCTCCACTTCCCTCCCGGTTTCGGTCTGAGAAACACATTTGAGACAAAGCGAGCTTCGGATAATCTAATTTCCGTTACTACTTCTTTCTGAATAAGCTTATCTATTTCCCCCTGCAAAGCTAATTGCTGATCGTCATTCATACGATATTCTCTTGGGATAGATTTCTGTATTGGTAATTTGATAAAATCTAGTGTCACTCCCTGTACTTGAGAAATGACCCATTCATCGGAAACGATTTCTCGCCAACACTCCACGTGGTGAGCGATATTACCAGGAATACAATCAGAGACATCAGTAAACAAATCATGCGTTAGGGACCCAGCCTGAGTATCAAAATATATAATATTTCGTACCTTACCTTCATCGGTAATTACTCCTTTGGTGGATCCCTCTTGGGAAAACCCGAGTTCTTGGGCTTTTCCCCCTGGGTCTTGGCGGGGCCTTTCTTTCCCTTGTTGAAAGATTTCTTGAAGCCTTGCTTTCCTTTGAAAGCTTGCTTGCCCTGTCCAGTCTTAGCCTTGGTCTTATCCTGTTTGGACCATGAAGATTTCCTGATATCTTCCATTCGTTTAGCCAGTTTTGAAACATGCTCTCCTTCCTTGAGCGATGTTTCGAGATTGTCAGTCAATAAGTACGTTGCCCCCGGGGGGTTTGCGTCATTGGCTAAACACTTGTATTCTTGTGGCAACAAGTGACGGAAAGCTTCCCTTCTCTCCTTTACAAGCTTGAATCTTATGAAGAAAGAGGCCATCCCGAAGATTTCGGCTAACTTTTTCATAGATTCCTTTATCCAGTCACCCAGTCCTTCTCTCTTTTTCAGATCTTCTGAAACACGAGCGATTGCAATCATGATCTTCATAAACAGACTTTCAAAACGTTTCAACTTGTCGTCATCTTCCCTGACAGGTCTAGGGAGAGCATCACGAATTTTGGGGTTAATCTCATGAGTTTTGAGAAACTCCATGTTGCTAGGTCGTGGATAATTGTCCGTATATTTCTTTAGACCTTCCGCCGACAGAGTAGCCCTCATGCGCTTATTAAAGAAAGCTCTGATATCCTCATTGAGTGGTTCACCCACCTTATCATCTTCCTCGATGTCATTTGAAACATCTTTCCAGAAGCTACTGATCGTAGGGAAGCCCGAGGCCCCCGCCGACTGATCCAGATCTTTGGCTGAGCCCGCTGCTGCTGATGCGGGCGGCTTAGCGAAGGCTTTTACCGCGGAAAAGTCACTGTACGCGCTCTTGCCACAGAAATCCTCTTCGTCCAGCCAATCAGATTCCGAGATTTCCTCTTCATCCGAAGTGTCCGTTATGCGACGTCTTTTGACTGAACTTTTGCTTTCCAGCTCGAGTTTATCCATTCTTTCGTTAATCTTGTCAAGATGAGAGTTCACATTGCCCAACGATAATAAAACTTTGTGCATATCCGTATCTCGCACAGGGCTCCTTGATCTAGAGCGTTTTTTATCTCGAGAGCTGCTATGACTCGAATGGCTCGAGTGACTTGATCGGCCATGACTCGATTTAGAGTTGTGGTTCTCGTCTCTATAGCTCTTATGGCTATCCGAACCATGGTTAGATCTCTGTCTGGAGGAATCATCCTTAGACTTCTTGATTTCAATCGTCCTGTGTTCAATCACTGGCGATTTAGGCTTGCCTTCATCATCAGATGGAGAAACATCGTGAATCGTCCGGATTCTGCCCGGGCCCACTTTGTCATTGGCAGACGACATGCTGCCCAACTGTGAATTTTCGAAAATTACCAACAGTCTCAGTTCAAACCGTCCGAACTTCTATTGTTCTCGGTTCTATACGGAGAAAACTCGGTTTCTGCCGTAAAAAGAATTTCCTTCACACGGAGAAACTATCACAATCCACGAATCTTGGACAGCGCTGCGTGGCCTTCGAACAACGACGCTCAGAAATGGCGACTAAAGTGACGTCATCCAGAAATGCGCGTGCGCATCTCCCCTGTACTTCCGGTCTGGAGACGGAAGATGCGAAGCATAACTTAAGTTTTCAATTTGGCGGATGGTGACATCTTATTGTCCCCAACCTCTTTTCAACACCAGTTCCTCCAAACAGATGTCTTACCTGTGCTAAGAATTCCGAGTCATTTTTAAGATTGAAATCTTTGACCGTTTGACTGGAAAGTCGTAGAAAAATAAAATTCTTGCCCTTTTCCTCCACGACTGCCTCATAAATCTGAAAAACAGTGCTATCATTTAGAGAGATAGACAGACAGACAGTTAGATATACGGGTTGATAGATAGATAGATAGATAGATAGATAGACTAAAATCGATTCATTATATCAATTTATGAGACTAAGAGAATGTTTGTAGTCCCTAATCCAAAATATGTATTTCTTTAATCTGACTTATCTAATTTTATAATTAATAAAGATAAGTTACAATTTAGTCAAATGTAGAAGATATTAATTTCACTGAATCATACAAATAAAATGTGTAACTTCTGAGATACGATTTGTGAGGTTTCATTTTTTTTGATAACAGGCTGTAACATTTTTTTTTGAGAAGCAAGCAAACAATACATCTAGAATGGCAGAGTGGAATGGCATTAGACGTTTTACCTATAAAAATCCAGAATGGTTCACTTAAAATATTATGGAGGTTCCGCAAGCAAATCCCAATTACGAAACCGTATCCGTATCTTTTTTGTGACTAAGGTCGTATTTTAATGTATAAAATATAAAATGTGAGATGAAACATTTTGCTTGATATGTTATTATACGTTTTCCCCACCTTATTCTGCTGAACCTCTTTCTTTGTCTTCACGTATGTTTGTATATCAGAGATACGGATACGTTTACGTTTACTTGCTGAACCTCACTATTATTTACCAACACTTGTAATGCATTCAGGAAGTAAATCCGATGCAATTCTCATAAAATGTTTTATATTAAACACTTGATAGTCGTAGGTCCATATGATATATCTTACTTTCTCAATATTTGTCTAATTTCATCTCTATAATAAAAGCCTAAGTCGAGTATAGGATAAGGCCTTCAAAAATCAATGGTAACTGTCGGCAGAAATGGAATTAACTTTTCATATAGACATGTAGACCTTTTTGTCCTTTTCGTACTGTAATATCAAATTATCTGACAAATAAAAGATTATCTTATCTTATTACCTTTTTAGGGTTTACATTGTGTTCTGCGTTGGGGTCCTTGGGGTCATAGGGAGCGATGTAGACAGTGTTAACGTTTTGCAGTATGAGGCGACCATGGGCTGTGTCCTCAGATATCTCAGAGTCGAGCTTTAGTTGCGCAAACAACTCCCCGTTCTGCGCGAACTTAGCCACCGACACTGTGCTAGGCATGAGCATAAAGCGGTTGACAGCATGTAGTAGGGTTTTTATGTTGAACCTGGAAGAGGAATTCGTTATTTATTTATAGAAATATTGCTAAGTAAGTAATTATTAAATAAGTAATAATTAAGTACGCCCACACCCACACTGAAGAAATATTCCATTTTTATCATAAGTACCCTTCAAGAACCAGTTTAAACAATATTATTAAAACTTGTATGGGTTGAAACAAAAGCCGATTCCAATGATGGTAAACATTAAGGACATCTAAGAAGCGTTTATATGTTTTATGTTTATATTTTGACGTTTTAGAAAATGGTTTGCAATGTCTGGGTGGACAATTACTAGTAAAGTGGCTAAATATACTCCATAGGACCATGATCTAAGAAACGCAAGGATACATTATATAAATATATAAAAATTTTATTCACAATTACACATAATACAATCACATATAATCAAGAGCAGGACGCATCCTCACAAAAGTGATCTTCCCATACAAAAACAAGGGTGTTTAATATTAGTTTTCATAACATGTCCTCAATGTATCATTAGATATAGTCCTAATTAGAATGAAATAATTAAAGTCTGTAGAGTTTGGTTAAACTGATGAATTCATGTAGATAGTGGTTTGTCCAGGAGAAGAATTTAATAGTTTTATATAATTCAAAACGTTATTTAACGTTATTTCATAGTTCTTCCATCAAATCCAATGTCATGGTGTTTTCCATTGTTTTTTGTTTTTGAAAGATCCTCAGTGGTGTGTATAGAAGGTTGATGGTCAATTGCAGAAATTAGGACGATATTTTTAGGCTTTATAAGAGTATACGGGTTAATTTAATTAGCCCAGAAGCCTTCTTATGTCTAACGAATCATCGTTAAATGCACATCCATACTATGACAATCATCATTAGTTGTTGATTGTTTACAACTTGAATATAACAAGTAAAAGACAATAGGTCGGTACAATACTACACTATGTTTCATCTCTATATTTACGAGAATTAACAAAAGTACAAAGCTTTAACGGTCTTCCTACCTATACTGGCAAGAATTTAATAGCAGGAAATATTCCTCCCTATACTGGTTGGTTCACACTATTTCCATCAATCACAATGTTAGGTAAATGAATAGAATTAATTCGTTAGAGTGAATAAGAACAATATTTGTTTAACTGGAACAAACAGCATTTACCCGACCTTTCCCCAACGGTATAAACCGCTTACTGATATCTCAGTCATATTAACAAGACTTACATGCCTGCATTTTCCCCCCGCCCCCCTCCCTTTAATGTGCGATGAATCAAATTGGTACATACATCGACAATTTGTAACTTTCAGATTAACAAGACCTTTCACATACATCGACTATTTGTAAGGTTCAAATTACAAGACCTTTCTTAACAAGACCTTTCTTAGGTTACTATGTTTTCGTCCCCTAAAAATCTATCAAATTCCTGGGGAAATACATTTTTTAAATATGTTCTAAATTAATTAAACTGCCTTGAAATTTAGTGCATATGTTCATACGACCTCAAGGACTAAACCCGCCAAAGATTAGAACATTCCAAAAAAGTGATCTTGTAAAAATATCCCTTTTGAAAATATCATTTTTGCGACTAGTGACTCATTTCCCTGGAACACATCACATATAATTCAATTCAAAGTATTGTTATTCATACAAAAGAGTTGTACAAAAAGGAGGCCCGCATCTGAAAGTTAATTCCAGGTCTTTCTAACTAGTTGGGAATGATAGATTTGGTTTTACATTATTATGCCAAAATGGGCTATTTTTCTATGTCTCCACTAGTGGTGTTTGGTTGATTGGAATAGTTTATGATAACAAGACGGTAAACATTTGATACTACGGCAGTAGAGACAAAGAATAGTAGAAACCTACTTGGAAATATTAGAGAACTGCGCCATCTCTTCAATGTAGAGGAGGTCGTGCATGCGTCGCTTGTAGGTGCTGGGTCGCAGGCTGGGCTCCAGCATCACTTCAGACACAGCGAACTTACCCACCATGGGTGGCGAGTACTTCTCCATCAGACTAACCTCATCTGCGTCCAGTGGGTACGGTCTGTGGAACAACCAGAACAAGGTCAAGGCACAAGCAGGACAAGGTCAGGGAACAGCCAGGACAAGGTCAAGGCACAACCAGGACAAGGTCAAGGCACAACCAGGACAAGGTCAAGGAACAACCAGAACAAGGTCAAGGAACAACCAGGACAAGGTCAAGGCACAACCAGGACAAGGTCAAGGCACAACCAGGACAAGGTCAGGGCACAACCAGAACAAGGTCAAGGCACAACCAGGACAAGGTCAAGGCACAACCAGGACAAGGTCAGACCAAGGTCAATTTTAGTAAATTATATTGGTCAAAGTTTCACATACGTGATAATTCCCATTTGCCAATTTACAAAACAATATTCGATCAACTTTATAACATCTAGACAATTTAACTTTAACTAAAAATAACAGTTTACATTACCTTGGAATGAATTCCTGTACATCTAAACTGGCCACATCCCAGCGGCCATCTTGGTTGATCTGGATGGCTTGGTTGACTTTCTCTATATCAGGGATGGAGGTGGACTCGACGCACAGCTGTCGTACCAGCACAGGCTCGGAACCAAAGTCAAATACCAGCGTCTGACGCAGCGTTCCGTAGATCTCCGTCTTGAAGGCAACCTACCATACAAACACACAAAGTGACTGATCTGTTCACACTAGTGGATTGGGTTTGGGAAATTTGTATTATGCTTAGAATATGTTTTTTTTTAAAGATTTTATTTACACTTGGTTACCGACTCCCCTTTTCGGGGTTAGTTCTGTCGGGCCAAGCTATACAACTTCTGTTACATAGTTTTCAATTTTCAATCAAGTTAGTTTGATATCTATTTACAGCACTATATGTAATATATAGATATATACAAGTGTTTCCTTTAGGAGGGAGTCAAATTTACGTTTATATTGGTTAATTAACCGAGTTCAATCTTGTTTTGATATGCATTTATAATTGGTAAATGACTTCACTGTGCCACTCAGACTTTTGTGGAGTGTTAGTGTCTTGACAAAGGAATAGGATGTTGGCTTGTTTGTGCCAGTCCATTATGGGTCAGATTTTCAGAAAATGCACAATCTACAGTTCTACACATCTCTCAAATTCTGCTAAATTAGGGTGAAGATTGATAAATACTAGGTATATCTGAGTGTATTCTCTATTGTAATTATTCAATAAATTTGTCTGGTTATGTTGAACTTTTTTGAATTTTTTATTCATGCTTAGAATATGTTGGCTTGATTGTGCCAGTGCATTATACACTTTCGATGAACAATGGCTCAGATCGTCAAAAAATGTACAATAAATATTCAATTACTAGTACCAGTTCCATTCACTATTTATTATATGCCCCTAGCATATAGATACATATTGATGAATATTTTACGGCGTTATCATATTTGCGAATTCCCTCAACCACAATTGCTTTTACCTATCGACTATTTCCATGACGTGAATTGCAATAAATGTTTTAACTTTTAAATAGGATATGAATATATGGGTCAGATCTTCAGAAATGGTACAATTGGCAGCTCCACACATTTGGTAAATTCTGCTCAATTAAACTGAAAAATGGCATTTGATATTGCCTTGATTCAAACAATCTGTTTGATTATGTCAAACCGCATTTTGAAATTCATTTTTGTCTTAAATTTAGCTTATTTGAGAGGATTGGTGGCGGCGAATTGTACATTTTCTGGCGATTTCACCCATAAACATTTAGTGACAGTATGGTTACTCTTCAGCTGTCCTATATTAACGGCCATATTTACCTTGATGCGGTATATTCTATCAACAGAATTACGAGTAGATACGTAGGCCTGATTGGACCACTCCTGGCAATGATCTTCTAATGTTTGTGAGACTTGAGCCTTCTTCCTGCCGATAGTGATGGAGGAGATATGGAAGTGTCTGTTGGAGGTATCGTCTATCAACCCCACGCGGCGAAGGCACAGCTACAAACGTTAACAGTATCTTATTATACACGCATTGCTCTGAAAACAACGTATCTAGGCCCTAGAGTGATTTACGCATTGTGCGTATTTCACTAGTGATTTACGTGGGGTTGTCATGGCAACCAATCTGTTTGTTTTACTAAGATTACTGGTAAAATTCAAATTTATGACTCATTTTTTTTTCTATGTTCATGATTGAAAGCATGTATAATAAATCTGTTAACTAACTTGTTGGTTTCAGTTGCTTAGAATATTGCACTTGTTGCTACGCAACTGGTGCAATATTCACGCTCCTTCAACCAATTCGTTAGTTAACCTGTATTTAAACCGGCTGCATTCAATTCAACTAATTCTTTATTTCCATAGATCTTACATGGACATAAGGTTATGAACTTATCCGAAGATCTCTTCTAGCCCATGCCTTCTTCTTAACCTTAGATTACTGTAAACGTATTTATTTTCGCACAGATGAATTTTCACGCACAAAGTACTTTGACACCTTTTGCGCGGATTTAAATTTGCACAGCAAGGAAGTCTCACACCTTGTTTATGCAATAATTATACCTTTCGCGCAGGATTTATTTTCGCGAACATTAATATGTTTACAGTAGTTGTTTGTTTCCTATAACTACATCATGAAGTACATTTCAGTGCCAAATACCATAGAATAAAAGGATATTATAACACTTGTTCTATCTTTATGAGTGTCGTTCCGCCTAAGATGGACACAGAGTATCACTTCTATATAAACAAGTACAATCACTTCTTAGCTGAGATCTAAGTTTACACGTTATTAAGGTTACCTAGCGAATAAGAAAGTACAGAATAATAAAATAAAACAGAAGGAAACAATAGATCTCCAGCATTCTCAGCTATACATGTAATTATGACATAAATCTACTCATATTATCTTCTGACCAAATTTGTATTCATACGGTTTGAATTATGTGATTGAATGTATCAATATTCTGCTGCTATTTAATACTTATTTACTGTTTATACAAGAATTTGAAGTCGAATAGGAGATCTGCCAGATTAATATGTAGACTGTTCCACGCTCCTAAAAGGACCTTTTATAACCTAGGCTTGAGGCAGAGTATGGAATTTTACAGTACTATCAAAACTATATTTTGTTCTTTTATAACAAAGAGGACACTCCCAGGCAGTATGTATTACAGCTGGAAAAAAATCGGATGATGGGTTCTTGGTGAGAAATTATAGGAATATGTTTTGAAAAATCATCATTTTCCATAGGAACCAATAGTAAAAGGGTCAAAATATTTGCCACCTCATATTTTAAAAACTAGTCGGTGAATTGATTTTAAAAATCATATGTGACCTTGGTATGATCATATGTACAAATGATTCAAGTTTAGGAAAAAATTGATGATTTTTTAAAGTAGGCTCGAGAACCCTTATAAGGACCTTTTATATCCTAGGCTTGAGGCAGAGTATGGAATCTTTACAGTACTAACTTCTGTTGTGATTCTTTACAGTACATGTACTTACTTTTGTTGTGATTGTAAATGTCCAAGTGTGAGAGCATCTCTTGGTTGACATGGTAACGGTGAGGTCGGAGCCCTCGTGTACACTAACGCCCTCTAACGCCTCCACCATCTAGCAATAAAGGAGCAACCATTAGTTTAACAATTTATTAATTTGAAAATGAGTGATGTGTCTGGTTTCCACATTATTGAAAATCGACGACGAGATTAAGAGTTTATCAACTAATGCCTAGGTCTCATTGTTTATTTTACTGTTATATCACTAGTAATAGTGGCAGTGGAAGACCTGATCTCGATTTGATGTGTACCTCCGATCTATATTTACAAGTCATCTTAAAAACAAGAATAGATTATTATCATTAATAGTAAACTAAAAGTATGAAAAGACAATTCACGCCCCCCTTAGTTAGTTCAACGAGTTTATAGGAAGAGAGGACTGACTGAGGGGCCTATATGGGGGGAACCTAGGACGAGCTTGTTTTCGATTCTTATCACTCATTAAGGGCTAATGACAGATAGTGGTGTGTGGTTTTCTTGGAAGTGGGCAGATGTGGTCACTCCACATGACTCCATCTTCAGCTGCTTTCCAATGGCTGTTGCATGTAGGCCCAATAATTTTGCTATTTTGATACCTTCCGATCTGGTGAAAATAATGGGACAAGTTTGAACAGCTAATTCAAACTATTATACACATGTCCAATTAATGTTTATTCTTTCACCAGATCGGAACATTATATAAATTACAAATATTCATGAGAATTTGAGACCTTAATACTCAGCTAAATAGATCCAGGTCTTATTGGTCCTTTGAGAAGGGGAACATACCATCTGAAAGCTAAAGACAAGGGGATTCACACCAAATGATTACCATATAGATATCATAAGCAACCTGGCCACAACCTGGGCCCAAAGTAACCCTGTTTTCTTGTAAGTTTATGTGGGTCAGGGGCTTTTATGGGAGTTTCAGAAAATCGAGTTTAGGGCTGAAAACAAGCTCGGGACTAAAGGATTGCCGCCTGGCCTGTGGTTTTATGCTGTGTGGCACTGGAGGACTCTGATGTGGGGCTTGTGGTTAGATAAATTATCCCCGATAAGGTATACATTCTGTCTTAGAAGTTTAGGGCTGTAGAGGTGGACCTCTGTGTTAATATAGTCTCGTTGGTTAGTTTAACAATATTTGGCACATCACGGTTTCGCTTAGTGGGTCAGATTTTCAGAAAATGTACAATTGGCAGCTCTACACATTTAGGAAATTCTGCTAAATTAGGCTGAAAAATGATGAATACCGGGTATATCTGAGCAAGTTTGGTATCGTAATGATTTAAAGTATCAGTTCTCTTATGCTAAACTGCATTTGGAAGCTCATTTTTGTCTTAAATGTGGGTTATTTGAGAGGATTGGTGAAGGCTAATAATTGTACATTTTCTGAAAATCTGACCCTAGTACAGTTCATCAGGTACTTGCAGCATGATCCTTATGGTTGGGGATTTGCTCTTAGATATTTTGGAAATTGTGATTGATTGCCCAAAGGACGATGGTTAGGTATATGTTTTTAAGACCAATAATTTGGACTAAGGGAATACAATTGATTTATTATGAAATTAAAATTTCCCAAAGATGGAGACTGTCGGGAGGTGTCTGACATAACCACTTGGTCAGATCGTCTAAAAATGTACAATTCACCTTTTCCAATCCGCTCAAATAACCCATATTTAAGACACAAATGAAATTCAAAATACAGTTCAATATAAATGAACAAATTCTTTAAATCATTGCAATACCAAATATATTTTATAAATTGTAGATACTTACCGTAGGAAAGCTGAATTAAAATTTTATGAGCAACACATAGGGATGCGGGAGTGATATACCTAGTATTTATGATTTTCCAGCTTAATCTAACTGAATTTAGCAAATGTGATTAGCTGCCAATTGTACATTTTCTGACGATCTGACCCACTATGAAGGAGGGGGAGTGGTACGTCTCCTTCCTAGTTTTGTAAAGACATTGACGAATTCAGGATCATACTTCAATATAAATTTAGGGTCAGCATTTGGGCGAGAAATGAATGTTTTGTAGGATGAAAAGAAGTTCATGAGTGTGTGGCGGGATGATGTTATGAAGACGTACAAAGGTAAAATGTAAGATACTGACTAGTACAAGTTGGCTTCGAAGAATATACCCTTGTATCACAAAACATGTGCTGTGTAATTATTAATGATTAATGATAACATTCATTGTATTAATTATGTTAATAGATTAAAAATGATGGAGTAATGATGAATCTATCAAAACGATAGCATTTTAAATATCGAGTTGAATAGTCTACTATGAACATTACGGACAATACGATCTTGCATAGTGTTAACACTACAAGAACGACCATACTGGTAATACGCCGAGTATTTTACCATGTGACGGACAATCTACAAAACAATACTTTCGGAAAGACTATTAGTTCTAAACGTTTCATTTCTATAGGGCTATCCAGGAAGACCTGACTTCAGAGGATTAGTTTCCTATTCATGTATATCCATTTATTATCAGCATGTGAATAAAAGTCTTATATATATATATATATATATATAAGAAAGGTGGTAAGGCCTCTGAGACGGTAGGGGGCGTGGCAGATGCATGTCTGAATAAGACTTAAAATAAAGATTCAAGACACTCAAAGAGGAGTGAGTCCCGAATTTTACAACATGCTAAACAAAGAAAAACAGACTGACCACTGCTTCAGGGATCTCTGCATTGAGCCAAGACTTCAACAAGTGCTCCGTCCAACAACTGGTTTGCGTGTCGGACTCCTTGGCAGACTGTAGGCGCTCTTTCCTCTTCTCAAACCGCTCCTTCCATTCCGCCAGCTCAGCGTCAGAATGGGCCTGGCTACATCGGTTGCCAAACCGACAAGTGCCTTCTCCAAAATACCTTCATGAATTAAACAAATGACAAAGTTATTGTATTATGTTCTTCATAATTATCATCTATTATTACTCCGGTCACCCCGATATACAGTGAGCCCCCTTCCCACCTACTGTATGTTATTTTTTTTACGCAGACCATTGAACAGTCCCCAAAATTAAGAGAGAAATGTCAAATCCTGTACAGTAACAGTACTTGCTGTAACGCTCACTTCTAACAAAGTGAACTCCCTATCAAGACAAAACCAGTGCTGCCACGACTCAGATTCTCCCGGAAAAAAGTACAGAAGCCAGCAAAAAAAGTATCACCAGACCCTCAAAAAAAAGTATAATATTCAACCTCATACTGCTGATTCAAAAGGCATTTTCTATCACAAAATTCTTAGAACAAGCTTTCGCCATGATTATCAAAGATTTCCCGCTGGGTGCCAGCTTCTAAAATAAGCCAATATTTCAATATTTCGCCCTGATGGCAGGCTTCTTCAGGGAGGTTTTTTGGCGACTCATTTATCTGTAAGACATCATATGGGCGTCTATAGTAGTTCTAAATGAACATCCCATGACCACAGGAACTCCCCAGGACTGAACGCAATATGACAGACGATTAAAACACACTGCTACGGACGGACAGAATAACTGATCCTATCATGTAGATTCTCAACTATCATCTTTCCTTCTACACTAATTACTAATTACTATTATTCATGTACCACTCCTTTCCTTCTATAGTAGTAGGACTGCACCTAACAGCCCCTGGCGGAAAATCATGGACAATGCTAATTAATAGCCCCTGTGAGCCTTGTATATCCTTATCACTAATGGCTGTATAAATATGTTAAATAAATAAAAAAAAAAAAAAAAAAGTTTCACAGTAGCCTACCTGGGACATTTTGTATATTCTCTTGAGGTGAAGCCGCGAGGTGGAGGTCGGTGTTTCCAGCGCTGCTTGTCATCATCCAGCGCCATCTTGTGCTGGAGGGGGCAAACTGTGAGCACGTGCCTCTCTAGTTCTTGTTTAGAGCTGCACAGAGCAGAACAGCGCGAGCACATCAACCCTTCATGGGGGGACGAGCCTGTCGCTCCACCTGACAAACAGAGCTTAGTTAGTATCACTGCATTATTCAGCAAAATATTTTAGTTCTCAGTATCATTGAGTCTCACAAGAAATACTTGGGGCGTAGCATGTTTTACCGAATATATAATTGTACTTTTTGCTAAGGTCACTCCAGAGAATCACTAGGATAGAACCTAGAAATGAACAGATAGGGCTTAAAGTGGCTAAGATCGCTGAGAATGAAGATCGGGATTTGTATAAAATACAACAAGAGGTTGATTCAAAAAGTGTCAGGCCTTCTCAAACTTAGTTCTAAATGTTTATATCTTTCCTGGATTGCTTTTAATTACGATTAGTCAATGCGAGATGACCATGGCGAAGGCCTTACATGGTTTCATTTTGAATCTGCAGGAACTGGGTCCGAATGACGCACTGATATGGGACGTCAAAAAAAATTGACGCAGGCCTCCGCGGGTGGAACCTTGCTTGTATTTATGTTTAAACCTATATTTAAACGTCCATAAAATACTTCCAATATGTCTATTCTCAGCAAGGTATGCATCCCACAGGCTTTGTGCAGATCGAATACACATTATATATACATCCAGAAATTCTACCCGCTAGTACTTTTGCTTGCTCTACTTATTTTATTGTCTGTTTTTGTTCTTATAGTTGTCATTTTTCTCACCTTGAATGACACTGCATGCCCACCAACCACCCATCCTTCACTCCTCCCATGTGTTAGTGTTTGATACCTGACTGCCTACCTGCCTAGTGTGTGTGTAGCCTTGAGGCAATGCTACACACACACTAGTGGCAGGCAGTGGTAGGCAGTGGCAGGCAGCAGGAGGGGCAGTGGCTGGTGAGTGAGTGTAGTGTGTGAGTGAAGGTGCAGTGTGTGTGAGAGCTCCGACAGGGGTGGGAGACTAAACCAATCTTTATATTTAAAATTGCAACTTTCCTGTACCAGATTATACATAAGTTGTCCCCTAAAAAGGCATGAAGAGGAACAAAACTTGCCATTCAGATGATGTAATGGTACCCATTTAGATGGGAAAACATAAAAAACAGGTCGATGGGTGTGAGTTCTGTCTAACTGAGAATACCAGTGGTAATGGAGCAACGAAAGGAGGTTTAAAGGTGGTCTAAATCCGCCCTATAGGGGGCGGGGTCGGTTGCGCTTGGTCCAGAAAAGGACCGCACAAGGATAGAAGAGCGTTTTGCATGGTTAGTTTAGTAAGATTAAGTTTGTTATCACCCCTTCCCACTGCCCCTCCCCCTCGCCCCCCCCCCCCCCCGTTAGTGTCCCCGTACACACCACCGCACTGGCGTGGTGTGTACGGGGAGCTGTATGCCTATGGCTGTGTGTAGTGGCGAGTGGTGCCGTGTGCAAAAGTTTGAATGGAATAGCCATAGGACCAAAAGAAGTGCTGATCCTGATGTTAGTGTACCATAAACATCTGTATTCCTCCAATCGAAAATGTAGCCTACGAGTACAGCTTTTGATTAAGACTAAATAGGCTGCTGTACATAGTGTTAAAGTTGCTTGACTGGACGATCCATTTGACCTGGACAGTACTGGGAAGTACCGAGATATCCTGCGACAGCTTTGATTTTTAGTTCCGTGGCAGTCCGCCTCTTCTCAGAGAGCGGGATTAGTCGCTAGTGGTCCAGTGAGAGAGTAGTTACGGTATTATGCTCTGTTTACATCATGACGTTTGCTCCAACGATGCGTCAATGACGGCCGTCACGGAATGCGTGTGCGTCATTGGTACTTGCGTAACGGCCGCGCTGTACCCAGGTCATTTTGGTCTTGCAGACCAATATAATTTTCAACAGGAAGATTCGGAAAATAGCAAAGAAATATGCGTTTATATGATCAAATCCGGAAAGCCACAGGTAAAGGAGGTTCTGTTGTACTGCATTTCTGTAATTTTGACCAAACTCTCATATGGGTCAGAATTTCAGAAAATGTACAATTGGCAGCTGTACACATTCAGTCAATTCTGCTAAATTAGACTGTAATTTGGTCAATACTACTATTACTAGGTAAATTCGAGTATATTTGGCATTGCATTGATTCTAGCAATCTGTTTGGTTAGGTTAAACTGTGTTTTGAACTTTATTTTTGTCTGAAATGTGGGTTATTTGAGAGGATTGGTGAACGCCAATTGTACATTTTCTGAAAATCCGACCCATAAATGTGTTTTGCGATCGGCAAGTGCCACTTTAACAGTAACACACTTGTACAGTACCTACCAGGTGTTGGAGGGATGTTGAAGACAGGTGAGTGGTCAGTCTCTGAGCCGGCAGCGCCTATCTCATGGCAGGTGTGGTTGTGTGAGGCAGGCGCGCCCACAGCGGGGGAGGCAAGGGCAGACTCATCCAGTCCATCTTCATCAGGCTGTAAGATTGGACAATCAGCGACATTTTTAAAATTTATTTTATTTTGGAACAATTTTACAACTGGGCATTGTTAATTGTTATTCTCAATGGAACCTTAAATTGAACACAGATTGTTATAAAGATGTAAATACAACATGGATAGGAGATACTTTTACTGTTAAAACAAACAAAAAGAGGTTAATCTAGCTTCGCTAAATTGTAATAAATCAATAGATGGCACATTTTTAGTGTTAAATTCACTGTTAATATCGTAAATTATGATTGCAAAAGAGGTGGGTATATCAAGTATGTTTGATGTATTGCAGTTGTACCAACATACATACATACATAATACATACATACATACATACATACATACATACATACATACATACATACGTACATACATACATACATACATACATACATCATACATACATAATACATACATAATACATACATGTAAATTTATATATTCTCACAGCTGTTTATTTTGCAGATTGTGGGAAAATATGTAATTTTGCAGACATACAATTTAATGAAATTAATTTTGCACTCATCAAATATATTCTCACAGTAGTTAGACATATCAACTTGAAAACATAGAAAGACCTTCTCATTATGGGTTTTACGGTAATCTAAGTGTACTCACATCCTCTCGCATTGCCTCTACTATAATACCCAGTCGATCATATTCTTTCTTTGCTTGGGGATTCTGGAAATAATCACATCCATTTCATTTGGTTTATTCCCGTGTTACTCACACACAAATATGAAATATAGTTTTAACATTTCAATGGACAATTATTGTCGAGAAACAAATAACAAACAATCAGATCCCATTCTTTATTCAGATATATTTGACACTGCGAATCGTCTTTATTACATATATGTAACTACTCTTTCCTTATCTCTTCTAGGTACTCTTAGTTTCTTTTCTGTAACCAGCAACACTTAAGTGAATTCTAGGGCACACACAGGAAGACACAGCTGTTCTCTAGCCTTTTGTCAAAACCAGGGTCAGTGATGATTCAATATTGTAGGGATGAAAGTGAGTCATGGCAATAATTAATACTGAAATATATCTGGCAAAGGAAAAAGCACCGGTGGGAAATCCTTTCAGCGGAATTTGGTAAATGATAAAATAAAATTTTGTGATTTAAAAAAAAAATGTTCAGGTTAAAAATTATGGAATTTGAGGAAAATTAGACAATTTTATTTAGAAGTTTAAAAAAATACTGAAGACGTTCATCCATGGAATAGAGAATATGTGAATAGGGGAGTTGCATAGCCGCCATTTTGAATATTGATTCGCATGGAATTATGGGAGTAATGGTACGGTATAAAATCTATAGAAAACATGTTATCTTTAGCTTGGGATATTTATCAGTAGTCCAATATCAATATTCATGTGTTTTAGATGTTTCTATAACACACAACTTCATTCATCTTTCCCATCATGCATTTGGTTTCTATAGATCATTTACACAAGCTATGATATTATTGAAAACATTCTTGCAATTTTCCATAAAATTGTTACTAAATATTTGTATGTCAGATTTGAACTGAATCTATCCCAGCATGCACTGCCATAGACATGCGCAGTGAGACATGCAAATCCCCTATTGAATAGAATGGAAGTGTTACCTCTGGAGCCAGACTCATCCATCTCTGAGCGGTTTCCCGGGCTTCTGTGAAGCGGTGGAGGTAGCACAGCGCCTTTACCTTCCTACCGTACACCTTGGTGTACTTAGGATCCAGGCAAATTACTGTAAGATAAGATAGTGAGTGAGATTGGTTGCTTTACGCCCTTATCAACACATTTACTATGGTTATATCAAGGCCGGGAGAGCTGAGAGGGAGGCAGTTTATGATCATACCCAGGAAATAGAGATAGAGAAGAAGGCAGAGAGAGACAGAGAAAAAAGACAGAAAGGCACTTTATGGTCATACTGTAAGATAAGATAAGATAACCAATTCTTTATTTCCAAAAAGAGTGTACATGGAAAACAGGTTATGAGCTTATCCGAGGATCTCTTCCTGCCCATGCCTTCTTCGTTAACCTTAGTCTTGGCTGTTTGTTTCCTAAAACTACATCGAGTATTAATGTTTGATATAAAATAAAATGTCATAAACCAAAATTCGGGTTTTACACTTTTCTACCGTTATGTATGTCGGTCTTGTTTAGATGGACATTAGGTAATAGTTCTATATAAGCTAGCTTTGTCACACTAGAGTTTAAAATTAAGGTGACATGGCAACTGAGAAGCTGTACAGGCAACGCAAAGTCATATTTATAGGATTGACCTTATATATATAGTGATGTGTCCAAGAACAATGAGTCAAAAGTCGCAATAAATTGATTTTGAGATATCATCATATTTGAACAGATGAGATCAAGCGGATTCCAATGATGGGAAATAGTAAGAAACTTATTTAATTTACTTTATTGTACGGGAAGCCCCTTAAGAAGGATGTAAGACTAATATCCAATCTATTTACAGTGAAACGTTCACAATCAACAAACCTTGTTTTCTACAGCTCAGTTAGTAGTGCGATCCCTCCTCATTATTTAATTTACACCAATAATAACCACTGCTTTTACTGCAGTAAATTGCAATATGCAGAAAATATTTGTTAACAAACGCATGCATTAATAAGCTTAATTAATATATGAGTAATTTGTTTGAAGAATATCCGAGATATTGTTATGTATAAGATGAGCATAGTTTAACCCAGGGGGCAGCACTTGGGCTAGTAGTATACTAGATTATGCATATGGGGGCGGAGTTCATCTAAGGGGGCGGAGCCAGATTATGCATATGGGGGCAGGGCCCATCTAAGGGGGCGGGGCCAGATTACGCATATGGGGGCGGGGTCCATCTAAGGGGGCGGGGCCAGATTACGCATATGGGGGCAGGGTCCATCTAAGGGGGCGGAGCCAGATTACGCATATGGGGGCGGGGTCCATCTAAGGGGGCGGGGCCAGATTACGCATATGGGGGCAGGGCCCATCTAAGGGGGCGGGGCCAGATTACGCATATGGGGGCGGGGTCCATCTAAGGGGGCATGGCCAGATTATGTATATGGGGGCAGGGTCCATCTAAGGGGGCGGAGCCAGATTACGCATATGGGGGCGGGGTCCATCTAAGGGGGCGTGGCGTGGCGGGGATATATATAAACACCACTAAAAGGGAGACTCCACCTCTCTACCCGACGCCATATTAAAGCAGTTGGTTTAATATTAGTAATGCAATGGTCGAGTTGTGTTTATCCTTCCCTCGGCTCTACAAAGGGTCACCACAGACTCCAGTCATAAGATCCAGAGCCACTGTACAATATACATAACAGCAAAGTACATTTAAGCCTCACTTACCAGTGTTACAGTCCGCTAGTACTTTGGGATATTTTTTCTGAAATATCAAGAGATAGAAGTTAAGAAACTCTGATACAATGACCATGAACAAGGAGCGGAAACCATAGCTATACAATAGCATTGGCTTGGACAGGAAAGGAAGTTATGGGTCAGATTTTCAGAAAATGTACAATTGGCAGCTGTACACATTTAGTAAATTCTGCTAAATTAGGCTGCAATTTGGTCAATACTAGGTAAAACTGAGTATATTCGGCATTGCATTGATCCTAGCAATCTGTTTGGTTAGGTTGAACTGTATTTTGAACTTTATTTTCGTCAGAAATTTGGGTTATTTGAGAGGATTGGTTCACGTGAATTGTACATTTTCTGAAAATCTGACCCGTATAATTGTGAATTCTTCAAGGAGAGTTTCAGTACATACATTTTCTGTGTACGGCTTATTGCTACCAACAATTTTTTTTTACGAAGGAGACAGGAACAGAGCCACACACACAGGCAGACAGAGACGCCTACTATATATATTTTTTTTTAATCTAAAATCTTTATTCAGGAATTAATAACAATATGATACAATCTCACCCCAGGGGTGATTTACGTCATGCCCTGCATATACAGTTTTGTATTCTATCAAGGTATTGAGTCATAAGAACAGTGATCTTTACAGTCATAAGCTTTAACGTTTTAAATATACGTACCAGTTTTAGATAAGAAACAGCCCTGTTGTAGTAGACGCCTGCTTTAAGTTGTTTCTGTGTTTCATCGTCCAGGTGGTGGAGGCATGCGGTGTATGCTTTAACCGCATTTTGGTACTCACCTACCAAACAAGAGCAGGACATTCATACTCAAACAATCATTAACATTAATGTAACCAGTTAGGGAAATATACCACCCTGGTATAACCTAACGAACAAAAAAAAATGTACCTCCCCCCCCCCCCCCCACACACACACGCACTACCTACTTTTCAGCTAGATAAATGGGAAACACACCTATTTTGTTGTGTGCCCACATCATGGTTGTTGTGAACTATTTACGCCCACAACATTGTATAATAGTATTAGATCTTTATATATGGGTCAGACTTTCAGAAAATGTACAATTGGCAGACCTACACATTCAGTAAATTGTGCTAAATTAAGCTGAAAAATGATGAATACCGGGTATATATTTGGTATCACATTGATTTAAAGTATCTGCTTTTTTATGTTAAACTGCATTTTGAACCTCATTTCTGTCTTAAATGGGGGATATTTGAGAGGATTGGTGAAGGCGAATTGTACATTTTCTTCAAATCTGACCTAGATAGAGACTGAAGTTCCTGGAGGACGGTTGCTAAAGCAGTTTTCACAGCAATAAAAGCAAAAACAATTGCGGCGAAATAAAAAGACATAAAAGATATTCTGTATAGGTATATCAATGAATTAATACATCGACACTTCTCCCAGTATAAATGTATTTTGTTTCGACTCTAATTCCATGAATGATCACAAATATTCCCGGAAAAGGCTGTCGGTGTTTTCCAATAGTTGACACTCGTATCCACAGAATAATACACTTATGGGTCAGATTTTCACAAAATGTACAATTCATCCTCACCAATCTTCTCAAATAACACAAATTTCAGACGAAAATAAAGTTTAAAATACAGTTCAACCTAACCAAACAGATTGCTAGAATCATTGCAATGCCGAATATACTCAAAGTTACCTAGTATTGACCAAATTGCAGTCTAATTTAGCAGAATTTACTAAATGTGTACAGCTGCCAATTGTACATTTTCTGTAGATCTGACACTTATGTTGTTCAATGACAGGTCCCCTCCACCCGTCTGTATCGCCAGAGGAAGTGGAAAGAAATCTATTGGATACGTGTCAGCCCTGGGAACATGTTTGTCTAATGCGTAATTTGATACAATGCCATTAAACTGTAGGTCAGACCATAATAAAATAAGGAAGGTAAGAATGGGCACACTCGGAAGAATCCCTGAAGAGGAGGAAGTATATTTTATTCCCCTGAGGCCAAACAAAATAAAAGGTGTGTTTTCGATTTACCCCCCCGCCCCCTCACACACACCTAGAAAAACCTTCCCCTGCCTAAAAGTTTTTTTTACCATACCTGATTTACCTATTTTTTTACCATACCTTACTTTTTTCTCTCTTTTTTGACAAAAGAAGCTAATAAAAGCAGGAAAACAGGTTTTCCTAACCAGTAACTGTCAAAAAGCACATTTCCCATGTTCAAAACAACTATTATGAAATAGTAGGTAGACGTGGCAGTATTCACCTCAACCTGTACAACATTTTCCCCCCCAAAATGGGTAAAACCATCTAGGGTTGGAGATTTTGAAATCCAACTATTATGAACTAGACATTTTTTTCAGTTCCTGGAAAGTGGTTTCCTAAAAAAGATTTAAAAAAAATTACGCCCCCCCCCCCCAGCCATACCTATTTTTCAACCAGATGAATCGGAAACACACCTATTTTTTTGGCCTGATCAAGCCATTAGAGTAATGTGAATATGGAAGTGGCTGGGGGAGTAAGGGAACACATTACATAGGTTCCAATATAAAGCATAAAATAACATACAAGTGGGACGGGTAATCCGATCGCCTTTCTTTATGCAATGTCTATCTTTTACATGTACTGCTATAATAAATGTATTGAAGAAGTAATTTAAATCTAAAAAGACAGCATCTTTGTCACGCCAAATAAATCTTAAATCTAAAAGGACGGCATCTTAGTCACGCCAAATAAATCTAACATGAAAATACGTTTTTTATAAACATTAAGTGCAAAATTGTAAAATATGAATTATGACAATCCCAGGACACCTTTAACCAATTTTGAACTATTTATTATTTCTCAGGAATGCACTGGAAAATTGGGACATGCCATTATATGCGCCGAAGCTTTTTGTTAAACGTACTTGACAAGTGCATGATGATATGATCATTATATTGACTTACGACAACTGAATCCATCAGCGCTATCTATCGTATCACCATCCACCACACAGATTATAAACAACAATAAATAAATAATTAAGATGGAGTAAGGAACCCAAAACAATGAGGACAGAAGGGGGGTATTTGATGTAGGTTTGTTTTATTGATAAATAATAAATAAATAAATATTTTTGACGCCGTATCTCGAGTACGGTATAGCAGTTGAGGGGCACCCCTTAGTAGGTCCGGAAAGTTCCCGTAATTTTCTATATTTCAAACAATTGAACAAATTAATAGTTTACATAGCAAGCATCGTGACTAAGTTAATTTCTAATCGCCGGTTCCAAGACAAAAGAGTGGTTTCTTGCCAGCCATATGCAACCCAACGTAGGCGGATGTTGGATTATTTAAATAGGGGGCGTACGCACCACAACGAATACAAATGAACATAAACAAAAACAATAGCATGAAAGCTATGAAACAGGGATGAAAGTGGGGCCATGGCAAAAATACCGAAATATAAAAATACTAAAATATTTGTGGCAACGGAAAAAGCAGCCATAGGGTGATTTCAGTATGAACCCTCACTCCCAAGTGATTTTTGATAGTTTCAATTTTTGAAAAATTCGACGGAATTTGTGGAATGGTTTTGAAAACGTTTGGTTAAAAATTGGATGGAAATCAACGCAACCCCACACGAACGACTGTCAACTAGTTAGCAGTAATTCAACCCTATTATTTAAAAACTTATGTTTCGGAGCTTCCGGGGAAAAGGATTATCGAAGTGGTTTTATCATTTTTGAAAAGGAAAAATAGTGTGTACGCCCAACTAAATATATTACTCAGAGTCACAACACACGTCCCAATCTTACTCAGAGTCAGACTAGAAATAGAGAAACAATACTGCCGGAAGAAAGAAGGTATGAGTATATAGGCGATCGGATGACATATTCACATGAAAAAAGATAGGATTTCTCTGGATGAACCCACCGCTTTCCCCCCTTATAATTAATTAATTAATCTTACCCTTCTGAAAAAGGAGAGTGGCATCAGAAATACTGGTGAGGATTTGCTCCTCGCTGTAAGCACTCTTTTTCTTATCCCTGGCCTCTAGAACGTTATCCATTGTCTAGTACCTCAATCATCACCGTTACTTTTTATGAGCACTCTGCACTCTTGTCACTGATCTGTGGAGCTGTGGGTGGCTGGGCATTTACCTAATGAAACATAATCAAACGCAAATTAAGAAGTAAAGGTAATAATGTGGTAGTGTAGAGGAGATCGGGGGTCAGGGCCTCAGAGAAAATGTACAATTCACCTTCACATGGGTCAGATTTTCAGAAAATGCACAATCTACAGTTCTACACATCTCTTAAATTCTGCTAAATTAGAGTGAAGATTGATAAATACTTGGTATATCTGAGTTTATTCTGTATTGTATTCACTCAATACATCTGTCTGGTTATGTTGAACTGTATTTTGAACCTGATTTGGGTTATTTGAGAGGGGTGGTGAAGGCCAAGTGTACGTTTTCTGAAGATCTGACCCACCAATCCTCTAAAATAACCCAACTTCAAGACAGAAAATGAATTGAATTGAAAAACTTGTGTTCCAGTACTCGACTGCAATCTAAATGATTCTCCAGTTAGTGGGAGGTTTTCAGTCCTCTCGGTCTCAACTTACAATATTTTGAGCAGAGGACAACCGAACAGATTTGTTAAAACAACGTAATGCAAAATATGCTGAGATATACCTAGTACCGGTAGTTGTAATTTCTCAGCCTAAAGGGTGGTCTCCACTGGCTGCGGTAAGCTCTGCGGTAAGCCTTGCGATGGTTTGTGCTGGTTCTGTAGGTGGAGGGGAATGATGAGATCCTGCCTACATGGATCACTGGCCATGTAGGCAGGTCCTCGCCACTTCTCACCATCACAGCACCATCGCAAGGCTTACCGCAGAGCCTACGGCAGCCAGTGGAGACCTCCCTTAACTTAGCAGAATTTAGTAAATGTGTACAGTAGAGCTGACGATTGTACACTTTATAATGCCCTGATGACAGCATGTGAGCATTTGGGGCGGCTTAGGAGCTTTCGAGGCAATGGAAGACCTACCATGGAGAATTGTTTACCTGTTCACGATGTAACTGTATTACTTCATGAATAAAAATTCTATATATATATATATTTGGATTGCCAGAAAAAAGAAATGACCTTAACATAAAACAACCGCACGCATTTAAAGGGCTCGAAAAAAAACCCTACCAACTTCAAGATTTACTTGCCCAACATCATTTTTTACTTGCCCAAATTTATTTGCAGAATTATAAACGAAATCACACTGATCTGTATGTATCTTGTTTCATTGTAAGTAGACATCACAACAGAGGTTTGAAATCGGCGCCGTAGAGATTTTCACTTGCCCAATCGGGCAACTAGCATTACATTTTACTTGCCCAGAGACATTTTTTAGTTGCCCCGGGCATCTAAACATTTTTTTCAAGCCCTGAAATTTTGATCTTGGATTGATTGGATTGGACTTGGATTGATCATTCCGCTAGGGGATATTTGGAAGACACATGTTTACAAAAATGACCTTAAAATAAATTAAGCTTTTATTTTCAATTCAAGTAACTATGAATAGCCCTTGTGCTCTTATTACCATGCCAATGTTACCATGTTGTGAATACGATATAAAAGGACGGGGAGCTCAATTCCACCATTTGTGTTTATTCCTATTTGTTGTTATTCTGATTGTCAAACGCTCATATTGACATCGTCTGATACAGATAGAACACTGCCATGGCCTTTGTTCGCTAATTATGCATTACACATTATTAATTCCATAATACTTCAAATTTGTATCCATCATTGGCGGGTGGGTGGGTCATGGAAATAAGAATAATTATATGACATGACGCAGACAAACATAATAGTTTATTTTACATAGAGCTAGTCTGCGCTCCAGGGTATTCTGAATAATGGAAACATTATTAATTATATATTTGGGGCTTAAATTCTATGGGGTGGGGTGGGGGTTGGTGATGTATTTCTAGAATTGCCTATGGAATAGGTTTTAGTTATATAGAATATGAATATTATGTCTAGGCACTGAGACATGGTTGCATGCATGTGGGACTTTTATACATTGGCCGACATTGCACTGATACAGGGAAAGCTGTGGAGCCGTCAGAGGGTTGGTTTCTAGAGGCATGCCACAACGGCCAATACAAGGGTCAGATTTTCAGAAAATGTACAATTCGTCTTCACCAATTCTCTCAAAAACCCAAATTTCAGACAAAAATAAGGTTCAGAATACAGTTCAACCTAACCAAACAGATTGCTAGAATCAATACAATGCCGAATATTCTCGAATTTACCTAGTATTGACCAAATTGCAGGCTTATTTTGAAGAATTTACTAAATGTGTACAGCTGCCAATTGTACATTTTCTGAAAATCTGACTCACTGTAAGTGGACACAGATTGGACATTGACTCATCCAAAGACTCCTTCAACTAAGATGAAGAAGGTGGCCGTTGAAAACTCCTTTGTAAGTAAAATCCAGGGATCTCGTATTTTGTGAAATGTCTATCGGGTGACCATAGCAATGAACCGCAGTAAATATGAATTATTTACCTTCGTTTTAATTCATTGCCACTATTATCAATTTTTCAATAAAAAAGAAATAGCCGACGGTCTCACTTCCTTCGTTGTCAGAAAGTGTTCCGTATTTGTATAATTATAAGCACGCTTTAGTATAGTTGGCATGAGATACGGTTTATCAGATAGCAAGGGTTGGATTTAAATATATAAGTGGTGGTGAAGTTTGAAAAGAGAAGGTTTAGTTAAACAAATTAATGAGATGGTATTGATAAGAGACAACGATGATACCCGGTTTTGATATAGACTACTTATTCATACATTACAAATGGCGTAGACTACTATCAATACAAAATTCAAATTGACAAGTGTCATGCCAAGAACCATAAGTCAAAGGGTGGATTACTTGAATGATATATTTCGTTGAACAGGTGCATATCAATAAATGGTTGTCATTTGTAGCCTACAAATATGGAATTATTGATAATTACCTCACTGTACTCTGTGTCCACATTTCTTGGGTATGATTGATATCATTTAAATCCTACCTGGAAGAAAACAAAGGCAAAGATTATAAAATATTTTAAACAATGAGATTTGAAAAAAGTAACAACAACAAGGATGACCGCGATTGAGCGATAGCTTTTCAGAAAATCTGTTTTTGCCAACACTCAACTAGGTCAGAGATATCGACTGACAGCTAGGCAAATAGTTAGCTAGATAGAGAACAACGAGGATATAGATCATTAGCGATTAATTGATTAATAAAGTGTTTAAATGTGTATTTAGTATATATATTGAACAGCATCGTTAAAATACCAGTCAGGGATCATGTATATTGTAACAATAATAGACGAGCAAAGCGTGCCATATGACAACGAAAAGCATGCAGAACTGAAGATCCATTTTCCAAACAATTGAGTGGTACCATTATTTACAGTGTAATCTAAAGTCATCCCTTTATATGGGATCATTCTGTTTAGACCAGCAGGTCCCATAATATAGAAGCTAGATTCAACAAACGACAATACATAATATAGAGATCTATTTGCCATTATAAGCCAATTCTAGCTGCATAATTGCGCAACATCAAGCCAGCTAGCATGGCGATTGGTAGGCGGAGTATCTATCTCTACCTCCTACTGTCCCAGTATGGAAGGAGGGGCTAGGATTCCCGGCTATAGGCCATTGGGTGTACGTGGCTGCACGAGTTGTTTAAACTCATTTAATGTTCACTGGCTTTGTACCCAGAGACATGAGAATGAGACGATTCTGGGACATGCATTCCTATTTTCAGTACCGACTACATTTAGTAATCTCACATATTTATTGGGAATTTATCTATATCCTTTTTCTTATTTGTAATTTTTTGCTTAATTACTGTAATCATGTTTACTCTTTTAACACTATAAGTATTAGTTTAGCTCATTTCTCCACTTTATGGTAACAGCTGGTAGAACTAGTGATTATCCAGAAGCTAATATAACTTTTTTTGGCAATATCTTTTCCATATCTGGGTATATTCAACGAAGAAAATTCAATTAGATATGTATAAGCTATCCCCAAATATTTTTGTTATTTTAAAATCTTTTAAAAATTATCATCGAAGTTTGGCATGAGGTATAGCTAGGCCAGACCTAGACCTGTACAGACCTGCTAATTTAAATCGATTCCTATCGGGATCAGGGCAAGCTTGCGACGCTACTCAATATAATCAATTTCCTTAATAATTTAATCTACTCTGTCACAGAGTCTGTGACGGTGATGTCAAAATGACATCGATTAGCTAAACAATGTGCACATATAGGCCTGTTATTATATACTGTGTCTGTGTATACATGTCATTATTATTGACAGCATATGAATAATTAAAGAAATTATCCAAATCTAGCAAAGATACATGCAGTTGCATGGACGAATTGATAGGCTTGATAAAAATTCCGTTCAGGTTAAGCACGCTAATTAATTTGTCAAGTTAATTGATATGTCAAGTTCAATTAAGTCTATAATCCAAACCCTGGCCCTGCCTGGGGCTGGGTAAAGTAGCTTAAAGTTGCACTATAATATATATACTAGTAATATAATTATATAAATTGCATGGCAATAAAATTAAGGTAGGCCTTTATCATTAATGACAGCATCCAAAGAAAAAAGAAATGATCTTTTATGCTAAACTGACATGAGATTTCGTAACACATATCAAAAGCTATCAAAGAGTAGCACGCGGAAGTCTGCGTGAGTGGATAACTAAGTCAAGGACGAGGAACTCAAGTCCCAGTCTCAGACTTTGGGGATCCAGAATGAAACCACTGAAGTGTAAATAAACATACACAAACAATTGTTGCTGTAAGAATTTGACATCAATAAAAGATAAAACAAAACCCTAAAGAAAATAAGTGTTCATACGAATATAATATCGCGAGCTATACATAGCAGATATCCAATCAAAAGCGATCAGACTGGTGTCATAAAGGATAACAATTTGTTTGGGTTAGTTATGATCAAATGAGCCACAACTGCAACTCCCTCAGCCAGGAATGTAAACAACTATTTTCTAATTGCGAATTCTCGGCCAATGTGCCAGAACATTTAGTTTCCACAGATGCAAAGGATGAAATGTTGCCTATAAATTCACTAAAACAGCTTTGATATCCGCAAGAAAATTCTAAAATACTTAACCATTATGTTTTCTATGCAAAGTTTTCTTACCAACGGATTTCCAACGTCGCCGCCATTTTCGTACATGACGTCATCTTTACTGGGCGAGACTTGGCCGGGATTTTTCGAGAAGCCGCGAGATTCCGTGAAGGAGAACCTGAAGTCCCCGCTCCATGAAACGACAAATTGTGAACATAGAAAACGAATTCTCTGTCAAATCCCGCCATCCCGCCATAGCAGATCCGAATTAAACAACCGATTATAAATAGCGATAAAAGAAGTAAAATGTCCTCATTGGTTATTAATTACCAATTAGATACACATGCTATGCCTTATTTTAGTGCACGTGGGTGTGGGAAATGCCGACATTTTCTGACCTGATCAGGTGGAATAGGCCGAAAAAGTACAATACTTATCAAACCATTATGGTGTCAACATATGTAACAGTCATTTTTCGATTGTAATTTGGTTGATGGTCATTCTCTGTCAATTTGAAATATAAAAGAAAGTACGTGTCGTAGTGCGGACGTCAAGGTTTGAATGCCCGTGTTCCGTTCCAGATTCTTCTAGCTCATTCCACCTTCTACGCAGAAGGCCATTATAATATCGGGCATGAAGACAAACCACGACAAAGCCACAGGATCACCCACCGTTATTTAGGTCTTATTTTGCTCGATTTTCATCTCGACTACCAACAAAAGCAAGAAGAAACAGTAAGGAAACACCAGGACGACAGGATTTTAGTAACAATTGCTTGAACCGACAGAAAACCTTGTTAATTTTATGCTCGAGGACAGTAACGCGGCCCATGCGTAGGTCGCAACTGGAAGAACCTCGAATCAACTTATCAAGCAGGATGTTTATTGGGGTATTTTAAGTCACTAGTATATATCGGTTGCTCTATTATTGATACAAATAATTGTAACTGTGTTCAGTCTCGTTGGTTTAGTTAAACGAGCTGGTTCATTGGTCCCTTGTCTATTGTAAGTGACCGTTTTGATTTCAAGAACCCAACCACGCTTGTTTTGCAAGGTTGGGTCTACCCCATTTGTAAAATGGACTCACGGTGGCGGTCTCAAATAGCAGACCCATCTAGCCTCTAAGGCCGCTGTCTAGCAAGGTTGAAGGTATATTATCGCGACAACTTTAAAGAGAAGGTCCAAATTGCAACTTATACATCCATATGGAACTTGAACTGCAGTCCTGAATCCAGGTGTAACCGCGATTCAGAAGAACAATGTCTTGTATACATTACAAATTCAAAAGCCAAATAGACTATGACACGATCACGTTTGATGGAGTTCACATCTCGCTGGCTGACTTGAGGAAAGCCATCATCGACAAGAAGCTGACAAAAGGTCAAGACTTCGAGATTCTAGTCACAAATGCTCAAACAAAAGAAGGTAAGCTTCCTTACTAGTTTCTAGATTTATTACATTGAGGGGAAACGAACGTATCCATTGTGTAGCATTATGTCAAGTCAAGCTTACTAGGCAGTTCTACTTCGATTTGAACTGACATTTCATTAGTTTGTAATATCTCTACTCCAATGTTTGATAATGGAAACGCCCCATGGCATGCACATGGATGTACTCGAGAAAACAAATATCAGATTATTAATAAAAATACATTTTTAGAAATGATATTGGAAAGTATTTAAATACACCCCCCACCCCCACCCCTCTTTCACTTGTGCATGGTTGTTTCAGTAACTACTCTCAAAGCACAAAGCTTATGAAGGCATTTAAATCTAAACTGTCATATTATTTTTACAGAATATACCGATGATGACGACTTGATCCCGAAGAATGCATCCGTCATTGTGGCTCGGATACCCGTAGCAAAAAATACAAAACAATCATGGTAAGTTAAACCTTAAATCCTCTTTCTCTAAGGTTAAACTCAGTATTTGGTTCTGATTAGAATGGGGTTACCTTGGGATAATGAATCAAACTTAAAAGGCCCATCACTAGTCGTTCTGATCACACTGAGTGATGAGATGGACCAATTACTTCTCCCACGAACTTGTGACGAAGAATAGCTTGTCTGATGTAACATGTAATGTATTTCACAACTTATTGAACTATTAAGTATACATCTGTGTCAGTAGTACGGTCCTCAAGTATTCATTATTGCAGTAATTTCAAAGAGTGGATACTGTTGACTGTGTTGTGGGTTTTTTTTCTCCAATTGCAGAGACAAATACATTACTTGAAAAAGGTCAACTTGGTTTGGAGTCCTGGAAAATCATCAAGTTGACGTGGGAAATCTAATATAGTAGCCTTGAGGTTTTAATGTTTGCATCATAAAATAAAAGTGCTTGCACATAGCCATAGGCAACTACTTTAAGTAAGATTCTGCCAATAATGAATATTGATTTTTGACCTTTGCCCTCTAGGTAAAATTCTTTCATCATATAATTTAAATAAATGCCATACTATAGATTAGGCTTGGAGACAAGACAACCTAAAATATCGTAAGGTTTATGGGTATTTTTTGAATATCCAATATGATTATAAGGACATAGCAGACTGTACCTGAAAATATGCTAAAACCAGTCTGGAAAAAAACCCTTGTGCATATTGTGACCCAAAACACGGGAGATTTTGAAATGGAGAAAAACTCGATGGTTCATTGAACTGCCTCAATGTTGATGTCAGACTAGGGACGGGTGGGAGAACTTGTGAAATTTATTGAATAGAAGTTCAGAAAGGTGCCTCTGCTTTGGTATCAATAATTCTAAACCTGTGTAATGATTACTATTTGCTTAGTTTTCTGAGTTATTTCTTGCAACACATAACTTGAGGTCATATAAATGGTTTAGTTTAATTAAATCGCAACCATAGATAACATGGCCAATTTACTAAATTTTATTTATTTATTTTTCAGGCAGCCGCCCCCTCGTCGTGGGATTCCAGGCTTACAGGGAGTATGTAGTTTTGTTGTTCATTCAAGTATGGTTAAACTAATAAATAGTTATATAATAAATCTTAGGTTGAATATTAATATAAAGATGTTTTTACTTCATTATGGTGAGTTAATAAGTAATCAGCACAGTAAAATGCTATCTAGATGATAGTTCGCCATTATAAAATGCATAATTATATGTATGTAATTTGTTATTAAACACAAATGGTATTTGGAGGTGCTTGAAAAGATAATTGATTTAATGGTGCTAGTGGTATGAGATACAAAGTGTTGTCAAAAATGAATGTTTACGTATAACGTTACTGAAAGCAGACAAAAGGAACTATCACATTGGTTATTGGTGAACAAAAACGCAAAGCTTTCACTTGTATACAATCATTTGCAATATTATCAGTCGCATTTTATGGAGCTTTTTGTCAACAAGGGGAGTTGAAATAATATAATGTTAAAAGATAACCTGTTTTGATACAAACACAAGTATTGATATATGAACAGAGAGGTTAGCGTTTTTATCCATTGAAAGGTTCATGTTAAGTTACCGAGTGTAATTAATCTTTTTTTCTCGAGAATTGCATTCACAATATCACAGTTATTGCTGTCAAATCTCCTGCCCATTCAAGTGAAACGAAATATTTTTGAAAATAAATGAAATATACTTAAAAATCCATTCGTCTTACATTTATTTCATTGCATTGATGTGTGTGTGTGAATGAAAGTGAATGCATTTGTGGCTGTGAGGTTCGGTTAATACTACATTTATTGGAAATATTTCTCAAATTAATGTAAAATACCTTGCTCAAAATTGTGTCTATTCTGCTAAATAAGTCTCATAGTTTCCCACCTTTAATTTGTTAAACCGTTTAAACGTAAGCAGAGTATTACACTACACAAAAATGAAAAAAGTGTGAAATGGAATACTTTGGTAATTCATTATGTGGGATAGGAATGAGTTACCGTTTGATCATGTAATGAAGGGCGTTATAGTTGTCAGTGGAGAATGTGACGTAATCTTCTTGTAGCTTTTCCGACTATAGCAGCCTGCCTGCACTTAGACTATCTTCAGGTAAGTCGTGGACAACTGGCTAGCGATACCTTCTACCTTCCCCCTCTCATTGTGGTACCATTTTAATATTCTCAGCACTAAGGGTCCATTTAGATATTGTTCCCGAGGGTAATTTATCGTTCCTGGCTAGGGAATTGACTTGTAAATCAAACGGTGGAAGTACTTCAGATATTTTTCTGGCATGCACTGGAAGGCCTGGCAATGTCCGAGTGCCAATGAATTGTATATTGAAAAGATAAAACATTATGTATTAGATACCTCATACAAACCTATATTGAAATAATGAAGCATTTTATTAAATACGTTATACCTCATACAAACATATTGAAAAGATGATTCATTATGGATTAGATACATCATACAACCAGTTCTTGTACTATTTAAATCACTAAACAATTTCTTTCGGTCCAATTTAAATCTCAAATGCACATCTACATTGTCCCTCGACAGATAACGTAGTACCGTTAATAATTGACTAATTGTGAAACTTGTAAATATCTCGATATTCCCACAAACTGAAAAAAAAGCTCCTTTTAGGCGAAAATGTTCGTTCTGGGGATGTAAGTCATAACAGCATGGAATGTACGAGTGAATGAATGATTTTTGTAAGAGTTCTTTTTTTCCAGATATATTCTTGATAGCCTTGCACCAAGATTGAGTACCCTTTCCTCGACCTCTGAATCATTCACGTCTTCTAGAGGAATCATGTAAATTGAGAGAGCATGAAATGAAACCGGATAGGTGAACCAAGTTCGGTAAAATTATCCGCTGGACAGGCTCATGGAAATTTATTCAATCATATTCTGTGAAAGCTGGGTTGAGTAGTAATATAATATTGGTACCCTGAAGAAAGTCAACCCCTGAGTATTGTTGATAACTCTTGTTTGACTTGGTTTGCATCAGGAATGTCCGTAACCAATACACCCTTGGCATATATCATGATAGTGTATTCTCAGGAATAGAGCGTTTGACATTCGCTCTTTACATCTAACACTTAAATTATTGAACAGAAGCGATGTCTATTCCATCACTCAGACCTGACTGAAAGGTTGAGTAGTTGTGCAGCCAAAATGAGGAATATTCATGTAATGTCTAACCATCTAGGAGTTTATATGTAGTGGGGAAATACTAGTATAAAAGTCGAATAAAATGATGCCAGAATAGGGGTTAAAACACCAGCTAACATTTAATGAGAAAGTGGTAAAATACAGCTGTATTCATAAACATTATTCCTTGTCTTCCTATACCCAGTGTCTGTATTCCTTCTAGGTACCATCTGTAATAATGTATACAGAATTTGCCTTGTGTGGAAATTCATTTGATAATGTGTTGCATCACTCGAAAGGATTGCGTTTCATCGAGCTGAGGAGGCGGTGAATCGGATTTGAGGGCTCTGATGCTCTCTTTTCTGGATCCAGTCAATCCAAAAATGAACTCTCAGTATCCCTCTGGATCGCAGAAGTGCCGAATCTATCTAGCGTTGCCGATAAAAAATATCGTGTGACGAGAAATCGTTACACAAGCGTTGATATTCTTGCGTCCGGTTGCCCTGATGCCTGTTGTTCCAGTCGCGAAATGAAGACGGAATCCAAGAAGAATCATTCATTTGATATCCAGTGTCTTCTTGCATATAATGCAAGAATGACGGGTGTTGTGAATTTTAATTCATATTGAGTTGATATGTATCTCGTCACAAAAAAATCTATTAATATACGTGCAGCGTTATCTTCAGTAATGTATGGCATAAAAAGAGTTTGCAGACAACTGACCCAAATAATTGCTACCATGGGTTAATAAGTAACCTTACACTGAAGCTGTAACTTAAGATTAATTATCTGTATGCCAATACCTGTTTGTTGATAGCACTGGCATAATCTTGTTCATGGCATGGTAAGCATTTAAAAAAGGTACATGTTCTCAGCGTACATCATTACAGTATGAAAAAGTATGCTTCCGATGCTGCAGTTATTCTAAAATGATCTTATGATTAACGACCTGATATTGTTATCCGCAATGTCTTATGTTAAAAGCACAGCGTTCGTGGGTATTTCTAGATATTAAGAAAATGAGATATCTAATCGTCTTGCAATCTCGTTTTTCCTTTTCTGAAATGTGTTTCAGCTGGGGGTAAAAAGGAACAATTTGATGTAAATATTGGTATTGAAGTTGGTTGGGTTAAAGTCATGTCAAAAAAGAAAAACTACTGTCAATACTGCTTATTATTTCTTCCATACTCAATTTGGGTCGTCACTGGTTTGTTGGAAACCACTCCCCTTTATTGAAAATGTGCGCTGCGTTCAATGGAACATATCCTTATTTTAGTTCCTTGGGTTAAGAACTAATAAACAGTCAGCATGCATACTAAGATTCCTAGGTGTTGAATACATGCAATGGTTCCGCTAAGTCTGTAAGGTGAACAGATTAACAAGTTCGTCTTCGTCCATGTAACCATGTGCTGTTCGCAGTCTTTGCTATAAGACATGTAATCACTTAAGTACGTTGTTTATTGCCGTAAGTAACAATACCCACGAACTGGCACTTTGAAAGAATGTATCCTATCGACCTCACGTAGATTTATTTTTATGGCCAAAATGAGACAAAAGTCCCAATTGCAGATTACTCCAAAATACAAATTTTATTTAAAAAAATCTTAAACATTTTTTTGCGTTTTGGAAACTTTTTTAAACACTTTTTCTACCAGAAATCCAAATTTGGTATATGCATGAACAAATTATTTACATAGCTGTTAATTATTTTGGACCCTTCAAAACGTTTCTTTGTTTTCCCTTATTATTTGTGTATTAAAATTGTTTGAATCCTTTCATTAAAAAAATCTAGACCAAAATTTTCTAAAAAGTCATTTAAAATTAAAGAACTTTTGATTAGAATTGTCTCGGGATCATAATTAACGTTCAACTGGGACCCCACGGCTAATGTGAATTGTTTTGTTATTGTGTTTACTCACGAATCTTTGTTTTATTCTTGGATTAATGTTTATTTTCTAAGACTTGATTTGATACTCACTACCTTACTGCTACCGTACTATTCCACACGCTACAGGTTGGCGTCTTGTGTAACATATTGAAGCTCCGTACTATTTTATGTATTGTTAAATGTGATGATAAAGCAAGAAACGGTGAATCCTAATTATGACACAATGTTGACTGGTGATGTACCTCTACTTCTGTGAAATTGCTTTAACAAACATTTTACCTACCAAAAAGGAAATACGTCGAACACGTGAGTATGAAAAAGCATTTGAACCTTGTATCTACCATGTGATAGTTCCTTATGAGAAGGTATATTATTGTCTGACTGGTTAGCAACCTGATGGTTCGCATGTTGCTATGACTACTGTGGTCTAAATGTGTATACTGAACACAATTGTGTTGCCAAATGGACTCTGCTGTTTTAGGGTTGTCCATTTTTAAAGATGATTTGCAAAAAAAAAGGTCTGTGATGCTAAATCCGCCCTTGTGGTGGAAAGGAAACAAATGGATCTTGCTTGTGTGAAAGTATCGTGTCCGACCGACACATGAGCAATAAAGATCATATAAAATAACAAGATTCACTTTTTATTTTTCCAGATTTTAATGATATTCATTACTCTATAATATAGGGCAAGTGGTCTTTGCTTGCTCTATTGTGTTATGCCTGTTTTTATATGGCCCCTATAATCTCGGATAAAGAGGGCTGTTTATCATTACGAGATTGCGTATTTTTTAATCTAGTTTCGATATGCAGATGAACATTTTTACGCACACCTTTTACTTAAACCGAGATGCCATCTTCTAGTTACGACAAAACCAATTATAAATACGCTAAATCACGCACAAAAAGCGATGCATGCTTATAAGTTGTGGGACTAGAAATCAACTCCACTCGTAGGAGTTGAAATCAAATTTCCTGGAAGTCCCGTCTTCCTACCAAAGTGGCAATCTATTGATTTACTTACTGGGAACTGTTCATGAAGCTGGGGTTTTATGTTCCCATTTCTCAGAACTAGAGCAAGATATAAATTAACATGTTCCCCTTCTTAGGTCAAATCCAAACCATGGGGAGAGGGGTTGCTGGCTGGATTCTGAAATCCAAGAGGCCTTGAGTGAGCGCAGACATGGGGAAACCAGTCCTTGACCGGTGAAAGTAAAGTATCTCTGGTCTGACTGTCCGGTGAAAAATTTGTATGAAACGTTGGAGAAACCTTTGGAGGACCGACTGTCCGGTGAAAGTTCTAAAGTTTTCGCCATGTCTGTGAGCATGTTCTCATGCTAGTCCGTTTTATTATCAGTTGTACATCAATATCTTTGGTGTCGAGGAACATAGCGTCGCATCAGTGCAAAGAGGTTGTAACTGACAAATTAGCCAAATGTGGGTTTCTTAACTTTTGAGGTCCCATAGCCAAGAACTTGTCCATGCAAAAGTGCTGTATCTGCACTCCCAATACAAACGCCTACAGAGCCCAGTTTAATAAGGTTGTATCTACAGGGCCCCGGATTTCTTCTGAGCAATAAGGTTGTATCTGCCAGATACAACCTTATTGCTCTATAGACATTCTAGGGTAAAAAGGTTGTATCTAGATTTTTTGAATGTGGGTTTCTTCACTTTTGAGGTCCCATAGCTAAGAACTTGTCCATGCAAAAGTGCTGTATCTGCACTCCCAATACAAATGCCTACAGAGCCCAATTTCATAAGGTAGTATTTACAGGGCCCCTGATTTCTTCCGAGCAATAAGGTTGTATCTGGCAGATACCACCTTAGTTTGAAATTTTCTTTTGCCTCTCCTGAAAATATCAGTTACAACCTTTTTGCACTGATGCGACGATAGGATGATAGCAATCTTTTGCTGAAAGAAACCAGGCAGTAATGAGAAAATGTTTCGTAGGTATTGGGGAAAGATTGCTTAATACCCTTTGTCCCTAGTAACAAAATATAAATGGAAGTCATCAAGTGGGGTGGGGGAAACACTAACATGTGTTATACCCTACTCTGTTTTTTATTGTTAGCAACTGTTCCTTATTGTACATAAAGTCAGGCAGTTATACATGGCTGGCCTTTGATGACCTAGTTGGTGTGCAGTGGGTGGGAGGTGAAATAATGCTTTGCAATTTTATGAACTCAGTAGCCCCAGGAGTGTGTTGTCCTCTCCTGCTCATCACAATGACTCACATGGTTGAGTGTCCGTTAACGGGTCATTTATAGCTTTTTAGTCAGGCGCTTATTGAACAATGTACCTCTACTCAAATGTTAGTATGCGGTGTTCTAAAGCGGCAATGCGTAACCCTGCATAAATGCGTCCTGGCAAGTCTGCTGTCAGCCCTACTGCATTGATTCAATGTCCAGTGTTTGCCTTGCTCTTGATGTTGAGATCGTAACGAGAGCTTGTCATTAGTTATGATAAAGAGGCACTCAAAATATCTCATTACAATCATTTAGATAGAACTGAACGAGAGGTTAGAACTACAAATATGATTCAATGGCTTCGAGTTCAAACTTTATTTTGTATCCAACAATTGCGCGTTAGATGCAAAATAAGGTTTAAACAAGAGCCATTGAATTACACCAAGTAGTTCCTAACCTTCAGTACAGTTCTTTCCTTATACTACAACTTAAAAATAATAGAAAATCATCATTCTTACGCTTGTATTAGGCTGGCTGAAGCAGTTTTCAACAGCCATGGTCTATTCTGAATGTACGGAATCCAGTGTCATAGCTATAAGAATGCTCATCTGTGATTGGTCAATATGGCCGTCATTGATGACGTCTACGCTTCCGTATTACACGCGTACAGAAATTAACAAATTATTAAATGGGCGTATTCTACCTGCTCAAAGTGAATCATTCAGTCATAGTATAGTTTCAGTTATTCAGTGGGGCTACAGCAGGGTGCCTGCATATCCTTTAAAAAGTATTTGGATTTTTTAAATTTCGGGAATATTCATGTAAGTGGTCTTTGTAGGTTTAAATTTACCTGAAGGTGTTAATATTTTCTTTGTATCTAAGGGTGTTTTATTATCAGACCTAAAATTTTGGCTCAAATAAGCTTTAAAAGAGTTGTTTTTGATATGTATTCCATCTGCTTTTTTAGGTTTTTAAATGTTGAAAGAAATCTTTAAAGGGTCTTCAATTTCCTCAGCCCATAGCTGCAGGCACCCTCCAACATATTTACAGGAGCAATGCTTGTGTTTATAACAATCCGATTAGAATCATGACGAGTAGCGAAACAATTAATATTATGAAGAGCAAAGCACCCCAGCACTTCCATGATGCCGTAAAAATTAATAATAAAGATTGTAACAAATATTTACTCTTAACTGTCTATTGTGGAAAGGGTGTGATTACCAAAAAATGACCCTGACCCCTATTATTACCCCATATGTCTACTGGTTTCATCATATTAATAGGGGGCCCACACTGATGGCGATTGGCTTTGTGATAAGCTTTGCAATAAGGTTTGGGATGAAATGGAACATTTTCTATCACAAACATAATCCTGTCACAGCAGTTAGGGAAAAAGTTGCAGAGTTTATCGCAAAATTATTCAACATGTTTAATATTTGTCTGCGATATGTAGTCTATCGGAGAAGTTAATATGCTTTGTGATTGATCGCAAAAGTGTGTTCTGCTTTGTGATGGGTTTTGTGATAGCCTTTGGGATATAGAACTCAAAATAGTCTGCTAAAGTCAGATATATGGCAAAAATCTCTCTCAAACCATGTCATAACAAAAGTCTATTTGCGACGCACTTTTGTGATAATTTATTTCCATACTCATTGCAAAGGTTAATTACCAAATTCTATCACGAAGCCCATCGCCGTTAGTGTGGGCCCTCCATAATACTCAAAATATAGTTCACATAAAAGCAGGGTTTGAATTTCATTTTACTTTTTCAAACCCTAATGATGTTGAGATACTAAAGAAGGCTTGTTAACGTTTATTACGATAAGTTTTGCTCATAATACATCGTATCATTACAATCACACACCAATTCAATGCCTGCTTCTAAACCCATTATGATTTATGAAAAGTGTCATAACTTTCAGGCATATTCATGTGACAGATGCCACTTTTCCCATTATTGACGGAAATCTGAATTTCTCTTCCATAGAAGCTATTTCTGGGGAAAATTATTTTGGGGGCAAAAGGGATTTATTTGAACGAATTTTACAACTTAGTATCAACTGCATCAGCAGCTTCGCTACTGGCAGAATAGTGGGTAGGGACCTTGGGTTGTTGACATTGCCGACTAATTTTGGCTAAGTGAGTAACATCTCTGATGTAAGAGGTCGAGAAAATAAAATTTGTCTGGAGAGAAAAATTTGGTTTGGATACACTTTTTCCTTTGATGGATTGTTCTTTACATGTATACAATCTGGTTTTTTTTTAAGTCTTAGAAAGTCAAGGAAGGTATCTTTGAAAGGTCTTAAATTTCCCCAGCCCATAGCCGTGGGCACCCTGTGATAGTATTTACAGGAGCAAAGCTTGTGTTTATAAGGATACAATGAGAATCATGACGAGTAGCGATACAATTCATATTATGAAGAGCAAAGCACCCCAGGCAATCCATGATGCCATAGAATTAATCACACTCAGAATTTAAATCCACATGTCTGTTAAAAATGTCTCCCTGGGATTGTGCAAGATGGGCTATTCAGTCCCTGTCACTGCATAAAAGACTTGTTAAATGCAGCATTACTGAAAAAGCCTTCAATTATGGTTAGGCCAAAAAAAATAATAGGTGGGTTTCCGATTATCTGGCTGAAAACTAGGTAGGGGGGGTAACTTTCTTTTTTTTTTAGGAAACCACCTCCCAGGAACTGAAAAAAAGTATTTTGTAATGATAGTTGTTTTAAACATGGGAAATGTGCTTTTTGACAGTTCCGGGATAGGAAAACCCGTTTTCCTGCCTTTATAAGCTTCTTTTGTCAAAAAAGAGAGAAAAAAGTAAGGTATGATAAAAAATAGGTAAATTGGGTATGGTAAAAAAAACTTTTAGGCAGGGGAAGGTTTTTCTAGGTAGGGTGGGGGGGGGGGGGGGGGGGGTAAATCGGAAACACACCTATATATTTTTTGGTTACTACCAAACCTGCAGAGACCTTATTTCTCCCCTATCCCACCGCCGCCTCGCCGGTCAACCCTCTGGTGTGGCCTTCTACCCAGGTTGCTCTGGTGGGTGTAGTAAATCATCAAAGTTGCCCATTTCCCTGAGATTCTGTATCACTAACAAATATTCCACCTGAAAAGATTCGACTAATTAGAGCTCGCAACACTTATCTGATGAATAGCATGAAAAACACGGAAGAATAAAGGAAAAGGTAAAATGGGTTGAGGGCGGGGCACAGCAGTCTTAGTCGTTCGCAAAAATTAACACCAGAAGTTTTATGGAGTAAGGGCCTAGTCCACCAAGCCGATTCTCATGCGATTTTGCGCCGCAGAGGACTCTTTTGCACTAAGTTCTGTGAGAATCGCATGAGAATCATAGTGGACCAGGCCCTATACATGTGCTTGGTTGAATCTTTTAGTGGCTTGTCAGAACTATAATATAGGGTTTCTGCGAGGCCTGGCAAAGCCTCGAATTTGGAGAAATGAATAAAGGCCTGGAAAAGGGGCATTTTCTTTGAAGGGTCTGGAAAATCAGTGTGTGGGCCTTGAATCCTATATATTAAATGGTCTAGAAATTCGTGACACAAAGTTAAAAAAAACGGTGATTCCTATGAAATTGAATATATATAACCTGTTTAATGCATTATTGCCTAAGTATATCAATAACTACGACCCCCCCCCCCCCCCCCTTGTTCCATTATTGGTCTTCTGGAAAACCCTGGAATTTCTTATGACCAAAAGCGCGGAGATCTTGTTATAAAAAAAGGGTATAGCACCCGTTAGCGTTTTTGTGCTCTTGCTACGACCAAAGTTATTAGAGCGTATAATTTAAATTATCTCGCACACCTTCCTCCGACTGGCCACGTTGCATGAACCCAGATCCCATTTTTTTAAATTTAGTATTTTTCTACAGCAAATCTTCTGTAAAACGACCGTCGAGGTTATAAACAAGCATGCACAATGTATGATGAAGTTACAATCGACATTTACATTGAGATATGGGCTCAAATAATAATAGGGACAGGTCGTCAGAAAAATAACAATTCGCCTTAAGGCAGAATCTCACAATACAGTTCAACAAACCCGAACAGATCTTTTGAATCAACAAAATACTCAGATATGCCTAGTATTTATCGTTTTTCAACCTATATTAACAGCATGTATATGTACGGAGCTGGCGATTGTAACTTTTCTGATGATCTGACCCAATAGTCTAATGTATGGTCCACCAAGTGCGTTCTTTTTATCATGTTTGCTTTTTCTTATAAGATATTACAATATATGGGTACAGGTTAGAGAGTTTTTAATTTGCAGTTTAAAGGGTGGTCTCCACTGGCTGCGGTAAGCTTTGCAATGGTGTTGTGATGGTAAGGAGTGGCAAGGTCCTGCCTACATGGCCAGTGAACCATGTAGGCAAGGACCTCATCATTCCTCACCACCTACGGCACCAGCACGAACCATCGCAAGGCTTGCCGCAGAGCTTACCGCAGCCAGTGGAGACCACCCTTAAACGAGATCCAAATAATCCATGAGAATACAAAATAAGACGTTACATACACTGTACCGTTGCTGATGGGCCAGCTACTTAGGTTCTTTTGCCTCTATCGGAGCTCTGCTAAGAACGACAATGGTTGCCCGATGAATGATTAAGTTATCTATGGATATTCCCTTTTGCGGCCGAAATTATCGTCCTCTGTGTTAACTTTTGTCTATTTAATCCCATTTTTGCTGTCTGGTTTGATTTTACAATTTTATTATTTTTGTTATTCAAATCAACTCCCCATAATCGTTGGAAAAATGCTATATCCTTTTGAGTAAAGATGTCTAAGACTGACTGCCTGTTCAAAGAGTTTATACAAAATATGTAGCAAAACTTTTACGCGATGATTTTTTATTCATGGTAAAGAAATTGTTGTACGTTAACCCTCTTTCTCTACCCCTTTACTGTTCCCGTTTCTCACGAGAAGACTAAGGTGTGGGTCTCTAAACACAACTGAAATGCGTGGGGTTTTTTTGCTTAACTTCATTCATAGCAGCGCAACATTTATGTTAAACGAGACTCGTGGTCATAAATGTGTCCCCGTGGGCCTAGGAAGCCTGAAAAAATAAATCCCAGTCCGGAGTAGCCTTGAAAATGGTTGATTTGGTGTCAGGGCGTATAAACGGCTCGAACGGGCCTTACAAGATGTTGAAATTGCCTTGAAACTTTCGAAAATACGCTCTTCTCCTTCTCTGCATCTCTTAGTGCTAAAAAATAATTGATTGAAAATACAACGCCAGTAAATGAATGGATTAATAAATAATACCTCCATTTTGGAGATGAATTGGGCTCTCAGATTCGCCTGAGCGATTATCAACAACCAGGGCTCGATTCCTGTCCAAAATGGAGATAAATAATCTGTTGAGACTCAACTACGTATTGTCGGGTTAAAAGCCTTCCTTTGACAACTACAGGTCTCCGCTGATTAATGACCGACATTGAAGGGTTGATGGTACATATTTGGGATCAATTAGTGCACCATCAGACCCGAAATGGGGGATATTAATCCTTTTAGTCTCTGCCTAAGGTAGCTAATAGTTCAAGGCAGTAACTAATATTCTTTTACTGTGGTACTGCAGAAGATGAGACCAGATTTCCCATAACTAGAGAGATTGAAATGGTTGCCATGCTTATTACCTATAACATTATGTTCTCCGAGGGATAGTCTGAAACCTTTCTCAACGCTTCATTCAAGATAATATTCTGTCCAATCTTGGACAAAAACGGATTCCCTACCACCCGTCTCCCCAAAGAAAGAAAAAATATTACTTTTCAGGATTTCTACGTTCCTGTAAGACCCATGAAATCCTGAAAATCGACGGATTCGATTTAAGTCGAATCAATTAGTGCACCAGCAGACCCGTTGAAATTGTGGGAAAATGATGAACTCCTGCAATTCAGGAATTCCGTTACTTCGTCCAGTACGGGAGAGGGTATCTGCCTCTTCTACACAACATCTTATAGGATTTTCCACTTGGGGCTGGTTGGGGAAGACGCCCAATTGGAAAACTACCAAATCAGGGAAACCGCCTCCCAGAATATTAACATCTGCTCATGTTATTAAGTAAAGTAAAAGATTGTTTCGGAACTATTTCACTATTCAAATAGTGAATTGGCTACTCGTGCTATTCATTCACTGGTAGTTTTCCAGTTTGGTGGCTTTCCTTGAACCCAATTGCGTTGTCTTCTTTTAAGATTGCCTTGTGCCCTGAAACTAGGCAATGGTCCTTACACAAAAGAAAGTTACTGAAAATCAGAAACCCAGCTTTTAATGAGGAAATTACAGTGATGTCGAGGCCACCATGTTTGTCTTTATGTGTATCTAGATGCCGGGGGAAGTGGCTTGCCTTCACCAGATGCACTCAAACACTTCGTCATTCAGCTCCAACAACTTACTGTAAACGTATTTATTTTTGCGAAGATAAATTTTCGCGCACTAAGTACTACTTTCGCATCTTTTCGCGCGGATTTAAATTCGCGCAGCAAGGAAGTCTCACACCTTGTTTATGCAATAATTATACCTTTCGCGCAGGATTTATTTTCATGCACGAAGGTGGGTGCGCAAAAATAAATACTGCGTGAACATTAATACGTTTACAGTATTTATCTTCAACTTGAACATCGCTACAAAGAATCCTTTCGCTTTAAAACCTCCAGCTAGGAGTTGCTGTAGTCTTTGGATAATTAGCTCGACTAAGTTTGGACCCGCTCCATGTGGGCCTTTTCATTGTACAACAGAAAAATTTAACAAAGGAGGCCTTTCAAAGTTATTTAGATCATCGTTTTAAAAAAAAAGCATTTGTTTGTCAAAATATTTTAGACTTATATTCTGTTCCCTCGTGGGATCAGGTTAAATCGTTTTTTCTAGCGGAGAACGATTCCGGAATTGCCAGGTAAAGCAGTTGAAATTGGCTTGCACGCATTGTGTTCTCGTGAAACTCGACCAATAAGACATGATAAGACAAGTTATCATTAGTTTCTAAAATACTCACTTATATATTTTTTAATCGGGACTTGTTTCTTTTCCAGTCTACATCAGACAACATGACAGCAGGGCCCATGACATTGGAAAAACTGAAGGAGGTATGTTACAAACAATATTCTCATTTTCAGTCACACAAATTAATTAAGTTTATCAATATTTCCTGAAATAATGAATGGCACATAAAACACTCATTTATGCTGTCATAATATTAATGTTTTTTGTTAAGAAATAATATGAAGCGTACAGAATATTTAATTCATAGTTGAAGTAGTAAAGTCAACTCAATTTAAAACACTTAACGTTGAATTTGATTTAACATTTTATTAGCGACCCCTTATTTAATTAATGGTAACGACTGGAAGAACTGGGACTGTCCCAGAAGTCTGTAGACCAATTTGTCATTTTTTCCCCTTTAATTGTACCTGTTATGATACTATTGACAAAAGATTTTTCAATTCAATTCAATAAGTAGGAATACATTCTGAAATAAGAAATAAAACCTCTTTTAAATTAAAAAAAAATACTCTTTTTCAGACACCAGACTTAGTGAATGCCAATGCTTCCGAGGACGACAAGATCAAGGCGATGATGACACAAGCCACCAAGGATTACGACCAGTCTAAGTGAGGGTCTATTTGTTGTATTCATGTTCTACCAGGCTATATATATGGGTCAGATTTTCAGAAAAAGTACAATTGGCAGCTGAACGCCTTTAGTAAATTCTGCTAAATTAGGTTGCAATTTGGTCAATACTAGGTAAATTCCAGTATATTCGGCATTGCATTAATTCTAGCAATCTGTTTGGTTAGGTTGAACTGTATTTTGAACCTTATTTTGGTCTGAAATTTGGGTTATTTGAGAAGACTGGCGAAATTGAATTGTACATTTTCTGAAAACCTGACCCATATATATATAAGTGTTTTTATATCAAATAGTCATACAGTTACATAGAAAAGGGTCATAACTCAGTCAATGTCCCCATTGTTTTTCCTAGAGCGCCCATATGCTTTCAAATCACTTTACAAATCTTCTCTTGTTAGAAGGTGCATTTTGAGTTCTTTTTCATAAATCTGATCTTTTTTATTTACTATTTGTGTTGTGTTCCAGGAAAATGAGTCATAAGTCGCAAAAATGATATTTTTCAAAGTGTTTTTATCATAAGATCTCTTTATAGAAATGTTCTGGTATTTAGAGGGTTTAGTACTTATAGTCATACCAATCCATGTAACAACTTTTGGGACATTGTTTTAGATATATCTTTGCGTTTTGAAGGCCTTCGTATGGAGTAAATTTAGTTACTTTACTGGTAATTACCCAGCCAGAAACATTGCAAAATTGTATATGTATATCTGGTCTTGCACTAAGTTAACTCCTGGGGTTGTATATTACCATATATTGTTGTATGATGTTTTACCAGGCTATTTAGTTCAGCTCCTATATCTGGTCTTGCACTAACTCCTGGGGTATACTACAATCTATTGCTGTTTAGTTCAGCTCGTACGCATATGAAGAAATGCGCTATTACAACATCCCACATAACCTAGGGAATATAACCAAAAAAAAGACGTATCACGTATATATAATCTAACATATTCACACACATATTCTCCGGTTATTTTTATGACTGAATATTGGTATGGTATAATAAAAACAAGGGAATTGCTGTCTCAATGTATCATTGAATAAGATATCGTCTTGCTCCTACTCTCTAAGAGCTCTCAATTCTACAAGATGATTGTCTCCGTATGTTTCTCAGAAGTAAACCTCTGAAATTAGAATTCATTTTCTTGCATTTCTTGTATTGCAGTTATATCAAGACTAAGTACTCCTCCGCACCCCCACCCGCGGGCTATCGCTGCTTCAGATGTAATCGCTTTGGTCACTACGGTCACTCATGTCCAAACCCACAGGTCAGTTACTTTTATTTATTGTTCAAAATTTTTATGCAGTAAGACATGCGTGAGTATACATAGATTTCACATGACGTCACCCAGTAGGCTGGGGAACCCTACTGGCCGCCATGTCCCGGGTAAGCGCTACCCTTGCTGTCTACGGCGTGATTATCAAAACAAAGTTGATAAACCTCACAATGGTGGATACTTGGGTAATACTACACTAAAGGCAGATTATCTAACCTACCAGGAAGTCTAACCTACCAGGAAGTTATTGTTGAGGCAGATAAAAACTGGTAAAGGTTAAAACAGCCAGAAAACGGTATTTTCAAGTATCGCAGCATACATAGCCATCTAACGAGACCCCAGACATGGCGAGGGCCGTGACGTCAGTGAAATCTATGTATTTGTCTAGATGACCAGAACTCATGAGATATGTACCATGCTGTGCTTTGCTGTGTACTGCCATGCTATGCTCTATCTAGGTGCACACTACTCTGGACCAACTAATGCATAGAACCAAGTTAATGACATTGAAATAACGGTGCATCTGCATCTACTTGAAAGCCCTGAATTCGGACAAATCAATTCAAGACCTAAAATAGCCTGGAAAATCCCCGTTTTGGTTTTTTCAAATCTCCCCCCAAATACACCGTTTATCACCAATTTTTGTCAAAATCTCATTGGCGAAACTTAATCAAAGTTTTTAAAATCAAAATCAAAATCACAAAATTGATTTGTTTTGTTCATAAATCCTTTAAGATTACATCTACTAGAAGCCCCAAAATTAATGATATGAATGCACTCTTTTTTCTGGAAAATCGTCCGTATCGTTGGTATGATCCAACTTGTATCCCTGAATTAAGCATTAGTCATTAGGTTACTGTGTCTTTAACTTAAACCCCGCACGGACTGAAAGACCTGACATCGGTCACATGTTTGCACCCCATTTGAACAAATAATTTGGACAAATAAATGAATATTTCCTTTCAATTCAACTAATTTGCTGTGATGTTGGGTGTTGCAGGATGGAGCGCCTCCGGACCTGCCCCGCATGAAGAGGAGCACCGGCATTCCCCAGAGTTTCCTGGCGGTGGTGACCGACCCATCCGTACCCGGAGCCATGCTCACCGCTAATGGCCATTACGCCGTCTCCATTATTGATGCGTAAGTCTTTTTTCTTTCTTTTTAATTGCAATGGGCAGTTAAATGTGTTTAAGTATAATGTTACCATTGGAATTCTACATTTGTGAAGAAAATCGTCGTCCTTCGTCATGAGCACCACCGTCTTAGTCTGAGTGGGAGCGCAGTGGTAGTATAGTGGTGCTGGTGCTGGTCAAGCTACGTCACGGTTGGTTGGCCAGCTGAGTGGGAGCTTAGTGTTAGTGGTGGTAGTGGTGGCAGTGGTCGTGAGCAGTGGTGGCAGTGGTGGCGGTGACAGTGGGTGTATGTACTAATGTAGGTATGAATGTACATGTACATACAAACATAGTTACACCTTACATTGTAGTATGGTTACAATCATTTAAACATGAGAAGTTTGCATCTGTTTTAACAAATGTATAATTTGAATAATTTATGTATAATCTAATGTATGTATGTATGTATGTGTACATGTACTTATTTATGTATACATGTAGCCCATTGCAATTCTATATGACGTTAGTCATAGCCGTGCATCTTGTTTTTAAACAAATTTTATTGACAATTTCACATTCGTGATATGTTTCATGCTATGGGGAAAAGTTTTACAAAGTCATTATCTCTATAGAAGTACATGTATCTGATGTTTTAATGCTATGGGTGACTGAATCTTATTTTAAGTTCAACTTGAACATCGCTACAAAGAATCCTTTCGCTTTAAAAACTCCAGCTAGGAGTTTCATTAGTCTTTGGATAATTAGCCCTTATTGTGGATCATGATCAAATTTAATGCCCTGAAACATATCGCTTTTTTTTTATAGAATTTTATTGAGAAATAATACATATTTGTTTGCACACTCACTCGTTTGGAGTGGTTTTCGTTGTGTCCTGAGTTCATAAAGTATCTAGATTTTTTTTTTTTATTTGCCCTCGAATATTCTACATTCACTGTCATGTTCTCATTGGCAAGTGATTAGAATGGCTTGACATTTAGGAGAGGGACGCCCCTAGTCGTTTCCTTAGTAAACTTTCGTTTTTACCATCCTAAAATTCACCTGATCATTATTTTTTTTTCACGTTTTGAAAAATATTTTATTCAGGAAACATCAGATACGAAGCTCACAACTTCAAGTGCTTTTCTATCTCCCTTCTTCTCTAGGCATGCCTACCAGGCGGGAAAGAAGGAGAAACCTCCGTTCGTTAAGTCCAAGTCCCCTGAGAAGGCAGCGGTGGAGGCCAGGAAAATACCCAACGAGTTGCTATGTCTGGTGTGTAAGGACATCGTGACAGAGGCCGTCGTTATACCCTGCTGTGGGAATTCCTATTGTGACGAATGCATTAGAAACGAGCTTCTCGACTCTGAGGACCATATGTGTCCGACATGTAGAACTCCTAACAACTCGCCCGACTCGCTCGTGCCCAACAAGTCTCTGCGGACGGCGGTGACCAGTTACCTCAACGAGACGGGCTACACCAAGGCCAAGAAGAACATGAAGAAGGAGGACTCGCCGCCACCTCCTCCTCCTCCCCCACCTCCCAGCAAACCACTCTCAATAACATCTTCACCTGGTAGGTTGCATTTACACTATGATGTCACATTTCAAATGAATATATACAGTAACAGGTTAACTAACAAGTTGATTGAAGGAGGGTGAACATTTATTTTGTTTCACAATGATGTATGTTAGCTCATACCTGAATAAAAATGTGGGGTGTTTTTTTGATTAACTATATTGTCTCATGTGTATTGCAGGACCACCTACCATGCCTCCCCGGCCAGACACACCAGAGCACCATCATCACCGACACTATGAACGGGACGACAAGAGGGACGGTAGAAACCACTACATCCGACGGTAAGTCCAACTGCCTTATTATATATTATGCCTTTTGTGAGTATTTTACATCCATGTGCACAGTTACTTGTCAAAGATCATCCTCCAACCAACGAGGGATCTATTTCTTATCAGTTAATTATATGTATACTCATAATAAACCTTTATATTTCTATTAAAAAAACTGTCCCTACAGTGGCCTATTCGTGTGGGCTGGGCACAAAGGTGAAATCGTCAGAAAATGCACAAATCGCCTTTACAAATCCTCTCAAATAACCCATGTTTAAGACAAAAATCAAATACAGTTCAAACTCATTGTTTGAATCAAGGCAATATCAAGTATACTCAGATATACCTAGTATTGACGATTTCTCAGTCTAATTTAGCAGAATTGTCTGAATGTGTTGCTCTGCCAATTGTACATTTTGTGACGATCTGACCCATATACTAGAGAACGCATGTGGGTCAGATTTTTAGAGAATGTACTATTGGTAGCTGTACACATTTAGTAAATTAGGCTGAAATTTGGTGAATACTAGGTAAATTCGAGTATATTCGGCATTGCATTGATTCTAGCAATCTGTTTGGTTAGGTTAAAAAACAAAATCACTTACATGTAGCATATACGGTGAAAAGAAAAAATGTTCAGAACATTGTGAATAAGAATTACTTCGACGTGATTGAATAGAGATCTTGGCCCAACAGAACTAACCCCAAAAAGGGGAGTCGGTTAACCAAGTATAAATAAATTATTTTTTTTTTTTTTTATTTATTTTTATTTTTTTTTAAAAGACTTACATCATCATTAACATATGCTGAGAACTATTGTCTGTAAAGATGAAATGCTGTCAATAAAAAAATACAAATACATAACTCGTTTAGACTATATTCGTCTGACCATGTTGAATTTGGTAGAATTTGATTAAGGTCTAATATCTGACTAACTTGGCAACGCATGAAAATAACCACCAGTGTTGATTATGCGTATTTTGTAATGAATTTAAATGTACTAGGTCAATGAAAATGTTTTTTTTAAAAGCAAACATTGTAGCGCCTTGCCAAAGAGGTGATGCGATCTTCCAGCTTTTGGTAACCCAAAACAAGTTAGAATAACCTTAATTAACTTTTGGCTCTTGCAATAGTGTTTTAGTAAACTTTCAACAACAAAAAAAGATGTCTATACTAACCGAGAGACTGACATGTTGTATTTAACAGGGGCGGACACAGAGCCAGCACACCTACCAGAGATGAGAACAGTTGGAACAGAGAGCGCAAATTTGAGTGGGACAGACGCCGTGAAGGGGACCGATTTGGAGACAGGGACAGGTTCGGAGACCGAGACCGATTTGGAGACAGAGACCGGTTCGGAGACCGGGACAGATTCGGAGATAGAGACAGATTTGGAGACAGAGAAAGGGGCAGAGACGACTTTGAGCGCCGAAAGGTTTGTACGATTATCATTGAATTGATGGATTTGATTTGAACACATACATATATACTGGCGCGTCTTTTGGATAAATCCATATTGCTACAGGCTATTACTTATTTCCCATGTATTCTTTTTGTGTAACCATTAGCTAAAAAAAAACAAAAAAAAACAAAAAAACTGGAAAAACCTTAAATTTCTTCAGTGCAAATGGCTGAAGTCGCCAGATAATTAACAATTCAGCTTCACCAAATCTCTGAAATACCCAAATTTCAGACGAAAATTAAGTTCAAAATACAGTTCAACCTAACCAAACTGATAGCTAGAATCAATGCAATGCCGAATTTACCTAGTATTGTCCAAATTGCAGCCTAATTTAGTAGAATTCACTAAATGTGTACAGCTACCAATTGTACATTTCCCGAATATCTGACCCCAAAGCGTGGATACCCTGTATATATATCCCATGACTACAATTAATTATTGCCTTCTTCACTTGCAGTATGTGGATAGAGTTGATCGAGGCGTAGAGGAGACAAGTAAGTAGGCCCTTGACATTCTATGTACAGTAAATAGCCATTTCAGAATGAGACGTTCTATATAAGAGTCAGATTTTAAGAAAATGTACAATTCACCTTCGCCAATCCTCTCAAATTTCAGACAAAAATAAAGTTCAAAACACAGTTCAACATAACCAAACAGATTGCTAGAATCAATGCAATGCAGAATATACACGAATTTACCTAGTATTGACCAAATTGTAGCTTGATTTAGCGGAATTTACTAAATGTGTACAGCTGCCAATTGTACATTTTCTGAAAATCTCACCCATAAGCGTATGAGATACGTCCATGAAGGATAATACGTCTTTACACTTGAACTTTTTGGTATATTTAAATGTCTTGGCTTTTAAATGAATTATATAAAAAGAAAATATGATATAAGAATTAACAGATAGAAACGAGTTGCTCGCTTCACCGTGCTACCACTGAGAGTGAGTCAAAGAACTCTTGTACGTGACGTCATAGTATTATGACGCAACTGAACACTCGTTACCGGTGATTTCGATTGGATCTCACCTGGTAACGTTGTCAAGGCTAAATGTCTGATATAAGGATCAACATCATTTTGATGTGTGTACACCGTGCAACTCCTCTGTAAGAAGCCGGGGGTCTTTTTTTTTTTTTTTTTTTTTTTTTTATTTCATTTCGGGCCAATATACAATATTTAAATAATTTTTAGAGAAAAACGCACTATCTATCCCTCAGGGAAGTTTTCATACGGTGCCCATTTTACAGTCTTATTAATTAAAGTGACTTCGTCTCCATACTACTACGATAACAGAATCTACTACTACTCTTGGAAACGGTTACAAGAACAAAATTAAAAAAAGTTTCTACTCCGCTTAAGTCCTATTAAGATTACATCTTCACAATGTTCCAATAACATAGGACATATTTAGTATAGGACATATTTAGGGTCTGAATACAGACCCTGTTGACAATGTCTAGCTATATCTTTAATCGAGCTGACGTTGGTAATTTATAGAATATACATTTCTCAATAGGCTAGAATACATGTTGAATAAGAACAACCCCAATACAGGGTCTCCGTGGTGCCTGGAAAAGCCTTGAATTTGGAAAAATAAATTCAAGGCCTTGAAAAGCCTGGAAAATGGGCATTTTGGTCAAAGGGCCTGGAAAATCATCATAAGGGCCTTGAATCCTGTTGAATCCATTAAATAGCCTGGAAATTTTGTAAGATTCTGTTTCTTACTGTACACATTCCCCTGTTTCGCCCCTCTCACACCTTCCACGACTCATAAAGTGAACGTTGAAAAACGGTGATTGATATAAAATATAAATATAAAACTGGCCAATGGAAAACAATAACTACAAACCCCAGGTCCTGTCATCTAAGTTCTGTAAAATCATTGATATCGGCCTTGAAAATCACTAGAATGGACCTGGAAAAGCCTTGAATTTGTTTAGTCGAAAAGCGCAGAGACCCTGTCTAGATGTAATTTTTACATTCTCGAATGAAACGTATCACTCATGTGAAATTTCGTTGAATAAAAAGATTTTTTAAAAAAATGATTGTATGTATGATGTCTAGATGTATGATTGAGACAAGGTATTGATAGTATTCCCTTGACTTACAGATATAATCAGCCTGTATGTATAGCTGTATGTATGATTGATACAAGGTATTGACAGTATGCCCTTGACTTACAGATATAATCAGCCTGTATGTATAGCTGTATGTATGATTGATACAAGGTATTGACAGGATGCCCTTGACTTACAGATATAATCAGCCTGTATGTATAGCTGTATGTATGATTGATACAAGGTATTGACAGGATGCCCTTGACTTACAGATATAATCAGCCTGTATGTATAGCTGTATGTATGATTGATACAAGGTATTGACTGTATGCCCTTGACTTACAGATATAATCAGCCTGTATGTATAGCTGTATGTATGATTGACCCAAGGTATTGACAGTATGCCCTTGACTTACAGATATAATCAGCCTGTATGTATAGCTGTATGTATGATTGATACAAGGTATTGACTGTATGCCCTTGACTTACAGATATAATCAGCCTGTATGTATAGCTGTATGTATGATTGATACAAGGTATTGACAGTATGCCCTTGACTTACAGATATAATCAGCCTGTATGTATAGCTGTATGTATGATTGATACAAGGTATTGACAGGATGCCCTTGACTTACAGATATAATCAGCCTGTATGTCAGGGATGCAAGTTCTCAGATTATCAACTGAATTCAGATATATGGAAAAGTCAGCAAATGTCCCATACAATACACTAAATCGACTCCTAAATACCAAAATTTTCTCAAAATTCCATTTGACAGACAATATTAGGGGAGTGATGTGTAGAGACCTCTATCTAAGTGTTCTCACGGAGCCTGGAGCTAACGGAGCCGCCTATCCCTGTCGGGGGAGAGGCGGCCTCAGATCCTAACTGAAGTGAGATTCCAGATATTTCCGTTAGTCTTTAGCATTGAGTCTATGGAGGTCACGGAAATACCCGAGGTCCTTCGCTCAAGACCTCCGGGAAGGGTGCAGCAGGTGTTGTACATACACACATGGTCCTTATATGACATGTGCGCCTTTATCTACCTCCCCCTGGACTTTGGAAAATGTTCAGATTATTTTACCTTACCCGACTTGCATCCCTGGTATGTATAGCTGTATGTATGATTGAGACAAGGTATTGACAGTATGCCCTTGACTTACAGATATAATCAGCCTGTATGTATAGCTGTATGTATGATTGATACAAGGTATTGACAGTATTCCCTTGACTTACAGATATAATCAGCCTGTATGTATAGCTGTATGTATGATTGAGACAAGGTATTGACAGTATGCCCTTGACTTACAGATATAATCAGCCTGTATGTATAGCTGTATGTATGATTGATACAAGGTATTGACAGGATGCCCTTGACTTACAGATATAATCAGCCTGTATGTATAGCTGTATGTATGATTGAGACAAGGTATTGACAGTATGCCCTTGACTTACAGATATAATCAGCCTGTATGTATAGCTGTATGTATGATTGATACAAGGTATTGACAGGATGCCCTTGACTTACAGATATAATCAGCCTGTATGTATAGCTGTATGTATGATTGATACAAGGTATTGACTGTATGCCCTTGACTTACAGATATAATCAGCCTGTATGTATAGCTGTATGTATGATTGATACAAGGTATTGACTGTATGCCCTTGACTTACAGATATAATCAGCCTGTATGTATAGCTGTATGTATGATTGATACAAGGTATTGACAGGATGCCCTTGACTTACAGATATAATCAGCCTGTATGTATAGCTGTATGTATGATTGATACAAGGTATTGACTGTATGCCCTTGACTTACAGATATAATCAGCCTGTATGTATGATGTCTAGATGTATGCTTGACACAATGTATTGACAGATATAATCAGCCTGTATGTATGACAATGTATGCCCTTGACTTACAGATATAATCAGCCTGTATGTATGACAATGTATGCCCTTGACTTACAGATATAATCAGCCTGGTGACTGAGAACAACGCCATGCCCCCAATGCCCCCGCAGCAGCAGCAGCGCCCCCCTCCGGTCCAAGTGCCGCCACCTATCCTGCCTCCACACAGGTAAACCACGCTCCAATATAATATATATATACCAGACTCTTCTATAACCGGCGCTCAATTCATTTATGAAATATAGCTTTCATCAGGCCGTTCCGAAATCATGTCGTGACCTATCTAAAAGCTAATGAAAAACAGATTCAATTTCATACGATACGTGTCCAACATATGTATTATGAATCACATACAATCATCATCGTCTGATTATGAATTTGAACAATTTGATCCATATAATTTGGATACAGTTTAAAAGAACTGCAAATAGCAGAAAAGTATGAATAAATAAATGGAGATATTAACAATATATTGGTACAAATACGTGATGTAGCTGGATTCTTTCCTATATAAAGATGGGGGGAAACTTACAGATAGTACTTTTGGAGAGTAGTATATTATCCTGATCCTGGTGAAACAAGTGAGCCTATATCTCAATGACCTGTAATACTGACAATGTATCTACCTCATTGTAATATCCTTCTCTTGTCTGATGATGGCTGTCTAAACATTTTTGTTAAACTTAAAATAATATTTTTAAAAAAAAAACTTAAGAATATTATTTTTTTAATTTAAAATTGTTTATTTTAACTTAATATAAAGATATACAGAACTACTTAGTAGGATTTCTAAAGGCTAACATCATTCAAATCCGCTTGATGTCATCTTAGTAAATTATGATTATCTCAATATCCAAAAATAATGTCAGTTGTATGTATATTTCAGCGGTCCTCCCCCGGCCTCTGCATCGTTGCCTCTACCGGGCATGCCTCCCCCTCCAGTACATGAGCCGTACCGTGCACCTGTACCCAACAACCCAGTCCTCCCCGTACGGCCCGCCCTCTATCCGCCCGTGGCCGTCAGTTCAGCCAGTGGACCACCACTTCCCCACCACGGGCCACCCCAACAGCGGCCCCCGCCACCACAGATGCACCCCCAACATGGGCCCCCACCTGGACCTCTACCTCCGCCCCAGTCATCTCTACCCCTACCCCGGGGACCGATGCCACCACAGTTCAGAGGCCCTCCACCACCTTCACAAGGTGAGTTCGTTTATAGTTTCAATGTAAATTATATTTAGAAATCAATTTAAAAACATATACTAAGATAAATTTGCTGCACAGTGCTATTCTTTATACCTTACTTCACACATAGCAGGGTCAATGTTAAATTGTAATCATGGTTCTATTGATTCATACTTAAAAAAAAAATATTTTATTTTTTAAAGAAATTTTATTGAGCTGGTTTCGGTGGTACAATGATATTCTCACAGACTCAAATCAAAACAATACAAACATTTTCATTTCAGATTCAATATATATATAATAGAGTATTAGCGCAATAACACACATACTTGTGGCTATTGCTTTTTTCTGCCTAATTAACATTAGATTTTTTCCAAATAATTAAAGAATATAAATGATGCAATCAATAAAGCTAATTTTCCTATGAAGCGGTGTCTGTATTTTCCTTTCTGTGTTGTCATTACAGCTGGTCCTGGGTAAGACCATAAAGTGCCTTTCTGTCTCTTCTTTTCTATTTCTCTCTCCCTACTTCTCTATCTCTATTTTTTGGGTATGACCATGAAGTACCTCCCTCTCAGCTCTCCCGCCCTTGATATAACCTTAAATGTGTTGATAAGGGTGAAAAGCAACCGATCCCACTCACTCACTCACCCACTCACTGCCTCCCTCTCAGCTCTCCCGCCCTTGATATAACCATATTAAATGTGTTGATAAAAATCACTCACTCACTCACTTATCATTACAGGTCCACCACCTCCACAGATGCCTCCTCCCCCTGGAGCACCCTACATGAACGCAGGGCCCCGGGGGCCCCCTCCAGGGCCTCCAGGTGGCTACCCGCCTCCCATGCACCCCCGGGGGCCCGCGCCGGGCCAGCCGCCCTCCATCCCAGGCCCAGGCCCAGGAGGCTTACCGCTCACCCCTGATGAATTCTACCGAGAAAAGGAACGTCTAATTAAAGCGGGCATGCAAATCGCAGTGAGGTAATGATTCTGGTTAATCCTATTTCACTGTGATGTTGATATTGATATTGATATTGAAAACGGTTTTATTGCTATTGTATGAAGACAATTCTCCAGCTGGGTGGGAGGTTTGCCAGTCTTCGCTGGATTTACACTTGTGTAGCAGTGAACAATACCGCTTGTTAAGATTCAAAGATGCAAAAAGTACTCAGTATTTGTACTCAAATCAGTATATTATCTAAAAACTACCAAAATGTTCACATCTCCCCCAAATTCCGCCATATTTAACTATATTAATTTTCATCGGGAAAATTTCCAAATTTCTCCGAATCTGCGTTGGCCTCAAAATCAGATTTTGTTTGTCTTAAAATCAATTTTAAATATAAAGACATAATTGGAATGATAAGGGAGGTTGGTTGTGGTTTGTTTTAACGCCAACATGGAATAGAAGTTTTGCTCTGTTGACCTTATCCATCTTACCTACTTTCAGACCACCCCCTAATATACCACCGGCGAATATAAATATAAAAAGTGACCCAATGGATGATTTTGCAAGGAAACTTATGGAACCAAGGAAGAGGCCGGTTTCCAGATCGCGATCGCGATCACCATCACGATCCCGGTCTAGATCCAGGTAACATTTATTTCATTTAGGAACAATATTATTACATTAATAGCATTTATATATAAGAAACAAAACTATTGTGCACAAGAATATCATTTATCTTTGTAGAACTTAAAACTTAATTTTATCGAAGATCACTTCAACATAGAATTTAATATTGACCTTGGGACCAAATAACATGCAGATAAACACCTTCCTGGGCTTAGGTTCAGCAAAATATTTTCAAGTGCCAGGAAAAATTGTTACAGTATGTTTTCAAAATGTCTCTCCAAAGATGTTCCATGAACTTTGTCCACCCTGATTGGCATTCCTGATTCTAAAATAAAATATAATAACTGTTGCAGGTCATTTTCAAGATCACGTTCACGGTCAAGATCCCGATCCAGCAGGAAGTACTCCCGCTCCCGATCCAGGAGTAGGACACCTCCCAGAAAGAGGCTACGGTCTCGCTCTCGATCACGGTCACGATCCAGATCGCCACGCTCATTTTCACCCCGCTCCCCCCGCATGAGGTCCAGGTCTCACTCTCGCCCCAGACTAAGGTCATTGACAAGGTCGCGATCCAGAAGTCCAAGGTCACGATCACGGTCCAGACCACGTTCAATTAGACGATCAAACTCTTGGTCAAGTTCACCCCACAGGAGATCACGCTCTCCTCCAGGCCGGCGCTACTCACCTGGTGGCTATAGGAAGGGGCCATACCCTCCTCCACGGCCAAGGTCACCTAGAAACACAGGAGGACAGGGAGGAGGAGGAGGAGGGGGAGGACCTCCTCCATACAATACAGGCAGAGCCTGGTCACCCAAGTACAGGGGACGGTACAGCCGGTCACCACCACCACCTGGCCCCCCTCCACCCAGTAGATATGGACACTACCCAGACAAGTTCCCACCCAGAGACCTGCCACCCCCTCCCCCCAGAGACATGCACCACCCCCCACCGCCTCACGGCTACCCCAACATGCCGGAGGACTACTACAGGTAACTAGGCTTCTATTGCTCTCTAGTGGCCACATTTATAGTTCTTTTACTTTATTACTCAATTCAGGTCAAGGGCTTGAGAAAGATATTGTGTTCTCTAGGGCAGTTTGAACCTTGTGTGAATAAAAGAGATAGTAAGCGAGAATATCTCCATAATATAAATGTGATTTTTATTCTGATTTTTACATAAATATACATCAGAAACGGACGATAGAAATATTTTTATTGGCCGAGACATTTCACAAAGTTCAATTAATCGAGGAGAAGGAAAACACGCATAACTGACCACGCAGCTATCTTTCATGCGTTGCCTTAACATTTACATATAATAATAATTACATAGTCGATGGTATATGGAATCACAAGATAAATCTAAATGAGAAAAAAATTCGTCTACTGTTATCATACAGAATTGGTGTTAAATTCAATGTGATAATTCTCGAGAAAGTAATTAAGGAGGAGTCCAAACATAATTACTGACAGTTTGCTGTAGGTTTGTCTCTTTGCTATATTTCAGACATGGTCGGCCAGACCCACGGTACGACAACTGGGGGAGGCAAGGCTACTACCATGACTACTATGACCGTGATCCTGAGGCCAGAATGCCCTTCCCACCACCTCCAGGGTATGACAATGGACCTCCGGGAGGCCCTCCTGGACCAGTGCCCCACTGGAAGGATCGACCTCCGCGAGGACCTCGCGGGCGGGAAGCTTATCCAGGTCCAGGACCTCGAGGCCGGGAACAATATCCTCCAGGCCCGGGGCCTCGAGGAAGGGAGCCTGATTATAATAACAGACCTCCTCCTGATAAAGCTAACCGAATGCCTCTCATGCAAGGTGGTCCTCCTCCTCCGCAAGACAACCGCCCTCCGCGGAGAAACAACCCTGAGAAGTTTGATAAGCCGCCTCCAAACAAGCCTAAAAAGCCTGAGAGCAATCATCCTGATGCCGAGAAGAAGGAGAAACAATCAGGGGCTAAAGTTAGTAAAACAAAATCAAAGCCTGCTGAGGCCAAAGCCAAGAAAACTGTCAAAGACGGTCAGGAGAAAGAATCCTCGCAGAAAGAAAAGAAAAAGAAAGAAACAGATTCGAAGAAAAAGAGCTCCAAGTCCTCGTCAGAGAAAAAGAGTAAATCTCAGAAAAGTAAATCGGAGAAGCCAACGAAAAGTAAGACGAAGGCTCCAGCTGAGGTTCCCGCTGACGTGCGATTATCTAGTCCTGTGCACAAAGCTCCACAGAAAGAATTCACTGCTTCTGAAGAACCCCAAGGTTCCCGCATTCCAGTCATCAAAGAGAGTCGCGAAGCTCCACGGCCGAAAAAACAGGAGAAGGTGCCAGTTAATATACCTATTGACATTCAATATAACACTGAGAAAACTAGTCACAGAGAGGACAAGGTCTCTGAACAACAACCCGCTTCCAAATCTGAGGAGGCGCCATCTAGGAAACGAGAGGCACCTCCCCCTCGCCAAGCCTCCTCCGCATCCTCCACCTCTTCTTCCCGAGAGCCTAAGAGGCCTGAGCGTAAACCATCTCAGGATTATACTCCACCTCCCTCCTCCCCTCCCCCCGAGGAAAAGAAAAAGCCAGTATCTGACAATGTCAAACCCAAAAAGACTGAGCTTTCTGATCACCGTTCCAGAACAGAGAGTTCCAGGTCTGCTGAGCCTGTTCAAAAGAAGAGAAAGAAGCCTGAGGATTATGAACAAAGCTCTGAACTTCAGGCTGATGTTGAGGGGAAGAAGAAGTTGAGTATAAAAGACCGACTGGGAGCCAAGGTGGAGAAAAGGACTGTGAGTCGGGGGTCGTCCGCAAGTCCCAAAAGGACGCGCCCATCTTCGGCCGTTAGTCCCAAAAAGAAGTCTAAATTGGACGCTTCGCAGAATGGCAATCTGGTCATGGAGGCTCCAGAGAAGTCCAAATGGGAGAGGGACTCTTCGGACTTTTCAGACAGCAGTGATGAAGAAGAATGGTCCAAGCAACAGAAGTCAAGGAAAATGCCTCCTCAAAAGAAACCGCTGCCCAGGTATAATTGCTTTGTTATATTTTATTTATTCACCAGACCATTGTAAAGATAACTAATGAATTCCTTTTAGAACTTGGTGGCGAAATACAATAACTAGGGGTGAAAAACAAGAAGTCATTTCATCGTATATTTTATTTAAATATTTTATACTAATGGTCATTTTGTATTATACAGTACTTATTCATTATATAGATATCTTTCCCGATAGAGCCTTTTTTCAATAGGTTTATGTGTCTTATTTTCACTAGGATATATATACAGGGGTAGATGGGTTAAAGACTAGGGTTCCAGTGTTCATAGGATATTAAAATTGGACACCAACTGACTCCTTCGTCCTTTTGGCCCGGCTTCTTACAGGTCCCTCTTGAATTTTATATAAATTTTTCAAGACCTTGAATTCTGCACTCAGGCCTTGAAAACTACGTCAGGCATATATTTCGAAATACGCGTAGAGATCAGATTCTACGGTATAATCTGTTTACAGTCCTTCTCATATCTGTATAATAGTAATATTATACTTCCTACATCCTGGGTATGACCATAAAGTGCCTTTCTGTCTCTTTTCTCTGTCTCTCTCTCCCTTCTACTCTATCTCTATTTCCTGGGTATGATCATAAATTGCCTCCCTCTCAACTCTCCCGCCCTTGATATAACCATCTCACTCACTGACAGTCCTTCACATATCTGTATAATAGTAATATTATACTTCCTACATCATTTACAGCTGGACTGTAAACTAAATCACTTTCCTCATCTCATCCCATCTCACTAACTCTCACTGCCATGAATATGACTCCACGTGGATGTCGTCATGGCATTAAGCAACCATTACTCACTCACTCACTCATCCTTGTTGCAGGTCGGTAATTGAGAACGCAGAGAAGGTGATCAGTAAACCTCGAGGCACCACAGTGGCCTCTGCCATCTCCAAGAGTCAGCCCCGGCCGGAGCGCAGCAGCAGCTCTTCCAGCAAACCCTCCTCCATGCGGAGAGTCTACGTGGATGACGGAGACGCAGAACCCGCCCCTGACCCTGGCCGCAAAGTCATCTCTCGCCAGTCCTCTGTGCAGGTGACCATCTCCTCTAAGAGCAGTAATAAGCACCGGGACTCGAGTCGCTCTGAGTCGCACAGCAGGCAAGAGGAGAAGGAGCATTATGATAGCGGTAGACAGAACAGTCGCGTGGTGATCAAGCGGGACAGAGAGGTGCAGCAGCGACAGGACGACTACTCCAGCGGCTTTACTTCAGATGAAGAGGAGAGGCAGCAAGGGCAGAACCAAAGACATATCAGGAAAGAGTCGGAACGAGTTAGAGATAGAGACAGGGACAGGGAGAGAGAGAAAGATAGAAACAGAGAGAAAGATAGAGGGAGCGGTGGAGAGAGGAGGCGAGGGGAGAGGTACTCTGAGGAAAAGCATAAAAGGAGTAAATCGTATACTCCTGACCCCCAGCCGCCGCAAAGGGAGCGAGTGAGGAGAGAAATCAAGAGCAGGCCCTCTCAGGACTCCCACGACGAACGCCCGCCTTCAAAAACCAGAACTAAAGTTGTGGAGAAGGAGGAGAGCAGCAGTCGGAAGGTGAAGAGTCGAGACCCTCCTCCTCCCAAAGAATCTCAAAGTAGTCGGAGCAAAGAAGACAGCAGACATGCTTCCCAACGATCTGAAGAACGCGATCGATCCGCTCCTCGGGAGAGCAATTCTCGATCAAAGCCAGAGTTGGAAGGGAAAGGTAGAGCAGACTCGCATGACAGGAAAGTTAGAAAAGTACAACGATCGGATTCGCGCGAGGTGGAAGCAGCTCCTAAAGAAAAACGGAGCAGAGAAGACAACAAGGCAGCTACGGATAGAGATCGTGAACGCGATCGCAATGAAGATCGGTCTTCAGAGAAGAGCATCCCGACGAAACGAACCGTCAGTGTGACGGTCGAGCCGTCAGAGAGAGAGAGCAAGTCAGAAAGGTCAGGAGAGAGTAAGAAATTGGACCGGAAAGTGTCGACGTTTGATGAAGAGAAGTTTGAGCCCGACTACGACGAGCCTGACTCAGATGACGGCGCGGCGAGGGGCAGTAAGCACCAAGATGACTCGGACAGTGACAGCGACGCTAGCAGTGGGAGTCAGTCCCCAGTTAATCGGAAGCGGAAGGCTGCTGACAGCTCCGGTGACAGCTCGCCCGAGCCCGAGAAGAAGAAACACAAGCACAAGAAGAAAGAGAAAAAGGCCAAAAAACACAAGAAGCATAAAAAGCACAAACATAAGCACAAGTCCAAGAAATCCAAGAGTAAAGATGAAAAAGAGTAATTTTGTTTTGCAGGCATTTATGTGTGTATATATTGGGTAAATGTGTATAAGTAAACTAACATATAGAGAGTACATGATTTGATTTGCCCGGTTTCATGTGATGTATATTTCGGCGAGGTCTGGGTGTACATGAGATAATAATATATGTATAAACGTGAACACTAGTTCAAGATGTGTTTTACTTGAAATGTGCCAATGGAAATATAAGTAATCACCGTTATTTTTAGTCAAGATCTAATTTTCTTTTCTCCTTGCGCTTCATTTGAGACCACTTTGTATACATGTACACTTTTGTAAATATTGGAGCACCGCTGGGTTTCATTCATTTGAGAGTAATTGATTTTGAGATCATGAAAGAGACGAAGGGGTAATTTTAATATTGATGACATACGGCTAGTATCTTTAGTATGCGGGAATGCAATGAACGTTCGCAAAGAAATCATTGGAAAGGATTGGTGCTTAAACCTCGAAAAGGCTAGAATCGAGTCTAAATTATGGTGCATGGTTTGGGCAGGTTTTATGATTCGGATTTGGTTTTGGTTGTGGCACACTTTCTAGAGTGCAGATGATCCATATGTAATAATTCTGTTTCTGTTTCTGTTTCATTGCAAGTAAATCATGAGCTAACTAAAACAGCCAGAGTTAATTTTGGTTTTTGCATTTTCTCTTTAGGTCAGACTGACGAAAATGTAACTGTGATATACTACTGTAAGAGAAGGAGGAAGTTGCTGGGTACTGTCAGTGACTTAGAGGGCTTTATTGTGTGGTTTACTCGAGGGTTAGTGTGTCCATAATCTATAGATCCAACACTTGGAAAGTGATCATGTACCTCGTTATTAATTTGAAGTTCGATTCCAATAATTTGTATTTGTGAAATTATGAATATTTTGACCATTTAATTTCAATAAATTTAAAGTTTCCTGGTCAAAAAGAATTGCTGGAAAGGGGATATTTTTCCAGTGGAAAAAAAATCGTATAATTAATGGGAAATGGATGGAAAAGCAGGTTTGGGTCACTTTTCTACTGCCACGATCTATTGAAGTATGGCATGAACTGTTTGGTATGCACCTGGTTGTAAGGTTGTGCAAAATTGTTTTGGGGAAAACTGTGGAAGTCTGGATGTGTGAGGTTTTAAAAATAAGGACATTTTATGGTACCAACTTTTATATCGAAGGTACTGAAAAAGAAGAGAAAAAAAAGAGACCTTCAGGAAATTCTTACTCAGATATTATTTTTAATGGAGTGCTTGGAATGGTATAATGGTTTGAGTGAAATAAAATGAAAAGTATAAAATATAATTTACTTCTTCTTGTCGTTTTTATTTGTCTTAACTTTATAAAACGTGAGAAACTACAATAATATAAGACATTCCTTTGTCCAATACTTTACCTTCACAGGCTAACAATGCATATGGGTCAGATTTTCAGAAAATGTACAATTAGCAGCTGTACACATTTAGTAAATTAGACCGCAAATTAGTAAATTCGCGTATATTCGGCATTGCATTGATTTGGTTAGGTTAAACTTTTATTTTTGTCTGGAATTTGGGTTATTTGAGAGGATTGGTGAAGGCCAATTATACATTTTCTGAAAATCTGACAGCATTTGGGATGTGTCACAGGCAAATGAGTCTTTAAATCACATAAATGGATGTTGAAATGAAGTTAACATTAAGGAAATCCGCCCACATCGCATGCATCGATTAATCTTACTGAAAGCGAAGCTCATGGGCCACGGGCCACTAAGAAATAGATAAATATGCTGATGCGAATTATACATAAATATGCTGGATTTCTTTGCGAGTTATACGAAATCTTAGTGTTGCTCCTGACATAATGGACCCATGTAAAGAACGGTATTTTCCCCAACTATTTTCTAAAAGCCTCCTATATGGTGATGCATAAAAACAAAGGTACATTTTTTTCGTATCATTTATTGCAAATGCTAGATTACAATGGAAATCAAAACAAGTATTTTTGTGCGCCTAAATGTATTTAAATTGAAGAGCGAGTGCCATGAAATGTATCGCACCCCATGGGTTCAAATATCTTGCCCTTTTAGACATTCCTTGATTGGTGATTATTGAACAAAACCCTGCTTTAAAAGACGAGATCTCGCAGGTCAAATCATCGCTCGTTCTTCCCAAACTTTAAACAAATTATGGCCAAACCCAAGCTACTTTGGTCGGTCATAAACCCTAGCAGATTGCTTTCCTATCAAAACTAATACAATAGGGAATTTGCATGTGCCACTGCACATGTCTGTTACAGTGCATCATGGAATAGATTCTGATGAAATCTGGTAAACCAACAGTTGGCAGCCTTTTTATCGAAAACTGCAACAATGTTTTCCCCAATATCATAGCTTGTAAAAATCATCTATGAAAACCAAATGCATGATGGGAAAGTTGGGGGCTTGTTGTGCGGAAACATGTGTAACCCATGGATATCCCATGCTGAACATGGCATATTTTCTATAGATTTTACACTGTACCATGTATCCCATAATTCCCTGCGAATCAAGATTCAAAATGGCGGCTATGCAAGTCCCCTATTGTACGTATACAAACTGGCTTGTGCAGACAGGTATAACAACCTTAATATTTAAATACAAAATCCTACTGCCACAATCGTACTCGAGCCTCTAAGGGATCAAATGGAAGTCTTAAGTATTTGGACTGAAAGCAGTGTTTTGGAAAACTTCAGAAAATTATTAAAATCTCTCCATAATTCGGTCATATTCGACCAAATTTCGTCAATTTTTTCACAAAATATTATTCTTTTGGTTACCAAAATGTCTTTATGTCAGTTTATCTGTTTTCTGTTTTCACTATCTTTAGCATAACCCGACTTACATGCCTGAATTTTATTTGTTTTTGCAAAAGACTTTATTCATTTCCTGTCATCTTGGCTTGTACAATTCTAAGAACATGACGGTAAATGCAAGTAAAAGCAACAGGATAATATAATAGTGCGTAGAAGAAGATAGAAAAATAATAACACAGCCAGAGGAAGGGATGACGGAGAAAATATAATATATTATTGATGGATTGAAATTAATTCCTCAATATCACCGTATTGTCTTCTCCGTAGTTTTTTTCATTGTCATCCACCATTTTGAGTTTAAAGGAGAACAAAATGACTTTACACCTCATTTTTAACTCATATAGAGTTGACAATAAATCGATTACACCTTCCGCGAACAATTTTTTTTTGTATATTGATGCTTTAATCTGTGATATTAACCGGTTTACCATCTTTGAAGATACATTTTGATTGTTCGATCCCAAATAATATGTCCTTAGGCTTTATACGTATCACTCCATTTTTCTTTTGAAATATGATATTTCCCGCGTTACACATGAATAATTGAAGCACTAAAGTCATTTCTACTATTCACTATGATCAACTTTGGTGATGTACATCGTTACACCGTATGTATAATATGACTGAAATTTTTTAAAATATATATGACTGAAATAGACCCGTAACAAAATGGTAAACACTCCCTGGACAAAACATAACAAACTATACGACTTGACGAAAACTATCAGGGAGTCTTTTCACCAATGCCCCCAATGAGTTAACCACTTTATCCATTTGAGAAGACTGCTGTAAAAACCTTTGATCCTGTAGCCGTAATAGCTCTTTAACAGAAGGCTCTTCTTCAGGCAAATCAATATCCTCAGGGGGAATATCAACTAGATAATCCAGATAGTCCTCAGGGTCGATACCATTGTCCTTGCAATGAGTAAGAGCTTTTTTAGCATATATACACACAGCCTTCCCACATGGCCTCTTATGTTTCCTATTACAACCAGCACAGGTCGGCATTTTGAAATCACAAGAAGTAGAATCCGACAACAAAAGAAAATTCAATGTCAGTCTAATGATGTTGTCTGAATGGATTCCGAAGCAGCACTGCGGAGACCCGGGGCTCCCTCAGCTAGGTAGGAGAGGTGGTGCCGCCTAGTGTCAATTCCATATATATATATATGCTCCCGCGCTCGCATATAGACAACATAAACGCACAAACGACCAACTTATACTGGAATATGCTTCAACTGACATGATTATAATTGACTTAGAGTGTTTTATTAGAAATACAAATTCGCCTATTTAAGGATATTTGGAAGAAGCTTCTACGACTGGGGCATCAGATGTATTTATATAAGCACATTTCAGAAAATGTACAACACGGTAGCTCCAGAGATGTAGTCAATTCTGTTCAAATGATAAATACTATATATATTTATTATATGCGCATTCTATATGAGAGGTGCTATAAGTGGGGTGCTATAAAAATATTCATATAGTACGAGTCCTATGTGAACTACTTCGTCACCAATTCGGCCACTTTTATGCACTTTTAATAGTTTTATGCACCAAGTTTTATGCCCATATAATAAATATAGAATGGAACTCGCCTGCAATAATCGAAAAATTTATTGGACTTGATTCGTCTACATAAGCACTCTGCCTACGGCATCCAAAATCTCGTCCAATAAATTTTCGATTATTACCGGCTCGTCCCATTCTCTCTATATAAGTTTATTTGGCATTACGTTGATTACTAAAATATTCGGTTACTGTTGGTCCTCATTTTAGTCTTTATTTGAGAGGATAGGTCAAAGCGATATGTACATTTTCTGACGCATTAATCAAATGAGGTTTGAAACGCTGTGGAAAAACTACTATGTAGAACCGTACGCCCCATTCATGATCATGTAACTGCATATAAAACATGAATACAAATTCTATAATAATAATAATAATAATAAATTCGTCCATTTCAGAATATGTTCGTAGCTTTTATACAAATCAAATATTTGCAGTCCTTCTGGTTTATTTACCCAGCTTCATTCTGAAATCTTCCTGCCTGCTCGTTCATAGCCCGGCGTCCTAACTCAAATAGACATATGGGTGAAACTTTCAGAAAATGTACAATTGGCAGCTGTACACATTTAGTAAATTTTGTTGAATTAGACTGCAATTTAGTCAATACTAGGTAAATTTGGGTATATTTGGCATTGCATTGATTCTCTTAGGTTAGGTTAAACTGTATTTTGAACTTTATTTTTGGCTGAAATTTGGGTTATTTGAGAGGATTGGCGAAGTAGAATCGTACATTTTCTGAAAATCTGACCCATATGAGAAAGTAGAATACTAATGGAATGCCCTTTTCCACCAAGCCAACGCGACTAGCGCTTTACTTTAGGTTGACGCGACGGTGTGTGTCCGTTGCTGAATCGCCAGTTGCATCGCCACGAATAAACTTTAGTCGCCCTCTTTGTACAGCCACTTTTCCCGTCTGAGACACTTCCATTTTTCAAAGAATGGCAAGATGATAATTATATATAATTGTTACATTGTAATTTGTAATGGGAGAAGATATTCAGGTCCATATCGCGTGGATTCATTATTATAGAGGAATTAACCTAATGGCATTGGTTTACGAACACATACATGTGAGTGCACCAAATGTCATTCAGTTCAAGACATCGAGTATTCTTTTGAAGGCATCTTCTGACGGAAGGTCGGCTCCTAATGTAATGGCTGATTTTATCTTGGAAATTTGGTCTTCACGAAGCGGGTCGTCGTGGTGGACCTCTACCCAAGCCTCACCTGGAAAGTAATGAGGATAAAAAAATAAGTTGGTTTGAAATTGTGAAGTGGAGTAGAAATTAGTGTGTCTTACAGGAAAATGAGTGAGAAGTCGAAATAAATGGATTTTGTGATTATCATCATTTTTGAAAAGATGAGATCAAGGGGATTTTAATAATGGTAAACATTATAAGGGTCAAATCTTCAGAAAACGTACAATTGGCCTTCTAGACAGATTTATTAAATAAATACAGTACAGAATACACTGAGATATACCTAGTATTCACCAATTTTCAGTCTAATTTAGCAGTATTTGATATATGTGATGTGTTTCAGGAAAATGAGTCACAAGTCGCAAAAAATGCATTTTGAGATATCATCATAATCTGAAAAAATGAGACCACGCCGATTCGAATGATAGTAAACAGTCTAACAATCTAATAAGTATTTCCAGATTTTAAGTTTGATATTTTTATTTTTGAAAACGAAAGTTTGCAATATTTCTGGGGGGCAATAACAAGTAAAGTATCTAAATATACTCCATATGAGGACCTTAAAAACGAAAGGATACATCACAAACATTGTCCTAAAATTTGATACATTGGACAATCTCTTTGGTTAGGTTGAACTGTATTTTGAACTTTTTTTTCGTCTGAGATTTGGGTTATTTGAAAAGATTGGCGAAGTTGAATTGTACATTGCCTGAAAATAACCCAAATTTAATAGGAAAATCAGGTTCAAATAGATATTGAAATTTGGTAAGTATAGCAACGTGGGAGTAAATATAGAACCTAAATTCGAATGTGGTACTCTGGACACTACACTATCCTCGATGTTTTGTTTTTCCCGTAACCCTGACCCATTGACCCATAATGATAGCAATAGTATTTTCGATTGTCTGTAAGGAGCCGCAAGAGATACCAGTCGGGGGTATAATCCTTTAACTCCACACAAAACAGCAAATTTGATCTTCTCTATATAATAATATCATGAGCCTTTCTTAGGGGATCTTTTCCTCTTCCTCTTCCTAATAAGTTCCATATAAAATCTTAATTCTTCATACATTATACAAATTGTCTATTCATGTAACGTTTACCACTCTAACTTCTATTCTCTCTACCAATTACCTTACACACATGTTAAGCGCTTTTGAGCAGCTATGGTAAGAGCGCTATACAAATTTGATAAATAATAATAATAAATAATATGTTAACGTTAGTTGTATCTTGGATACTGTTAATGAAGAAATAAAGGGAGTTGATCGACTAGACAATGAATATTACCTTTGGATAGGAAGTCCCCAACCTGGCATTGCAGTACAAGTCCCACGGCCGGGTTGATGACGTCAGAAGAGCGCGATCTTCCTGCTCCGAGCCCATGGGCAAAATGGGCGCAGACCAGCGCGTTGATACTGTGGACGAAACCTGGAAAGAAAAGAAATTGTTTCAAAATATTATTTATATATACACAATTAAACATGATAATCATAATCAGAAACAGCTGTTCATTTCCTTATTTAAACAAAAATCTAAAGTGTGCAAGGGTCAGATCATCAGAATATGTACAATTGACCTTCACCATTCCTCTAAAATAAACCAAATCTGAGACAGAAATGAGGTTCAAAATACAGTTTAATACAACAGAACCGATATTTTAAAACAACATAATACAGAATATACCCAGATATACCTGGTATTTATCATATTTCAGCCTAATTTAGTATATTTCACTAAATTTGTACAGCTGCCAATTGTACATTTTCAGACGATCTGACCCACATACACATCTTAAGGCGTTCAATAATATCACTGTCTGTATAGCAGCTGGACGATTCTACAGAGGGAGTAGAAACGGCCCACTCCTTCAAGCGGAAAATGCCTGACAGGTATATGGTCTAGCCACTGCATGCCAGGTGACACTGCAGTGCTGTTGTTGACATTAGTACAATCTATAGCCCAGGTAGGTTTGATTGCCCTTTTCCAGCAACAGCATACTATAGTTTATGGCAGGGTAATTATAGAGCGGGGATTTCTGTCTGATGTCGAGGTGTGGAAGAAGGCATATTCCATTAGTTCCTCTTAATCAGTTCACATCCCCATAAAAAACAGCTGGGCTTGCCTCCCTCGACCCAATTTTGGGGGAAGTTCCTCCTGTCTTAGATTTAATCCTCTCCCCTCTAAGCCAGGTCATGATAGCACATATCAAGTAGGCGACCTTTAATGGCACTTAACATCATAAAATGACGCCTAAATGACCAATGGATATATGGCCTTCCCTCCCCTTCCATCTACCCCTTCCCACTTCCCTCTAAAGGAAAGGAGCGCTAAACTATACGGACGGAAACACTTATAAATAGTTGGCGCTAGTAGTAGTAGTGGCATTACTGACAACTATTTGGTGAACACACATAATCCTTGTTTCTACTCCCTCTGTATATACCTCCCTGATAATATCACCCACAACTCGAATGTCCAGAATTGAGGTTTTCTTTTGTTTGGGGTATAGCAATATTGTATGAACCATACTCAATCTTTTCCATAATGTGTTTGTCATGCTTTGACACAGCACCAAACGACACATTATTCTTTTTCCATAGCTTGAATTCTGGATTTCCATAACATTGTAAGGACGTGTTATGGTGGTTTGTCACTAACTATTGAGCAGATTTATCAATTCAATGATTAATAAGGCTCTGACACCCCACACATAGTCATTAAAGTCACAACCTCCACAGCTGTCAGTGTTTCTGGGCCTGATTAATCAGGATAACCACAGGCCAGGGATGGGCGCCCACCCTCTGACCTGTTGCTCTGATAGCGATCATGAATTCTGGCAACTGGCAAGATATGGCTCAAACCGAAATGGACCCACTACAGTCACATATGAGTCAGATTTTCAGAAAATGTACAATTCACCTTCACCAATCCTCTCAAATAACTCACATTTAAGACAAAAATGAGCTTCAAAATGCAGTTTAACATAACAGAACTGATACTTTAAATCAATGTAATACCAAATATACTCAGATGTACCCGGTGTTTTTCATTTTTCAGCCTAATTTAGGAGAAGTTCCTAAATGTGTAGAGCGGCCAATTATACATTTTCTGAAAATCTGACCCATATACATGTATGAAGAAGGAGAGGACCGACACAGAGAAAGTGAAATATGTGGAGATAGGAGGAGATATGAGCAGACCGGAAATTAGAAATAAAATGAGAGAAAAATAGAGAATAATAAGAAAGTGAAAATAAAGGAGTGTAAAAAAAAATAACAACTTGCTGTTCTTTATAATACGTTAGCTTTATTTATGGATTTGTTTGTTCAGCTAGAACTGAAAAATGTGTGTCTATTGTTGCGGATGGGCAGTGCTGAAGGTATAGGAACGGATCAGCATCCGTCCCAGGTGCCCTTCTGGATGAAACCATTCATCCTTTGTTCTTGGGGGTCACTCAGTCTGCCCTGTCAATCGCTCCTAACCCCCTCCCACCTTCCGTTGTGCCTAATGGGATGGATGGGGACGGACAGACCTGTCATCACGTTGCTACTATTTATGTTGTATATGGGTCAGATTTTCAGAAAATGTACAATCGTCAGCTGTACATATTTAGTAAATTCTGCTAAATTAGGCTGCAATTTGGTCAATACTTGGTAAATTCGAGTGGAAATTGATATATAATATACTAGGTATATCTGAGTATATTCTATATTATATTCATTCAATAAATCTGTCTGGTTATGTTGAACTGTATTCTGAACCTGAATTTCATCTTAAAGTTGGGTTATTTGAGGGGATTAGTGAATTCCAATTGTAATTTTCTGAAGATCTGACCCATATATACAAAATGCCTCTGTAGGTATATATATGGGTCAGATTCTCAGAAAATGTACAATTGGCAGCTCTGCTTATTTAAAAAATACTGCTAAATTAGACTGGACAACGATGAATACCAGGTACATCTGAATATATTTGGTATCGCATTGATTTAAAGTATCAGTTTTGTTATGTTAAACTGCATGTTGAAGCAGATTTTTGTCTTAATTGTCGGTTATTTGAGAGAATCAGTGAAGGTGAATTGTACATTTTCTGAAAATCTGACCCATATACAGGGAAGACGAGATCATGCGTACAAGGCAACACTGAAGCTGTTTAAACCAGCTCTAGAGTAGACTAGGTATAGAGTTAATGAGGGAGGCTATCACATGTCATCCCCACCACCACCACCACCACCACCACCACCACCACCACAAGCACTAGCGTTGTAACGGTTTGCTAACAAGTGCACTACTGCCGTAGCTGCTGCTGCTTGCACTGCTTTCTATCTGTTGTAACCATTTGCCATGCATAAGTAGTACACAGAAATTGGTCTTAATCTCAGGCTCTCTCTCTATCTCTCTCTCTCTGCCTGTGCTATGCCGAAACATGCTAGGGCAGTATACATATAGGAGAGTTTAGACCCACATCTTTATACTTGACTCCCGTATGATACCACTATAAAGATCAGCTACATGAATGGGAGTCATGCAGGATTACAAGCAAGGGAGACGATCAGGCGATGCCTTAATACTACCAAGTGAGAGGCCGGTGGCGAGGGAGGGAAGCCAGTACATGAACAGTGTACGAACAGGTACGAGTTACTCTTCTATCTGGTCTTACTATGTGGGTCAGATTTTCAGAAAATGTACAATTGGCAGCTGTCCACATCTAGTAAATTCTGCTAAATTAGGCTGAAATTTGGTCAATACTGGGTAAATTCGAGTCTATTTGGCATTGCAGTGATTCTAGCAAACTGTTTGGCTAGGTTGAACTGTATTTGAAGTTTATTGTCGTCTGAAATTTGGGTTATTTGAGAGGATTGGTGAAGTTGAATTGTACATTTTCTGAAAATCTGACTCATGTATGTATACATACATACATGGGTGTCCGTGCTGGTTGTGTTGAATGAACGAAACAGATTCATAATATTGGGAGTTGTATTTGGCGTCCCGTTTGTGTTTCTGAGTCGCGAACCAGGCACCAGATGAGAACCACTTATATTATAGACTTATATTATAGGGTTATCTGGGGCTATGTGTATTATCTGTATTGGGTTTGGAACACGGTTCATGAATGAGACTTGCCAGGATAAATAAGCGAATTTAAAAAAAATACAGTGGCAGCTTTCCCCTAAACCTTCACTTAAGTATTTCATTCTTCTTGTTGTTGTAATAGTTTTATTTCTAGACTCATTTTTACATTTTTTTTCAGAAATAGGACAATCATTTCACAGCTTATTACTAAGTCATAATACAATTTCCATCTACGGATTAGCATTCGCAGGTCTTCCAGGGCGTCCTTTGAATCTCTGATTAGCTTAACAAATAGTTCTCATTTCTGCTGTAGTTCTCATTTTTGTAACGATTACATAGCTATTACAATACAATCTATATTCTTTAACGTAAAATCTTCTTAGTTTAATCATCTCAGAAGGAGTAGGGATCTAGAGATACACTGGCGAACCTTTAAATATAGGCTACCAAAGCGTCATAGCTTAGACTATATGTGGTGTGAAGTATTAAATAGTACACGGAGGTTTACACTATATTTGCTCCACTGTATCGATCAATTCCTGATCTGGATGTGAAGATCAATTATTTACTGGTGTTAGGATGTCCGTACAATCGTGGGACTGTATTACCAATAAATGTCATTCGTGTAATCGAGGCGGCCTGAACCTAGCTCAGAAGCACATCTCCTGGTTGTAAGGCCTCCGGTGTCCATGAATGCTTTATTTCCTGCCTCCCTCGCTTCTCTAATCGCCCCTGACCTTTTTCTTTTTAAGCTTTCCTTGGTACATTTTACTATATGGGCCAGATCTTCAGAGAATGTACACGTTTAGTAAATTCGGCTAAATTAAGCTGCAATTCGGTCAATACTTGCTAAATTCAAGTATATTCGGCACTGCATCTATTCTAGCAATCTGTTTGTTAAAGGGTGGTCTCCACTGGCTGCGGTAAGCTCTGCGGTAAGCCTTGCGATTGTGTGTGCTGGTTCTGTAGGTGGAGAGGAATGATGAGATCTTGAGTACCTACATGATTCACTGGCCATGTAGGCAGGACCTCGCCTCATCATCACAACACCATCGCAAAGCTTACTGCAGAGCTTACCGCAGAGCTATACACTGTAGGTTCCAACCGATATTTTCCGGCTCTGACGAGCCGATTATGTAATACCATTCGGCAAATGTATATTATGTATAACAGGCCATTACAGCACCATGGCCGAGTGCACTGTCACACCTAACCAAAACCATGTGTCTCTCTCTCCCTTGTATAAGAATCCACCCACTCACAGTCACATCACAAATACAAAGCTTTAATATCTTTCCTCATAGTCGTCACACATTGATGAAATAAAGATGAGAATAGTTCTTATGGCTAGGAGAATACTTCCAAAAACGATTTAGTTAGTATATTTCACAATTTAAAAAAAAGTTTAAAGATGAGTGGACCACCTGCTAATTGATACTGACACCACTTGCATTCTAATTGATACTAATTGATACATGTTTGGGTTAGGGATTAGGGTGGAGGAAGCTTCCCCCTGCTGATAGTTCTCTGCGGACAAACCCTAGACTGTATACCGCAGAGCTTACCGCAGCCAGTGGAGACCACCCTTTGTTGTTCATCTTCAAGACAGTTGAAATGCTCTGACAGGTTGCTTTGTGCTGACATACGCATGTACATGGCTGAAGCTGGTAGTAGGTAGAGAGCAGAGAATAGATCAAGTTACGCCGACCACAGCATTGCTCTGAAATTGGAGCTTAATTGATAGCCAATCTTTGCCTCCTTCAGTCAACACTAGACTAACTCTACTCAACGTGTCACAAACATTTCTACACATGCAGGCCTTGTACAGCGCCTAACTGGAACAAATGATGGGTCAGATCTTCATAAAATGTACAATTGGCCTTTACCAATCCTAGCAAATAACCCAGAGTTAAGAGGAAAATCAGGTTCAAAATACAGTTCAACATAACCAGACACATTTATTGAATGAATACAATAGAGAATACTATAGCAAGAACGGCATAGTATCGCGTATGAGGGGGGCTGTATTCTCCGAGTATGGCCGAAAACTACGATGGCCGTAGGCCGAGTTGTTTTTTTCGGCCATACGAGGAGAATACAGGCCGCCGAAGACGCGATACTGTGCTATTCTTGCTTTTATTCCATGATTCTTAACTTATTACAACTTAATTTGATTTATTTCATCAAATTGTGCTGTCCGCATGGCTCACCGATAGTCTCGAACGGTTGTGACGTCACTGTACAATACAGGGAGTTTATATTGTACACCTTGTGAGCGGCAAGTATATCGATTATATTGTACGCTCACGGCCAAATCGTGGAATAAACTCAGATATACCTAGTGTTTATCATTTTTCACTCTAATTTAGCAGAATTTGATAGATGTGAAGAACTGTAGATTGGACATTTTCTGAAAATCTGACCCACATAAATAGATATAAATGAGTAGCAAAATAGATATTTTTCAACACTAATTTGAGAAGTTCACAACCTTTCTGTCAACTGTACACCTATCATGGCAAATAACGAATCATTTTATCTTATTTACTTACTTTAATTTGTCCACCCATAAATATTGCAAACTTTTTTCAAACATAAAAACAAATCCAACATAAAATCTAGGAATACTTTTTACATTTCCTAAATGTTAACATCATTGGAATCCTCTTAATCTCATATTTTCACGTATGGTTTTATGATCGATGTTATCTCGAATTCCATTTCTTTCGACATATTTTTCTGTCACACATCACACATACTACAGAATTGGCGAAGATTTATGAAAAAAAATGAAATCAATACAAGTCAATAGGGTATTTGTATAGCCGCCATTTTGAATCTTGATTCGCATGGAATTATGGGACTACGGGTACAGTGTAAAATCTATAGAAAACATGTCATGTTCAGCATGGATTATTTATCAATGCTCTAATGTCAATATCCATGTGTTATACATGTTTTGATCACACAAGTCCCCATCTTTCCCATCATGCATTTGGTTTTTATAGATCATTTATAAAAGCTATGATATTAGTGAAAACATTCTTGCAATTTTCGATAAAAATGTTGCTACATATTTGTATGTCAGATTTGAACAGAATCCATCCCAACATGCATTTTAACAGACATGCGCAGTGGCAATTGCAACTCCCCTATTGAGAATCCACCCCCTAGACCTGTTTTCCCTCAACGTTGCCCATATCTGTAACGATCCGGTGCCCTGGCACTGGTACAGGATGCTATCGCTGACTACATACGTGGGTCAGACTTTCAGAAAATGTACAATCGACAGCTCTACACTGTACGCGAGTAGTCAGTCAAATCCGTGTAAAATTACACGGGAACATCTGCGTTTTTGGATGCCGGAATTTCCGCGTAAAATTAAGTGCCCATGTAAAATTACAGTAGCCCCATGTAAAATTACAGTAAAACCCTGCTTGAAATGACAGTAGATCCATGTAAAAACCTGCTTGGAACTACAGTAGACCCATGTAAAACCCTGCTTGGAATTACGAATTTCTTAAAATTTTAATGTGTATGTACACATTTAAGAAATTCGGCTAAAATAGGCTGAAATGTGTTAAATACTAGGCATATCTGAGTATATTTACTATTGTCTTGTTTTAAAACAATCAGTTCGGTTATGTTGAACTGTATTCTGAACCTCATTTCTCTCTTAAATTTAGGACATTTGAGAGGATTGGTCAGGGCTAATTGTACATTTTCCGACGATCTGACCCATGTGCCTGTACAATCGCAAATATCGGCCATAAAACTCACTACACTGCCTGCTCTGCTGCTTTGTTTTATGTTTTATTTACTATAATTGCGCTTGTGTAATATTGCATGGCTGTCAGGATGGTGTTTGTGTCCAAATACCGCGTATCGATTCATTCATCTGATGCTAATGATATCTGCTTTATCATTATAGATATGCTATATGCATACAGTGCTTATCTCACTAATCTTATCTCATCTAACTGACTGACTGTCACATTGTGTATGCATAATACTGTAAACATATGTGATGTGTTTCAAGAAAATGAGTCATAAGTCGCAAAATTGATATTTTTCAAAGTGTTTTTTTCACAAAATCTCATTATTGGAATGTTCTGATTCTTGGAGAGTTTGTCACTTGTAGTTATATGAATCGATGTATAGAATGTCAGGACAATCTATGTAAGATATCCTTTCGTTTTAAAGGTCCTCATAGGGACTACATTTAGTTACTTTAGTGTTTAGTGACCCCCACAAATATTGGAAACTTTTTTTTTCAAAAACGAAAATATCAAACTTAAAATCTAGAAATACTTATGAGATTATTAGACTATTTACTATCATTGGAATCAGCTTGATCCCATCTTTTCAAATATAATGGTATTTCAAAATCTATTTATTGCGACTTATGACTCATTTTCCTGAAACACATCACATATATGATCCGTTCTAGGAAAATGAGTCATAAGTCGCAACATATGGATTTTGAGATATCACCATATTTGAAAAGAGGAGATCAAGGTGATTCCAATGATAGTAAACACTAGGACACCTAATAAATATTTCTATATTTTAAGTTTGATATTTTTATTTGTGAAAAAAATGTTTGTGATGCTTCTGGATGGGTAATTACCAGTAAAGTAACTAAATATACTCCATACGAAGGCCTTCAAAACGCAAGGATATATTTAATACAATGTCCTGAAATTTGTTACATGGATTTATATGGCCATAAGTGCTAAACCCTTCAACAATCAGAACATTCTAATATAAAGATCTTGTCAAAAAACACTTTGAAAAATATCAATTTTGCGACTTGTGACTCATTTTCCTGGAACATTTCACAATTTACTCTCGTTGATTTAACCCATACATGACCCTACTGCCAACGTAATGTTATGATGCAACATATGTATATAAGTACCAAGTACCTGTAGTGATTATAGTTAGATTACGTAACCTACATCCTCATGGTTATCCCCATTACTGGCCCTACTACAACGATCACTCATCACATTGTAGCTTTGTTTAGGCACCCCAGACTATACATAGATCTATACCGGTATATGGGTCAGATTTCCAGAAAATGTACAATTGGCAGCTGTACACATTTAGTAAATTCTTCAAAATTAGGCTGCAATTTGGTCAATACTAGGTAAATTCGAGAATATGCGGCATTGAATTTATTCTAGCAATCTGTTTGGTAAGATTGAACTGTATTTTGAACTTTATTTTCGTCTTCGTATTTGAGAAGAGTGGAGAAGTTGAATAGTACATTTTCTGAAAATCTGACCCATATCCTGATTTGTAATTTAATTCTTAAAATAAAACAAATTATATGTAAGTTATATCAACGTTGGTTATATATATTACAGCCAATCCTATATTATATATTTTATTCAGGATGTTTGTACAGAAAGTCAAAATAACAGTGATCAAGTATGAATTGCAGGAGATCGTACAGTGAGACATTATTATGACAAGGGCTCAACTTTGAGCCTAGACTGATGGGTAAGATTTTCAGAAAATGTACAATTCAACTTCGCCAATCTTCTCAAATAACCCACATTTCAGAGGAAAATAAAGTTCAAAATACAGTTCAACCTAACCAGACAGATTGCTAGAATCAATGTAATGCCAAATATACTCGAATTTACCTAGTATTGACCAAATTGCAGCCTAATTTAGCAGAATTTACTAAATGTGTACAGCTGCCAATTGTACATTTTCTGAAAATCTGACCCTGATATGAAACTTGTAGGAAGAGTAGTAGTAGTACGTGTTATTTAGATAGTGTTCATTGCGATGAAGGAGGTGGGTGGGTGGGGGGTTGGTGGGTGGGTGGGGGGGAGTGCCTTGAGGGATAATAGGGGACTTGCATATCCCCATCTTGAATGTTAATTCGCACGAAATTATGGGAGTACGTATATTCATGTAAATTGGCACTGTACTAATTTGTATTTATTTCATTTTTATAAATTTCGCTGAAAATGTGCACATGGCAGAATCAAAGTGAATCCATCCCAGCATGCACTTTGGGTCAGGTTTTTAGAGAATGTACAATTGGCATCTGTACACATTTAGTAAATTTTGCTAAATTAGGCTGAAATTTGGTCAATATATAGGTAAATTCGAGTATATTCGGCATTGCATTGAGTCGAACAATCTGTTTGGTTAGGTTGAACTCTATTTTAAACTTTATTTTCGTCTGAAATTTGGGTTATTTGAGAAGATTGGCGACATTGAATTGTACATTTTCTGAAAATCTGACCCATTACATCATCAGACATATGCAGTGACAATGCAAATCCCCTATTGGGACAATGCTTTAATTATTGCTTTTGAATGAACCTGACAATAGAAATTTTAAACCGCTCACAAGAACGAGTCCCGCCGTGAGTCAAGAATAATGTCAAATTATAATTGGTTTGATCACGAGGTTCTTTATAGGTTAATGACCTTTCTCTAATTATACGTGTTATACTAGTTCTATTCTGGCGTGCTACTATATGAACGATTACAAAGGCACATCGTGATATTTGCTATGAATGTGTAATTAATAATCAGTTTTTTCTTATTGAGATGATTGTATGACGTGTTCGAGTGGATGGATAAAACATTGATGTCAATTAGCTCAATGGGGGGGGGGGGGGCGGGGAGGGGGAGGGGGCCAAGTCGTCCGTACGCCTCGCCCAACCTTTTGTATTACACATAATATGTTTGTTTGTTTGTTTGTTTTATTCATAAGCTCATGTATCAAGTACAACATTTTCAGCCTATATAAACATACTTGAATAATAATAATACAAATTACTTGATGAAATCATACATTCACTAGTCAAATTAATTACATAATTAAGTTATAGTCAAATAAGTCAACCATTCTGATGCGACACATAATATTGTACAGGTAAACTTTTTTCCTTTTTGGGTATAAAGTAAAACAATGGGTGATTTGAGAAAGATGATGAAACGATCATAGACGCCGTGCATCCATACACAGAATCCAAAAATATGATATATGTTATATGTCGCAAAAAATCGATTTTGCGACACTATTAAATTTGAAAAGATGAGATCAATCGGATTCCAATAGTGGTAAAGATTAGGGACATCTAAGAACAGTTTTTATATTTTAAGTTTGATATTTTGAGTTTTGCATATACTTTTTTAGTTTGGTGTGCGACATGGTAAAGGATTACAGAGTTAGTGCGTGTCCTTCTATTAGTCCTTTCATTATTAGCCAAAGGTCAATCACTACTACCCACCTGTTACTATTGGGATAATAATAAGAGACCGGACCAAGACAACATTAGCTAGCTTCCCTCCTATTAACCTTTCCTCTGTATCATAGAGGAAAGACTACTGACTCGTTTAATAGGTGCATCATATGCGACTCTGTTTTTGACTCTGATAAGCCTGGAAGTTCAGGGTTAGACTCCAAAAGGGAGTCAGGGCCCTGATTTAGAGTCACAACCTTCTTATATTCAGTACCTTAAGAGTTTCACTAAAATCACTAACAGTCACAAACCTGGCGTCCTATTATGATCATTCCCCTATGCCCCTATCAAACATTGCCAGACCAGACAGCACATGATTTCTAATTTGTCACAGATCAAGACTTTCTAATTATATGTTTAATTGTTATTACACGATCTGTCTTATTAATATGGAAGGAATGAAATATTAGAAACTTTAGTTGAAGGGATTGAAGCTCTCTCCTGTTCCATTTCCATTTCGATAAGAATATTGTTTTGGTTTTTTTCAAAGGCCAATAAATTTAACAATAATTCAATGGAAAAACACTATGTCCATCATGGATTTTTTCAAGCGTCACCTGTAGTGTGTCAGTGTTAATTACAGTGTCAATATCGAATAAATCTTAGACTAACTAGAGTAACTCAAGACTTATCCACATCATCTCAGAATTGTATTATTCTTTCAGGGTAACACCTTAAGATGATGGCAGTGGATGAGGCCGAGGTTCCCCCCTTACAGCGCGCTGCCGGGGTGGGCAGAGTGGACATCATCCGTGAGATAATCCATACAGGTCATCAGGACGTCAACCAGCAGAATGACCTTGGCCAGACGGCACTACATCTGGCATGTAGTGCCGGGCATGCCGAGGTCGCACACCTCTTACTCCAACACGGTGCAGACCCTAGTCTAAGAGACTTCAGACATGAAACTGCACTGATGAAATCTGCCAAAGGGGGCCACCACCAAGTCATCAGGGTGTTCTTGCGCCACATCCCACAGGGCTTCTCCTGTGAAGACTCAAGAACAGAGAGCATCAAGAAGTTCCTGAGAACTATGACAGCACGGCCTACCAAGGTCGTGAGGACGCTTTTCAATCGCTTTAAAATGAATGGATCCAAGGCTGCAGGTGAACCTGGAGGGGAAGGAGGTTGTCTACAACCCCCAGAATATGAAGAGACCCTTGTGGGGGGGATGGGGAGATTGGGGCCCTGTTGGGAGGCAGTGTTGAGAACAACTGTTGCAGAAGGTCACATGAAGATAGTGCAGTTGCTACTGAGTCACAACATAGATATAAACTCGGTGGATATGAATGGAGTCTCTGCACTGTCAATAGCATCAGGGTATGGGCACAAGGATGTTGTGGACCTGTTGCTTAGGTGTGGTGCAAGCACAAACAAGAAAGACGTGGCTGGTGAAACCCCTCTCTTGAAAGCAGCCTGGGGAGGCCATAGTGATGTCCTTAAACTACTTCTAGAGAAGGGTGTGTCTATAAACCAGGCCGATGATGAAGGCATGACTTCTTTACATTTCGCAGCAAGAAAAGGCAATCTGAAATCAGTCAGACTGCTTGTAGAAGAAGGTGCAGACTTACACCGGACTACCGTGCACCGTCTCACGTATGGTGCAGGGTACCCGGTGCTGGCCGGTGCTACACCCACCCACATGGCAGCCTGGGGTAACCATAGCGATGTCCTCCAGTGTCTGATAAGGGCTGGAGCTGATAAGGATGCTACCACCATGACAGGTCAGACGTGTTTACATGTGGCTACTGATACTGCGTTGTATTGTGGGGAGAAGCGGTCTTCACGTCTTGGTTGTGGACCTAACATGGTACGTACTTTGTCTTTGTTTTGGGGTCAGATTTTCAGAAAATGTACAATTCGCCTTCACCAATCCTCTCAAATAACCCACATTTAAGACAGAAATGAGCTTCAAAATGCTGTTTAACATAACAGAACTGATACTTTAAATCAATGTGATACCAATTATACTAGATATACCCAAAATTTATCATATTTTAGCAGAATTTAACAGAAATTACTAAATCTGTACAGCTGCCAATTGTACATTTTCTGAAAATCTGACCCTTTGGTTGAAATCTTTTATCTAGGCCAATAGGGGATTTGCATAGCCGCCATTTTGAATCTTGATTCACATGGAATAAGGGGAGTACATAATGGTACTGGATAAAATCTATAAAACATGTTATGTTCTGCATGGAATATTTATCAATGCTCTTATGTCAATATCCATATGTCCATAACACATGTCCCCATCTTTCCCATCATGCATTTTGTTTTCATAGATCATTTATGAAGCTATGATATTGGTAAAAACATTCTTGCAATTTTCGATAAAATTATTGCCAAATATTTGTATGTCAAATTTCACCAGGATCTATCCCAGGATGCACTGCAACCGACATGTGCAGTGGCACATGCAACTCCCCTATTAAATTTTGTTCAGGTCAAAGATATTTCACACTCAAAATTACAATACTGTGCAATTTATCGAAAGAAAGCACTATTTTTGCTGCCTATTTATTCAAATCTGAGATCAGCGAGTAGTCTAATTTCATAAATATTAATGTGCACTTTTATGAAGCCATGTAGCAAAATCAACCAGGCAAAATCTTCCAAGACTTTGATCAAATGACTTTTGTATGGGTTGGAAAAGAGGGGAACAAAAAGTGGAAAATATTTAGTTTTTGACCGATGTTAATTAGCAAAGAACGCAGCTTTAAATCTTATTCAATATTTAAATAAAACAATTTAAAAAAGCTTTAAATCCATTTCAATTATTTCAGGACGGTCTGTTAGTGCTCCTCCACGAAAACTGCCTCATGAACGTACCGGATATGGACGATAATACGCCGCTTGACCTCACGTGGACTTTAGGGGGTCACCCCCAGGTGGCTCTCACCTTGATCTGTCACGGTGCTCAGTTCAGCCAATCAAAAGTCTTAGACTTTAGGTACCTCCTCCTTGACGACAGCGGCTCCGAACTCCATTACGACATCTGTAGGGCAGTTTTGTTGTCGGGTAACCATGGCAACTTCTCTGTGCCAAACTGTGACGCGCCCATGTTGTCTGATCGTCTGACAGCTTTGGGCGCTGTCGACGAATTCTATGCGTGGTTGCATCAGTTCCTCTTTAGTCCACTGCCCCTCAAGTTCATGCTTAGAATAGCTATACGTAACTGGTTTATTCACAAAAGGAAGGGGCGATCGGTTCATGATTTAGCCAACAAGCTGGATATACCTATTGGCCTGCAAGACTTTCTGCTTCTTCATGATTTGGAAAACATCACTATTGATTATGAACAGCCAAGCTATTCTTGTGATAGTTCAAGTTATGATAATCTGTCCAAATCGGGGTGCAGTGACATGACTGATCGGGATGTGGAGTGAATGGCTACGTTCTTAGAAAGGGAAATGTAGAGTTATATTTTGTTTAATTCCTTTCGACCAAACTAGGTATGCATTGAAAGGCATACACTAAACGGATTAATAACCTGCTACTGCCTATATTTAGGCAGAATATTGAATATTGTAACATTGGTATTATCAGCTACAGCTACAATACTTTATACACTATGTATATACCATGCATGCTGCATGCTACATATCGACATTTAATATGAATTTGTCATAATATTATTCAGTAGGGATCTTGTCCTTATAGTCTTTGTACAGAATTCACTTGTTAAACGGGATAATTCTGTTTAGGGATCAGAGCCATACTCAGTAGATCGATGAAGTTCACACGACAATAAAGCTGTGGACACACACAGCCGATTTGGCTCCCGATTGCCCCCCGATTTTGGTCTGCTGATAAATCCTATGATTTCATTTCAAGTCCTGCTTTATGTTTTTTAAATAACATCAACCAGCATTGGAAATGTAATCCTAGGATTAATTGGAAGAGCAAAATCGGGGGGCAATCGGGAGGCAAATCGGCTGTGTGTGGGCAGGGCTTAAGGAATCCTTCATTCTTATTTCTCCCCTCCTCTGAGTTTGATAACCTTCAAAGGTTCATTGAGAGGGTGTGGGTTTGGGGCTTAGGGTCCAGCAGTCACTCCTTTAACATATAAAATAAAGTAATTCCTTGAATACAAATTATTCAAAACCTTCCCAGACCACATTTTGATGATAAAATAAAGCATTGTGACCTTGGGTTAGTCCGCCATCTTGAATCTTGATTGGCATGGAATTATGGGAGTTGTATGTCAGTATAAAAGCAATAGAAACATACATGTTGAGCATTATTCAGCAATAATCTCATAAATGGGTCAGATTTTCAGAAAATGTACAATTCACCTTCACCAGTCCTCTCAAATAACTTATATTTCAGACTAAAATAAAGTTCAAAATACAGTTCAACCTAACTAAACAGATTGCTAGAATCAATGCAATGCCAAATATACTTGAATTTACCTAGTATGGACCAAATTGCAGCCTAATTTAGCAGATTTTACTAAATGTGTACAGCTGCCATTTTCTGAAAATCTGACCCAAATAGCCAATTTTCCATAAACAATCTTTCATTTTCCCATCATTTTCCCATCATGCATCAACCGAATCCTTCCCAGCATGCACTGTTATGGACTTGTGCAGTGAGACGTGAAAATCCCCTATTTTCAATAGATATAGAAATCCCTCTTTTCAATCATGGGGGATGGGTGGGTGACGGTGGGTGACTGGATTATCTAGGCCTAATCTTCACAATAAAGACCCTGCCCACACACAGCCGATTTGCCTCCCGATTTGGGTCGCCCGATGAATCCTATGATTTCATTACAAATCCTGGTTTATGTTTTTGAAACAACATTTATACTAGGACTGGAAATGAAACCCTAGGATTCATCGGGAGACCCAAATCGGGGGGGGGGGGGCGGAAATCGGGTGGCAAATCGTGAGGCAAATCGGCTGTGTGTGGGCAGGGTTTAATACTTTTCTATCGCTCACCTGTTTCTGCAACGTGCATATTGGTGATGTGTTTAGACGAGGGGAGAATTTTCTTTGCTTCTTCATCACTGGAAAATATCAGCTCCATTTGTTTGGGATCTGCTCCTTGCGCTACCGCCATGTCTATGAACTTCTTCCTGGCCGACCCGTCCTTGATGACCTTGTCAATGACGGCCGCACCTTGGGCTGCTGTTTGTACCCGGTCCATGCTCAGCAAAAGTAGACCTCCTAAATTTAGAACAAACAGAGCAATTGGGTCAGATCTTCATAAAATGTACAATTGGCCTTCACCAATCCTAGCAAATTCAATTCAATTCAATTCAAACATTCTTTATTGTCATTTTTGTACAAAACAATTTTGGTAGACCAATTCTGGCATGCCAGATCTTCCTATGGGTGCCACAATAACCCAAATTTAAGACAAAAATCAGGTTAAAAATACAGTTCAACATAACCAGACTGATTTATTGAATGAATACGATACAGAATATACTCAGATATACTCAGTATTTATCAATGTTCACTCTAATTTAGCAGAATTTGATAGATGTGTAAAACTGTAGTTTGTGCATTTTCTGAAAATCTGACCCAATTATAGGTTGATTCATATGACTGGGAAATGACAATCTTGTCGGTTAAAATTGTATTCTCAACTATTAATACTAAAGAAATCTTACCAAATTTACTCATTTTTCGTCACTTAAGTTATCAATATTTTTACACACAAATTTGAAGTCGAATTGGAAAAGATCGGACCAAAAAGTAGAAAATCCTTAGTTTGGGTGACAATGGTATAAGATACCACATAGTACAGTAAATACTCTACGTTGGACAATCTGCAAAACCTACCTCAGACAATGTATTTTTTTGTTCGGTTTCCCTGAATTATCCGTTAAGCTGCACCTTTTGCAATATTCCTGTCCATTGCCCATTTAATGGGATATTTCTCCTAAGCTAAACATTCGGTTAACCTTAACCCCCCCCCCCACCCCATATAAGTCTATATAGGTTAAGTGAAACAAAGGATCTAATAAAAAAACAGTGGACATTATCCGGACATTGAGCCAAGTCTATCTATATGGCTGTCCGCAATGAAGAGGTTTAACTGTATGTGTGATGTGCCACAGGAAAATGAGTCACAAGTAGCAAATATCGATATTGTTCAAAGTGTGTTATTCACAAGATCTCTTTGTGGGGATGATTTCATTTTTGGGGTGCTTAATTCTGTTCGTAAATACTATTACATTTACACAATTTCAAGACGGTGTATTAAATATATCCATGTTTTTTCTAAGGTCATCTTATAGAGTATATTTAGCTACTTTATTAGCTAAAAGATTGCAAAATATTGCAAACTTTAAAAAAAATCAAACTTGAAATATAGAAATACTTATTAGCTGTTCTAATGTATACCAGGCAAAAAGAAAAATAGGTATGTTTCCGATTTATCTGCCTGAAAACTAGGTTGGGGGGGTAACTTTTTTTTTTTGTTATTTTTTTTTGTTTGGAAACCTCCTCCCAGGAACTGAAAAAAATGTCTTTTTCATAACAATAGTTGTTTTGAAGATGGGAAATGTGCCTTTTGACAGTTCCAGGTTAGGAAAACCCGTTTTCCTGCTTTTATAAGCTATTTTTGTCAAAAAATCCAAAAAAAGTAAGATATGATGGGGAAAAATCAGGTATGGTAAAAAAAATGTTAGGTAGGGTAAGGTTTTTCTAGGTAGGGGGGGGGGGGGGGGTAAATCGGAAACACACCTATTTTTTTTTGCCCCATCATTAGAATCTGCTTGATCTCATCTTTTTCAATAATTATCCGGATATCTCATACTCCATCTTTTGCGACTTGTGACTCATTTTCCTGTAACACATCGCATTTGATAATGGTTGAAAGTTATGACGGGTTGTGAGAGAAAGCATAGAGTATAAAGGGCCTGGTCCACTCAGCCGATTCTCAAGCGATTCTCACTCAATGTAGTTCAAAAGAGCCCTGTATACGGGGCAAAATCGCATGAGAATCGGCTTAGTGGACGAGGCCCTTAACACACAATCCCTCATCATCTCAACACTGCCTGCACGGACCAGTTTCACTACAGTTCACTTACACATAGACTCAGTTCACTTATACATATCTCAGTCCGCAGTCGAGGTAACTTATATTAGTACCCCATACTGGACGTGGTTGAGGAACTGTGCGTTATACTGTACCCTTTTTTTTCTGATGTATAACAATGATTCTGATTATTATTAGCTATTACCCTCATCTACTGTTTTCATGTGTAAATTCATCTCATTCAAAGTTGACATATCTGTTATTATTAAGTTTTTATTAAGCCCTATAAAGGGATTTTTCACATTATTGTTGTAAACAAACATTCAAGAAAGAGACGTCGGCAGTCATCGGAAGAACTGACATGGCTCGGTGTCAGACTTGACCGACCTATTGTGAACAAGATCAAGCAATAAAGAATTTCTGAATTTTTGTAATTTTAATTTGAATACAACGGTCTTGTATTGACCACTGTGCTATTTACACATATCTAGAAGTGTTGTTGAAACGGCTCTGATTGAAGTGATGTTGCTATCATACAAAGATACTAATGCGAATAATCTGTCTTTGCTAGAGAAGATAATTTGTAAATTTTCCATAAATACAAGTGTCTTGATTAGGATGGATATTCAATATTTGTTCAGCTACCTCGATATGATATTTCGCGTGAAGTCAAGTTTTGTGTAATTTCACTGCGCGAAAGGTGTCCCGATATGAAAGATGGTTGTCTTACAAGCACAGAATCGGTCTTTTTTCTACGGTTCTTTCTATTATAAGAAGAGCGCTTTCATCCTCAGATTTATATATGAGTAAGCGTTTGACTTAATCCCAAAATTTGCATTAGGGTCTTGGTATAGAAGAATGGTATTTGTGATATATGTGTTCTAGGAAAATGAGTAACAAGTCGCAAAATTGATATTTTTCAAAGGGTTTCTTTATTGGAATGTTCTGATTTTTAGAGGGTTTAGCATTTATAGTTATATAAACCCATGTAACATATTTCAGGACATTGTATTAAATATATCATTGCATTTTGAAGGCCTTCGTATGGGGTTATTTAATTACTTTACTGGTACTTACCCGTCCAGAAACATAGCAAAACATTTTTTTTTTCAAAAATGGGATCTTTCAAAAATAAAAATATCAAAATTAAAGTATAGAAATACATGTTAGGTATCCCGGTGTTTACTATCATTGGAATCGGCTTGAGCTCATCTTTTCAAATATGGTGATATCTCATAATCCATATTTTGCGACTTACGACTCATTTTCCTAAAATTCCTCTTCATTCATTCTTTAGTTTCAAAGTACTCGATATGCGTATATGGGTCAGATCGTCTCAATCTGTACAATCGGCAGCTCTACACATTAAGTAAATTCTGCAAAATTGGACTCAGAAGTTATACGTGGCAATATATGGTATAGCATTGCATAAAGAATGCCAATTGTACATTTTCTGACGATTAACCTAAATATATCTTTCGATATTAATTTTTAGATATTTGGAAGCACAAGAACTATGTATATGGGTCAGATTTTCAGATAATGTACAATTCGCCTTCATCAATCCTCTCAAATAACCCGCATTTAAGACAGAAATGAGCTTCAAAATGCTGTTTAACATAACAGAACTGATACTTTAAATCAATGCGATACCAATTATACTTAGATATACCGAAATTTATCATATTTTTAGCAGAATTTAGCAGAAATTACTAAACGTGTACAGCTGCCAATTGTACATTTTCTGAAAATCTGACCCATATGGGTGAGTTGGTAGAGCGGAGGGTAGGGTATCAGCATGTGTGTGAGTACCTTATGTACTGACCACTAAGGTGGTGGTCAAAGAATGGTGCCATATGTTAAAAACACCCAAACATACACTAATATATACCTACCTCCGATGGTCAGCAATAACTATATTCTTCTATAACTGGGTCAGGTCTTCAGAAAATGTACAATTGGCCTTCACCAATCCTCTCAAATAACCCACATTTTAGGCGAAAATCAGGTTCAAAATACAGTTCAACAAAACCAGACAGATTTATTGAATGAATATAATACAGAATACACCCAGATATACCTTATCAATTTTCACTCTAATTTAGCAGAATTTGAGAGATATGTAGAACTGCAGATTGTGCATTTTCTGAAAATCTGATCCAACTCTAAGTAAATCCCTAAGGCTGCGATTCCATTGGTTCGCTCTTTTGGTCCGCTCATGGCCCACTCTTTTTATTTCCCTGAGCACTTAACAAGCGAAGTTAGAGCGAAACAATAGTGGTCTAAAAGAATCGGTTACTGCGCTTTCTATATGCTCTTAAAAACTGCTATTTGTGCTTCTTTAGAAGAGTGCAGGACGTTGCGCTAATATCTGACCTGTTCGATTTGAGCGCAACTACACAGCGCTATTTCCACGTCTTTTAGTAGGATCCAAGAGCGGACGTATGGAATTGTACTGATTTCATAAGGAAACAAGCGTGTACCAGTAGAATCGCTCTGCGCCTGTATTGTGCTAACAATAAAAGCGGACAAAGAGTGAATGAAAACCACACTATAAAGAAGTGGAGCAAGAGTGAGCCATGAGCGCAGATACAAGCGATCCAGTGGAATCCCACCTTAAGGGCTGATGTACAAGTCAAACATCACTCACTAAATAGGTCAGATTTTCAGAAAATGTACAATTGGCAGCTGTACACATTTAATAAATTCTTCAAAATAAGGCTGCAATTTGGTCAATACTAGGTAAATTCGGGAATATTCGGCATTGCATTGATTCTAGTAATCAGTTTGGTTAGGTTGAACTGTATTTTGAACTTTATTTTCGTCTAAAATGTGGGTTATATGAGAGGATTGGCGAAGTTGAATTGTACATTTCTGAAAATCTGACCCAAATGTCCAGTTTTGTTTTTTCTTGTTTTTCTATCTTTAATTCATTTAAGGATGGTCATAATATATAATGAAAACACCGGTTAAATCGCCAATGTTTGGGTGCATTTAGTATTCCTTTTGTTAGAGTGAAAAGGTACGAAATGTATAACAAAGCCTAATGAATATCCGAAGTGTAAGGCAAAATGTAATGTTAGACTGTTAACAATGTTAGTAATTGTTTGTTGATATTTGGTTTGTGTATAACAACACCTAAGCAGGGTATATTTGTTACATATCAACATATTGTTTGTGTTTTTCAGTTGCAAACAATCTACCGCACAAGATCATTTTTATAAAGATTTTATTATGCGACTGTGGTATTTTAAAAGGGTTTATGATTTATGCTTGGGACAGAATGGGAACATCCCCAAATTTATTGCTGGTAAAAGGTGGAAAAGCATCTTGATCAATGTAAAGACGATTGCCAAATGCCCTCAAACAGCGCTGAGCCTATGGGTCATTTAAATGAATAGGGGAGTTGCATAGCCGCCATTTTGAGCATGGAATATTTATCAATGTTCTAATGTTAATATCCACGTGTTATACATGTTTCCATAACACAAGCCTCCATCTTTCCCATCATGCATTTGGTTTTCATGGATGATTTATACAAGCTATGATAATTGGTGAAAACATTCTTGCAATTTTCGATAAAATATTGCCAAATATTTGTATGTCAGATTTCATCAGAATCCATCCCAGGATGCACTGTAAAAGACATGCGCAGTGAGACATGCAACTCCCCTATTGACAGGAGAGAAGGGCCCAGGTCTAACCAGGAACATGAAAATATGGAGCTGAAACATACACTGTTCTTTCTGCAGTTTCATTCTGATTAAACTTAAGTGCAAAATTTCAATTTATAAATTTTTGTATCTTCTTGAAATGATATTTATTGTCTACGCAGATTTTTGATACAATTACACAATTAGTGATAGATACAAGAATGCATGGTGTGTTTTGCACAAGTTCATCATTTTATTAGTTATGATAAATACTAGGTAGCTACATTATCGATATATGTGATGTGTTTCAGGAAAATGAGTCACAAGTCGCAAAAATGATATTTTTCAAAGTGTTTTTTCACAAGATCACATGATTGGAATGTTATAATTTTTTGTGGGTTTATCACTTATAGCTATATCAATCGATGTAGCAAATTTCAGGACAATCTATGTAATATATCTTTTCGTTTTAAAGGTCCTTATATGGACTACATTTAGTTACTTTACTGTTTATTGACCCCCAGAAATATTGGAAACTTTTCTTTTCAAAAACGAAAATATCAAACTTAAAATCTAGAAATACTTATTAGATTATTAGACTGTTTACTATCATTGGAATCAGCTTGATCTCATCTTTTCAAATATAATGATATCTCAAAATCTATTTTTTGCGACTTATGACTCATTTTTCTGAAACACATCACATATCATTCATCTGGTACCATTGGTAATATTCCACAGTCAGAATCATGGCTAATAGTGAATACAACACTCGTTACAAATGTTGAATTTGTTATGAATTGCATTTTATGTTTGTAATAAAGCACCTCACAAGTATTTGCAATTGGTAGTTGTCTTCTATCTATAAGAGCAAATGTGATGTGTTCCAGGAAAATGAGTCACAAGTGGCAAAATTGATATTTTTCAAAGTGATTTTTTTACCGGATCTCTTTATCAAAATGTTTTGATTTTTAGGGGGTCTAGTCCTTATAGTCATATGAACCTATACAACAAATGTCAGGACATTATATCAAATATATCCTTGCGTTTTGAAGGCCTTCGTATGGAGTATATTTAGTTACTTTACTGGTAATTACCCATCCAGAAACATTGCAAACTTTGTTTTTCGAAAATAAAAATATCAAACTTAAAATATAGAAACACTTATTAGGTCCCCTAGTGTTTACTATCATTGGAATAGGCTTGATCTTCTCTTTTCGAATATGATAGTATCTCAAAATCCATATTTTGCGACTTATGACTCATTTTCCTAAATCGGATCAATAGGTTTGTTACTCACTTTTACAGAATTTCTATTTTTTTAAATCGTCGTTAGTTTGAATTATAAACTTTTTCATCCACCACCCATGATCTCAGTACTAATCCTAGACTCACCACAATTGCTAAAATGCTAAGCTCCATTCTCAACCATAATGACTGAAAAGGTCTTTACCAAAACCTATGACTCACACACTACTTGTTTCTCTAATCGAATTCTCCACATTTCAAGGTGTGGTGGAAGATCGGGCATGCCCGAGCCACATAATACCCTGCCCACACACAGCCGATTTTCCCCCCTATTGCCCCCCGATTTGGGTCTCCCGATGAATCCTATGATTTCATTTCAATACCTGGTTTATGTTTTTGAAATAACATAAACCAGGATTGGAAAATGGAACCCTAGGATTCATCGGGAGACCAAAATCGGGGGGCAATCGGGAGGCAAATCGGCTCTGTGTGGGCAGGGTTTTAATCGCATGGCCTATGCCAAAACATCAACCTGAATAAAAATCTGTTACCCCCCCCCCCCCCCCACACACACACACAAACCGCATTTATTGTTTGATCTGACATTTTCATACATGGGTCAGATTTTCAGAAAATGTACAATTCGCCTTCACCAATTCTCTCAAACAACCCACATTTCAGACGGAAATGAGCTTCAAAATGCTGTTTAACATAACAGAACTGATACTTTAAATCAATGCGATACCAAATATACTCAGATATACCCAAAATGTATCATATTTATAGCAGAATGTAGCAGAAATTACTAAATGTGTACAGCTGCCAATTGTACATTTTCTGAAAATCTGACCCACATGTTAGAAACACAAGGATATATTTAAGAACATACTTACAAAGAGATAATGAATAAAAATACTTTGAAAAATATCAACTTTGTGACTTATGACTCAGTTTTCTGTAACATATCACAACATACTTTAACTCCCCTATTCCTCCTTCTCTGCTGGTCTTGGGTAAGACCATAAAGTGCCTTTCTGTCATTTTTCTCTGTCTCTCTCCCCCTTCTTCTCTATCTCTTATTTCCTGGGTATGATCATTTATATAAACTGCCTCCCTCTCAGCTATCCCGCCCTTGATATAACCATATTAAATGTGTTGATAAGAGCGTAAAGCAACCGATCTCACTCACCCACTCACTCTCAGCTCTCCCGCCCTTGATATAACCATCTTAAATGTGTTGATAAGAGCGTAAAGCAACCAATCTCACTCCCTCACTCCCTCTCAGCTCTCCCGCCCTTAAACAATTAACACAAAGGGCACACAGTTATTGAAAACAACAGAATTTAGCCATTTTGGCACAATGAGCTAGAATTTGTTGTCATAAAATGGGTGTTTCGCCTTAGTCCTCTGTCTTTGAAAATTTCAAAATGGTTACAAGTCAGATTTTTTAATATAACCATCTTAAATGTGTTGATAAGGGCGTAAAGCAACCAATCTCACTCACTCACTCCCTCTCAGCTCTCCCGCCCTTGATATAACCATCTTAAATGCGTTGATAAGAGCGTAAAGCAACCAATCTCACTCACTCCCTCTCAGCTCTCCCGCCCTTGATATAACCATCTTAAATGTGTTGATAAGAGCGTAAAGCAACCAATCTCATTCGCTCATCCTCCTTCACTGAAGAGTTCCTTACCTATTTTACAAACGGACTCGTGCAGATCCGTTGAGTCCTCTCCCTTCAAGCACTTTATAGATTCGAGGACTTCGAGAGAGTTGCCTACCGTCTTGCCTAGAGGTGTATCCATTTTCATTAGGGCTCCTAGCGTTTTGATGCCTTGTAATCGCCCAGTTGTGATCTGAAAACATGGCAAACATTTGCTATATGGGTCAGATTTTCAGAAAATGTACAATTCGCCTTCACCAATCCTCTCAAATAACCCACATGTCAGCCGAAAATAAAGTTCAAAATACAGTTCAACCTAACCAAACCGATAGCTAGAATCTATGCAATGCCGAATATACTCGAATTTACCCAGTATTGACCGAATTACAGCCTAATTTAGCCGACTTTACTAAATGTGTACAGCTGCCAATTGTACATTATCTGAAAATCTGACCCATATATACATAGAATTATTATTAGATAACAAAATATTACAGAAACGACTAAGAACTTCTGCAGATAGATCTTCCAGCCTGCCCTAAAATGAGGAGAAATTAAAAGTTTTTATACATCATGTTAGTTAAGATAGATAACATCGTGATGGAATTTATGAACTGCTAGGCAGTATATCAATGTTGTACCTTTTAATGAGACTAATTGTGTGAATGTTAACGTTGAATGAACTATGCATGTAAGTCCTTATTGTAAGATCGATAAAAAGTTAATTAACTGTATAGTGTAGTTAGTGAATGTTTATAGGGGTTTTGTACTGGGGACAGGCTCATATATATGTAGGGAAATGAGCGGGGTGGGGTCTAAATTATTGAATGATTACTTTGAATCGGACAGAATGAATGCATCCCGATATCTTGCTACCACATAGTAGATATTAAAACAAGGATCCCCCAGGAAGACCTCCTCAGGGAGAGGTTGGCATCCTTTTCTGAAAATTGATGTAACTGTTTGATTCGGAATAAAAATACAATATATATATATAGTCTCCTTCCAGGTATTTATAGTCCTATGTAGTAGCAAATTCAATTCAATTCAATTCAATTCATAGATTCTTTATTTGCAGATCTTGATTTTACAAAGGTAATTCGATGTCTGATTATAGAAGATAATTCTGATAATCAGTTCTTCCAACGAGCGCCTGAATCTTGATTTTTCTTTTTAAGGTAGTTTTTAACGTTAACAACAATGAATAGAGAATTAAATTAGGATATGTAACAATACATGCGTCATAACGTAGTGAGATGAAAGATGAGGTAACATTAACAGAATATGAGAAGCGAGGTATAGGCGAGATTACCATTCATAGAGTGTGGATAACAGATATATTCAGAGTTTGAAATGCCATTTTCGTCATCAATTCTGGCGTAGTTCTTCTAGTGAGGCTGGAATTTTGTGAATGTTCAACTAACAACTGGAGTTTACTAATACTTATGAGGTGGTAATAGAATAAATATTAAAGTTGACAAAAAGAGAATCAACCGTATATATAATCCATCCCTCGATCAATTCCATATGTTTTTATCCAACGCGGATACGAATAGGATGGGCAAAATTACGTACATTTCCCTGAATGAATAAGTCAAGTTTTTATATGTAGAACAAATACACACATGGGTCAGATTTTCAGAAAATGTACAATTCGCCTTCAATCATCTCAAATAACCCACATTTATGCCAGAAATGAGCTTCAAAATGCTGTTTAACATAACAGAACTGATACTTTAAATCAATGCGATACCAAATATACTCAGATATACCCAAAATTATCATATTTTTAGCAGAATTTAGCAGAAATTACAAAATGTGTACAGCTGGCAATTGTACATTTTCTGAAAATCTGACTCACATAGGATACTACTGATAGCTAAACCTCGAGTTTATATAGACAGCAATTCAATCATGAGGGTTAGATTTTCAGAAAATGCACAATCTACAGTTCTACACATCTATCAAAGTCTGCTAAATTAGAATGAAAAATGATAAACACTAGGTATATCTGAGTGTGTTCTGTATTGTATTCATTCAATAAATCTGTTTGGTTATGTTGAACTGTATTTTGAACCTGATTTTCCTCTTAAATTTGGGTTATTTGAGAGGATTGATGAACGTGAATTGTACGTTTTCTGAAGATCTGACCCATGAAGGAGTGCCAACCCGTTTGCAAAAAAACGCATCAAAGGACTGAATGGGATGGACTGTATTGTCGGTGTATATTTTACTACTACCAATGTACTTGTTTAGTAATTAATCCGTACTCAGACATCCTTTTATGATCCCATTGTATTATGTCAGACACTACTTTTGACATGGTTTTTATTTCCTGTCATCCGGAGATTAAGTTTTAAGCCAATGTACATAAAACTCTGTGAGTGGAGACGGTGAGAGGAGTGGAGACTAGACAAGTACCACTCGGTGTATTCCCACCACGGTGTTTGTTTTCAAGGCAGCTCAATTATTGCAGAGTTAGTGTACTCATGTTTGGCCTTTGTCAGATAAAGTTAAACATGTATACAATGTAATATATATGCTTAAAAATATATTCAACATTCCTCCAAAATAATGAGTTAAAACCGATTGCCAAGGCATACATATGTGATGTGTTCCAGTAAAATGAGTCACAAATCGCAAAATTGATATTTTTCAAAGTGGTTTTTCCACAAGATCTCTTTATTGAAATGTTGCGATTTTTAAGGGTTTTAGCACTTATAGTCAGATCAATCCATGTACCAAATTTCGGGACATTATATTAAATAAATCCTTGCGTTTTGAAAGCCTATGTATGGAGTATATTTAGGTACTTTACTGGTAATTGTCCATCCAGAATCATTGCAAACCTTTTTTTTTCAAAAATAAAAATATCAAACTTAAAATATAGAAATACCTATTAGGTGTCCTAGTGTTTACTATTATTGGAATCAGCTTGATCTCCTCTTTTCAAATATGGTGATATCTCATAATCTATATTTTGCGACTTTTGACTCATTTTCCTAAACGGATCACATATGGGTCAGAATTTCAGAAAATGTACAATTGGCAGATCTACACATTTAGTAAATTCTGCTAAATTAGGTTGCAATATGGTCAATACTAGGTAAATTCGAGTATATTCAGCATTGCATTGATCATAACAATCTGTTTGGTTAGGTTGAACTGTATTTTGAACTTTATTTTCGTCTTAAATGTGCGTTATTTGAGAAGATTAGGGAAGACCAATTGTACCTTTTCTGAAAATCTGCTCTTATTCCTGGGCCAATAGACCAGCCAAACAACACAACCTCATGATCTAATGCCTTTAGTCAATATTTGTTGGGATGTTACTGTCACCAAATCCACATTAACAAATTATAAATGATTTCAAAGCAAAATGAATATAACTAAATCAAACTAAAATACATGCTTGCATACAAACGTGCATACATTCATACACACACCATTCATAAAAACTTACCTTTCCACTTAGTTTTCAAAAATACAAAAATAAATATTTGTACAGCAATCTAGCCCAACAAATATGTGATTACTAGTACCGAGTTCCATTCTCTGTCCCAATGCACAATTGAATTCGGGATCATGAAGCCCTAAAGCTGATACTTACAAGTATTTTGCCCAGGGATCGAGCCTCCTCTTCTGTCTTCATGAACGCTGCTTCACCAAACGTGAGAACAAGAAACAGTGCGTCTAGTGATTCTGCCGCTTTTTTGGACATAATTGATCCTAGAAAGAAAACAAAATCGAAAATAATGAAAGAGAAAACTGGAAGAAAGTGTAAGTATTTATAATAAGCCTATCATTTCTCCGTGACACAACACAAATTAGGATAATAAACAAAGACCTAATTAGCATACCTGCTATTTTAGTGATTGACTTTCTGTCACTATAATTACAATACTTCTATGTAAATGTAAATCTTAAATTTTAAAATTGTGTAATGTGATTTCTGAGTTTCCTGAGAATATCAGATTACCTGAAATTGGACTCAATAAAATGATTTTTAAAAATGATAAATGAACTAAGTGATAAATGAATAAGTGATTGACTTTCTATTACAATAATTACAATAATAAACCAAGGTATAATTAGCCTACCTGTCATAAGTAATTGACTTTCTATTACAATAATAAACAAAGGTCTAATTAGCCTACCGGTTATAAGTGATTGACTTTCTATTACAATAATAAACAAAGGTCTAATTAGCCTACCTGTTATAAGTGATTGACTTTCTATTACAATAATTACAATAATAAACCAAGGTATAATTAGCCTACCTGTTATAAGTGATTGACTTTCTATTACAATAATGAACAAAGGTCTAATTAGCCTACTTGTTATAAGTAATTGACTTTCTATTACAATAATAAACAAAGGTCTAATTAGCCTACCTGTCATAAGTGATTGTCTCTCTATTACAATGATTACAATAATAAACAGAGGTCTAATAATTAGCCTACCTATTATAAGTGATTGACTTTCTATTACAATAATAAACAAAGGTCTAATTAGCCTACCTGGTATAAGTGATTGACTTTCTATTACAATAATTACAATAATAAACCAAGGTATAATTAGCCTACCTGTTATAAGTGATTGACTTTCTATTACAATAATAAACAAAGGTCTAATTAGCCTACCTGTTATAAGTGATTGACTTTCTATTACAATAATTACAATAATAAACCAAGGTATAATTAGCCTACCTGTTATAAGTGATTGACTTTCTATTACAATAATAAACCAAGGTCTAATTAGCCTACCTGTTATAAGTGATTGACTTTCTATTACAATAATAAACCAAGGTATAATTAGCCTACCTGTTATAAGTGATTGACTTTCTATTACAATAATAAACAAAGGTCTAATTAGCCTACCTGTTATAAGTGATTGACTTTCTATTACAATAATGAACAAAGGTCTAATTAGCCTACCTGTTATAAGTAATTGACTTTCTATTACAATAATAAACCAAGGTATAATTAGCCTACCTGTTATAAGTGATTGACTTTCTATTACAATAATAAACAAAGGTCTAATTAGCCTACCTGTTATAAGTGATTGACTTTCTATTACAATAATAAACAAAGGTCTAATTAGCCTACCTGTTATAAGTGATTGACTTTCTATTACAATAATTACAATAATAAACCAAGGTACAATTAGCCTACCTGTCATAAGTAATTGACTTTCTATTACAATAATAAACAAAGGTCTAATAATTAGCCTACCTGTTATAAGTGATTGACTTTCTATTACAATAATAAACAAAGGTCTAATAATTAGCCTACCTGTTATAAGTGATTGACTTTCTATTACAATAATAAACCAAGGTATAATTAGCCTACCTGTTATAAGTGATTGACTCTCTACGGTGCCGGTAACATCCCGTGTGGCGTACAATATCTTATCTGCGGGCACCATGTTCTTGGTGGGACTGACAATGAATGCTCCCGCCTCCGCCAAGATGTCAATCATCTCCTGCTGGGTGAAGTCTGTCTTGAAGCCCGGGATGGACTCCAGCTTGTCTATAGTTCCTCCTGTGTGGCCCAGTCCACGCCCGGAGATCATTGGTACCTGGGTCAGATTTTCAGAAAATGTACAATTCACCTTCACCAATTCTCTCAAATAACACACATTTCAGCCTAAAATGAAGTTCAAAATACAGTTCAACCTAACCAAACAGATTGCTAGAATCAATGCAATGCCGAATATAGTGGAATATACCTAGTATTGGCCAACTTGCAGCCTAATTTAGCAGAATTTACTAAATGTGTACAGCTGCCAATTGTACATATTCTGAAAATCTGACCCACCTATAGGTGGGGAAAAATGCATTGTTAGATACCATTGGAAAGATGAGATTATTGTTATTCAATGGAGCCCAACGGTTTCTTTATTTAAAAAAGAACATGCTCATAAACGAAAGTTATATTTTTGGCCTCAAGCTACTCTTTTGTTGTTTAAAGGGTGGTCTCCACTGGCTTGGTAAGCTCTGTGGGAAGCCTTTGCGATGGTATGTGTTGGTTCTGTAGGTGGAAAGAAATGACTATCTACATGGATCACTGGCCATGTAGGCAGGTCCTCGCCACTCCTCACCAACACAGCACCATCGCAAGGCTTACTGCAGAGCTTACCACAGAGCTTACCATAGCCAGTGGATACGACCCTTTAAAAAGCATAATATACAGATACAACAATATGTGAATATCTAACATGTTGTATAAGAACTACCAAAGAAACTTTATGACTTTAACTGTATGCATCTGTGTGTATGAGTATACATATTAACCTGCATATCATGAAGTACCGAGTACATGAAGGTATAGTCAGGGTATTTCATGAAAAGATGAGATGAAGTGGATTCCATCGATGTTAACATTTAGGAAATCTAAAAAGTATTTCTTTATTCTATGTTTCATTTCTTGTATATTTGAAAACAAAGTTTTGCATGGATGATTACTAGTAAAGTAGCTAAACATACTCCAAAATGAGAATATTCCTACAAAGAAATTTTGTGAATAAAACAGTTTGAAAAATTTCGCGACTTATGACTCATTTTTATGTAAAGCACCACAATGTCTAAATATTAAAAGAAAACAACAAGAAACAGTTAACAGTGATCAGTTTACATTTATTTATTTATTTCCGGTTCATGTAGAAGATTGCGTTTCCAAGGGAAACGAAGATTGATATCAGTTAAATGTAAAGTTCGAGAGGGAGGGTTAGTAGGAGGGAGAGGAAGTGGAGACAGAAAACATGAAATCCCTATCCCATATATGACTGGTCATTCCATGTGATTCTGTTGGTCCCTTTAACACCTTTGCATATGAGGCATCTTATTTCGCAACTTGCCACTTTAATTCACACATGGTCTACCCTTTAATTCACACCTAAACGCCATCCCCTCCCCCTCCCAGCGATTACCAGCATGATTCTGATCCCATCTGCTGATATCAGAATCAACAGATTCTTCACACTGATATCCAGGATGGGAGGAGCCAAGATGCTATCAATGATTGACGGATCTCACCCCAATCCATTTAGATTGATGATAACATCAATCTAAAAATTGGACTGATGAAAATAAAGAAAGTGAACAACTAGAACTGACCTTGAGCCCACAGGCTGCCAGTGCGGGGGCCAAAATGAGGCTGGTTTTCTCGCCCACACCTCCAGTACTGTGTTTGTCCACCAGGGTGCCCCTCCACTCAGGCGGCCATTCTAGAACCTCTCCGGAATGCAACATGGCCGACGTCAGGGTTGATGTTTCTGCATCGTCCATCCCATTCAGGTAGATCGCCATCAGCATCGCTCCTGTTTCATTCAAATACAAATGATTTAATTTGTTTATTCTTTATTCAAGATTTTAATAACGAATATTTATTTTTTTGGATATTTAAGATTTTGGTCTCTCCGATTATGCGCACGGCGCCTCACTCGTAGTTGATCAACATTTCTGTCACCAATTTGTCATCATGTTCTTATCTTATTATATGTAAAATCCCAAAAACATGCTGTATATTAATATCTTCCTTATATAATTAATGTATCTTATTTAACTACATGTATGGGATAATTCTGAAGGTAGCTGTTCGTTATGGACATATAGACTTGTAATTTTGTATGATCTGCTTCTAATTGATGTAGTAATTAACATGTATATCAAGGTAACGTCTTTTTTCTTTTTAAACATAAACATAGGCTGAAAATATCATACATGTATGAGAGCTTACAATAAAAATTAAAACAAACAAAACAAACATTGTTTGTGTAAGATGGTTTTCCATTCTGGGTTTGAAAGTTTCATAACCTGCAATGTTTCTTTCACTTGCTGTAGGGGAGTGCCATGCAATTACTTGCTGTTTTATATGCGATACATTTTTGGTTAGAACATTTCTTCAATTTATTTTCTTAATGAGTGGAATTAAAACATAATAATGCATCGCAGGTATTGCAAGAAGACTTACATTATTTGACAAACATAAAAGACCAATTGGGGATTTGCATAGCCGCCATTTTGAATCTTGATTCGCATGGCATTATGGGACTAATGGTACAGTGTAATATCTACAGAAAACATGCCATTTTCAGCATGGAGTATTTGGGCCAGATTTGTACAAAATGTACAATTCGCCTTCACCAATCCTCTGAAATAACCTATATTGAAGACAAAAATGAGCTTCAAAATGCAGTTTAATATAACAGAACTGATACTTTAAATCAATGCAATACCAAATATACTCAGATATACACAGTATCCTTCATTTTTCAGCCTAATTCAGCAGAATTTCCCAAATGTGTAGAGCTGCCAATTGTACATTTTCTGAAAATCTGACCCATTTATCAATGCTCTTATGTCAATATACATGTGTTATACATGTTTCCATCACACAAGTCCTCATCTTTCCCATCATGCATTTGGTTTTAGTAGATCATTTCACAAGCTATGATATTGGTGAAAACATTCTTGCAATTTTCGATAAAAATGTTGCCAACTATTTGTATGTCAGATTTCATTGGAATCTATCCCAGGATGCACTGCAGTAGACATGCGTAGTGAGACATGCAAATCCCCTATTGTACAACGTTAATTAAAGAAATTTTGTTTAGTCACCGAGGGCTATGGTGCATGTTGCACAAGAACTGGTTTAAATGAAAATGAAATGAAAATAAAATCCAAGGGAGACAAATATTGAACATGAGAAGTGTAGAAGCCAGGATATATTGAATAAACCTTTTTTATACCAAAAAAAATAAGAAATAAAATAAGATAATTAACCATACGTATAAAATATAAGAAAGAAGATAATTAACAATACATATAAAATATATAATAAACCAATATACACCACTCTTATATATGGGTAAGATTTTCAGAAAATGTACAATTCGCCTTCACCAATCCTCTCAAATAACACACATTTAAGACAAAAATGAGCTTCAAAATTCAGTTTAACATAACAGAACTGATACTTTAAATCAATGTGATACCAAATATACTCAGATATACCTGGTATTCTTCATTTTTCAGCCTAATTTAGGAGAATTTACTAAAAGTGTAGTGCTGCCAATTGTACATTTTCTGAAAATCTGACCCATATATTGAATAAACCGTTTTTCATAAATTTTTTTTAGATAATTAACCATAATTATGTATAAAATATATAAGAAAGAAGATAATTAACAATATATAAAATATATGATAAACCAATATACAACACCACTCTTATATATATAAGATTAGGCCAATACAATGTTTATTTATGGAACATCCCCCTGCTATGCATACCCAGGCCTGTTACCTGATAAATTACGATGTCATTTAGATGGACGCGCATTGACGCATATTGCACCATAAAATGTCAATAATATTTAGATACCAAAGATACAACTAATAATAAATGCTCCCTTTATCTACATCATTCATATCATGGATTAAATGGGTCAGATTTTCAGAAAATGTACAATTGTCAGATCTACACATTTATTAAATTCTGCTTAATTAGACTGAACAATGAAGACTACCGGGTATATTTGGTATCACATCGATTTAAAGTATCAAGTCCGTTATGTTAATTTGCATTTGGAGCACATTTTCGTCTTAAATTTGGGTTATTTGAGAGGATTGATGAAGGCCAATTGTACATTTTCTGAAGATCTGACCCAAATATGACCAGGAATTGCCAAACCGCTGTATACAACTGTCCCGATAAGCCGGATAGGATCTGACAGGTGAGGGCCATATCAGCTCTATTGAATTATGTAAGAGATTCGAAGCTTATGGAGGGTTTTCCTTCACTATGAAATATGTGATGTGTTTCAGGAAAATGAGTCATAAGTCGCGAAAATTAGATTTTGAGATATTATCATATTTGAAAAGAGGAGATCAAGCTGATTCCAATGAATGTAAACACTAAGGACATCTAATAAGCACTTTCATCTTAAATTCTTTCTAGTGAGATATTTTTATTTTTGAAAAAATATGTTTGCAATATTTCTAGGTGAATAATTACCAGTAAAGTAGCTAAATATACTCAATAGGATGATCTAAGTACCGCACTGATATAAGTAATAAACAGTCTTGAAATTTGGTACATGTATCCATACAACCACAAGGACTAGACACCCCAAAAATGGAAATATTCCAACTAGTAGTATAGGAGATCTTGTAAGTAAACGACTTTGAAAAACACCAATTGTGCGACTTGTGACTCATTTTCCTGAAACACATCACATATCACAGAGTTTTCTATAACTACTACCGACGAATAATAAGGTAAGACAAGCAGACGCTGTCAACGATGGCTTGACCCTAATTTGATCTTGTAGAACTCTGGTAGTTGCTATTATTTTCCATGTAACTTATAATTATAAGCTGAGAATAGCAATGTAAATTGTAAGCTTACTGAAATAAACGATAAACCAGGGAGGTATATACAAGGGAGTAGCAACGACTCATTGACTGCATGTTGCGTCCAAAAGTAGATATGTGTACTAATGATGAAATCCGTACAGACTTTTCCTCTGTGGTACAAGCTATTTCTCATATTACAAATTCTTTTCCAACTGCTAACTTCCTATGTTCGGGCAGATTTGACTATTTCAAGATCAAAAAGTTCCATGTCTGTGGCGATTTCTCCATGTCAGCCTACTTTTCCACTATTTCCCTTAGATAATCACCACAGAAAAGTATGTCACTGCACCTTTTTCCTATGTCTCCTATTGTATGTCCTATTTCCTCTACATGAAAAGCCATGTCTGGATGCTCTGATACCTATGTCAAGATTTGGTCTTCTTTTCTGTTGGTGTCTTCCCTGGGACGCTACTTTTCTACCCATACAAAAGGAGACACCAGTCCTACTTGGGTAGACTTGTACACCATGTTTATTTTTGTAATTCCGAATTCATGAATTCATCTAATAAAATGTAATTCATCAACACCCAGCTGCAAATCGGGTAGCATTCATTTCAAATCAATTATTAAAATAAATATTCTTTCAAAAGAAACAAAATATACAAGTAATTAGGTTGGCTAATATGTGTTGCATAAAATAGGCTATGGGGGCATGGAGTTAGTCTACTTGTAGATCTTCTTTTTGGATTTTCCAACACACCACTCCATATCAATCCACCAGGAAATAGTCCCTTCTCACCAAGTACCTACTAATTTTGGCATTTAAGGTTGAATTTCTAAAAAGTGAATCGACAACTGCTGCTCATTTCTGACAATAAACAGCAATTTACCTGCTTTATAAACAATGACTATTTTATGAGTCCAGAACAAGGGAAATAGGTCACACACTTTGGACGCCAAGAGACAAGTGAGTGTAGCAGTGTTACATAACCCACCCAAGCAGTCAAAGCTACAGCCACTACTAGTGCACATGTACTCTGTCCTCCCCCTCCCTCTCCCCTGATGTAGATGTTGGTGTAGGAATACATCATAGTACATAGTACATGGTGAGAAGTAGTGAAGACTGGATATTCGAAAAGGAAAAGGGATATTTGAAAAGGAAAAGGGATATTTGAAAAGGAAAAGGGATAATCAAAAAGGAAAAAGGATATTCAAAAAGAAAAAGGGATATTCAAAAAGGAAAAGGGATATTCAAAAAGGAAAAGGGATATTCAAAAAGGAAAAGGGATATTCAAAAAGGAAAAGGGATATTCAAAAAGGAAAAGGGATATTCAAAAAGGAAAAGGGATATTCAAAAAGGAAAAGGGATATTCAAAAAGAAAAAGGGATATTCAAAAAGGAAAACTCTTGGACTTTTCCTATGTCACATAAATATCCTTTCCGTTTGGGGACAAAACAGCATAACTGTCAACTCTATACCACCCGCGCATATTATTCGTTGCTACTCCCTTTGTATACCTCCCTGGATAAACAAACAAACACACCAATTTGTTGTGGCCTAATCGTCGATGATCCTCAATGCTTCCATGCTATCGACAGGATTGAGGAAACACTACACAATGCTTCACAGCTGGCTATCTTAGAGGCCGACCTCAGTAACAGAGTGGTGTGTCTTCGTGTTTTGTTTTTTTGGACAAATTTTATTCAGGTAAACAGACAGTTACAATCTTCACAAAAAATAAATGATGAAATAATTGTGATTTACATCATAGTGTCCTGACCTATATTGACTATTCTACAATGCACGGGAGTTTCTTTCTAATCCAGTCGATTTTGATTTAAGTATTTAACCTTAAGAAGTTTATTGAAAAAGGTTTTATATAATTTTTAGAAAAATAATGAGAGATGGGGTGATGATTACTGCCTAATAATACATACATTGTCTATTAAAGCGAGTGTCCTTGATATATCATGGATCCTGTGATACAGGAAGAAGTTATTTCTATTTACAATCATAATCATTCGATATTGGGATTTTATAAGTAGTTGTCAAGTATTTATACATTAGTTCAATGTTACGACAACAGTTAGGAGAAGCCCAGAATATCTACCAGGCTTTAAGGTGTTATGGGTCAGATCTTCAGAAAATGTACAATTCGCCTTCACCAATCCTTTCAAATAACCCAAATTTAAGACGAAAATGAGCTTCAAAATAAATACAGTTCAATAGACATATTTATTCAATGAATACAATACAGAATACACTCAGATATACCTAGTATTTATCAATTTTCACTCTAATTTAGCAGAATTTGATAGATGTGTAGAAATGTAGATTGTGCATTTTCTGAAAATCTGACCCAAAACAAACCTTTGAGCTTGCCTAATGTTTTTTTCTTTTACTGAAAAGGCTAATTAAAGCTGGAAACAAACTTTCCTAACCAGAACACACATAAACGTTACATTTCGCAACTATTATTTCCTTAAAAAAAAAGAAATATAAAAAAGGTTACCATCCCCTACATAGTTTTTAGCTATACGTGATGTGTTTTAGGAAAATGAGTCACAAGTCGCGAAAAACGGATTTTGAGATATCATATTTGAAAAGATGAGATCAAGTCGATTCTAATGATAGTCATTAAGGACATCTAACAATTATTTCTAGGTTTAAAGCTTGATATTTTTATTTTTGAAAAAAAGTTTGGAATATTTCTGGTTGGACAATTACTAGTAAAGTAGCTAAACATACTCTATATGGGTCAGATTTTCAGAAAATGTTAAATTAGACTGAAATTTGGTCACTGCTAGGTAAATTCGAGTATATACGGCATTGCATTGATTCTAGCAATCTGCTTGGTTAGGTTAAACTGTATTTTGAGAGTCATTTTGATTTTCGTCTCAAATTTGCGTTATTTGATATGATTGCTGAAGACGAATTGTACATTTCCTGAAAATCTGACTCATATGATGACCTTAGAAATGCAAGGATATATTTAATACACTATCTTGAAATTTGGTACATGTATTCATACGACAAGAGGGATCTTGTAAATAAATCGCTTTGAAAAATTACAATTTTGCGACTTGTGACTCATTTTCCTGAAACACATGCATCACATGAATCAGAAACAGCTATTTACTCTTGGCCTCAGCGATTTCATTCGGGCACTTCAGGCCAAAGCCACAATGGGTAAATAATCGACAATAATGGAGGTTGTGATAACAGAGATCCTGATAAGGAACCTATCGAGATAAAGACTGTCACTGGACAAAGTGGAATACTTCCTTATCTCAGCAAACTACCGCCCTTCACAAGATTATTTTAACATTACTTTAACATTAGATAAAATTGCTTCACATGAAATGGCGGTCTGTTTCTGTCTTGAAGGTTTTTATCATGCAATGGTCTACTGAGGGTTTTATGATCAGGGTCACACATTTTATATGACACATTATTATCAAAATATATATTATAATGAATGTGGAAACCCTGGATTTCTCTTTTATCCTATTCCTACCTATTGTACGGCACATATATGGGTCAGATTTTCAGAAAATGTACAATTGGCAGCTGTACACATTTAGTAAATTCTGCAAAATTAGGCTGCAATTTGGTCAATACTAGGTAAATTCGAGTATATTCGGCATTGCATTGATTCTAGCAATCTGTGTGGTTAGGTTGAACTGTGTTTTGAACTTTATTATCGTCTGAAATTTGGGTTATTTGGGAAGATTGGCGAAGTTGAATTGTACATTTTCTGAAAATCTGACCCATATAGCTGATGCCATGGCGCTGTCCAATCTAAATCCATGTAAAACTGATCTAGTATCCCTGGAAATAATTAGGAAAATACCATTGTACCTTTACCTGTACTTGTTTGACAAAAGTGCGCGCTCTGTTAAATTTTATTATTTACTATCTGCAGGTCTGGAAGACCTGTTCAGGTCCTCTAAGGAAGAAAACATGATATGCGGATGCTGTGTGGGTTTTCGGTGCTGTGCATCCTTTAGTCATACCGAAGAGGGGTCGATGAACCCAGACTCTATATTGAACCTGGCTTCTCCGTTATCATGTTTATCATTGCTACCTTAGCTTGTGTTTACGCCAGCGCCAGGGATAATCCCACCCTAATCTGCACATGTATTATAATGTATCAAGGCTAGTCATAGAACCTTCATGCAATCGCTATCATAATCTTATAAACTACTTATTGTTAAGGCTGGAAAGGGTAGACATTATTGTGTTGTCAGCCTCATAATTCTCTAATAATTTTACAAAGTTGTAGTAACTAGAGAGAATACCATTGTTTTATATTACTTGATTATTACTATAATTATTCGAGAAGCAGTAAAAATCCTATGTTAGATGGGGTTCAGCCCAAGAACGGAGGGGACAGGAGTGAGATATGAGTTTTTGGTTCAGTTTTATTGGGGTCCGACGTTTCGGGCACATTTGCCCTTATTCAAGGATGTTTTAAAGATATTTAACGAAATTAATATTGATGTGTACGGGTTTGAAAATAATGCCACATAAATAAGGAAGGAATAGATTGTTTAATTCTCATCCTCTGGCCTGACTGCCCCCTGTTTCTCCTACACGGCCCTGACTGCCCTCTGTTTCTCCTACACTGCCCTGACTGCCCCCTGTTTCTCCTCCACTGGCCTGACTGCCCCCTGTTTCTCCTACACGGCCCTGACTGCACCCTGTTTCTCCTACACTGGCCTGACTGCTCCCTGTTTCTCCTACACTGGCCTGACTGTCCCCTGTTTCTCCTACACTGGCCTGACTGCCCTCTGTTTCTCCTACACTGGCCTGACTACCCTCTGTTTCTCCTACACTGGCCTGACTGTCCCCTGTTTCTCCTACACTGGCCTGACTGTCCCCTGTTTCTCCTACACTGGCCTGACTGTCCCCTGTTTCTCCTACACTGGCCTGACTGTCCCCTGTTTCTCCTACACTGGCCTGACTGTCCCCTGTTTCTCCTACACTGGCCTGACTGTCCCCTGTTTCTCCTACACTGGCCTGACTGTCCCCTGTTTCTCCTACACTGGCCTGACTGCCCCCTGTTTCTCCTACACGGCCCTGACTGCCCTCTGTTTCTCCTCCACTGGCCTGACTGCCCTCTGTTTCTCCTCCACTGCCCTGACTGCCCTCTGTTTCTCCTCCACTGGCCTGACTGCCCTCTGTTTCTCCTCCACTGCCCTGACTGTCCCCTGTTTCTCCTCCACTGCCCTGACTGTCCCCTGTTTCTCCTCCACTGCCCTGACTGCCCCCTGTTTCTCCTCCACTGCCCTCACTGCCCCCTGTTTCTCCTACACTGCCTGCCCCCCGTTTCTCCTGCATACATGCTTCTGACTGCACCCTGTTTATCCCCTGACTGCCCTCCCCTCCCCCTCTCAACCACACCAACTTTGAAAACAACCGTACACACACAATTCTTTGGGCTCTTATTGAGTAATCTGTGATCATGTATAACATTACGTGGGTGTTATGCAGTGAGCACTTGTTATATCCCGTAACTCGTCCTAACTCAGTCGTAACATTACGTACTTCTCAAATTCTGAGTAATGGACGACAGATAGCTAACTATCTCCCGCCAACTTGTTTTTTCCCTTAGCCAATTGTTAGTGCTGGCGGAATAACATTCATTGTGAAAATGATCCAGATGTCAGTATAGGTGATGTGTTCCAGGGAAATGAGTCACAAGTCGCAAAATTGATATCTTTTAAAGTGTTTTATTCGCAAGGTCTCTTTATTCAACTATTCTGATTTTTAGAGGGTTTAGCACTTGTAGTCATATAAATATATGTAACGAATTTCTGGGTATTGTATTAAATATATCCCTCCGTTTTGAAGGCCTTTGTATGGAGTATATTTAGCTACTTTACTGCTAATTACCCATCCAGAAACATTGCCAACTTATTTTTTTCAAAAATAAAAATATCAAACTTAAAATATAGAAAGACTTATAAGCTGTCCTAATGTTTACTATCATTGGAATCAGCTTGATCTACTCTTTTCAAATATGATCATATCTCAAAATCCATATTTTGCGACTTATGACTCATTTTCCTAAAACGGATCACATTATTATCATTAGCAATTATATATTTATACACAACATGTGGGTCAGATTTTAGGGAATGTACAATTGGCAATTGTACACATTTAGTAAATTTTGCTAAATTAGGCTGAAATTTGGTCAATACTAGGTAAATTCGAGTATATTCTGCATTGCATTGATTCTAGCAATCTGTTTGGTTAGGTTGAACTGAACTTTGAACTTTATTTTCGTCTGAAATTTGGGTTATTTGAGAAGATTGGCGAAATTGAATTGTACATTTTCTGAAAATCTGACCCATATCTTGTTATAAACTCTGCAACTAGATGCGAAGGCATTTGTTAATAGGGGATTTGCATGTCTCACTGCGCATGTCTATTGCAGTGCATGCTGGGATGGATTCTGTTGAAATCCGACATCCAAATATTTGGCAACATTTTTATCGAAAATTGCAAGAATGATTTTACCAATATCTTAGCTTGTATAAATGATCTATGAAAACGAAATTCATGATGGGAAAGATGGGGACTTGTGTCATGGAAACGTGTATAGCAAGCACATGGATATTGACATTAGAGCATTGATAAAGATTCCATGCTTAGCATGGCATGTTTTCCATAGGTTTTAGACTGTACCATTAGTTCCATAAATCCATGCAAATCCAGATTCTAAATGGCGGCTATGCAAATCCCCTATTGTGTAGTGTCATGTAAACAATGATTTGGGAATAGGGCCTGCAAGTGTGTCACGAGAGCAGCCGAGATTGGCCGAGAAAGGGGTGTGGTGGGTCCTGTCAAAATGCCTGGTATATAGAGTCACTATGGGAGATAAAGAACATAATCTAATACATCATTCAGGATGGTCACAATCTTCACCGTTTTTTGATTATTGATAACTAACACGTTGCTAATGAATTCTAGGCATTTACATATATTATCTGATCTTTATATTAGGGAGAAAACTGCTGTCATTTCCGACGTAATGTTATGATATAGGGGTCACCAACGCGTTGGTCCCCAAGTGGGGTGCTGTCAGTGGGGATTTCCCAACCTAGTTAGAATGGGGTCACAAGACTAGCAGCCCCTATTGTCCCGGTCATTATGGCGGAAGTCTGGGATTCTCTCACCGTCACGTCAGACTCTCACGTCACACCAGACTCTCACATCACTTTACACGTCCTCTCACGCCTCCATCTTTCCCAGTTACAACAGGGAAAAAATGTTGTTCCCGCCCACCTCCCTATTAAAATCACTTAATTAAAGGAACATTATTCAGCCGTGAACAACAATATGAGCAGACATTGACTCTCACGGAAAGTGATATGGGTCAGATTTTCAGAAAATGTACAATTCACCTTCACCAATCTTCTCAAATAACTCAAATTTAAGACGAAAATAAAGTTCAAAATGCAGTTCAACCTAACCAAACAGATTGCTAGAATCAATGTAATGCCAAATATTCTCGAATTTACCTAGAATTGACCAAATTGCAACCTAATTTTGCAGAATTTACTAAATGTGTACAGCTGCCAATTGTACATTTTCTGAAAATCTGACCCATATACATATATTATAAAATGAAATCCTTTCCCCACTACGAAATAAAACATCTAAATAAAATTACAGTCTTCCGTTTTATAATGACGGGGAATGATTGCACAATGTAATTTCACCATCTAAACATGGTGTATAGTTGCGATATAAAATTAGAATACACACTTGTATGCACATTTAACATGACAGCTGTTGTCTAATCTTTTATTAATTCCCCGGAAGAAGACCACACGTTGGCTTCTTCCAATCTTTCAAGATTAATGATAAACCAAAAATACAAAACCAGGACTTACTTGCTTCTATGGATTTCATATTATAAACATCTTTTCATTAATTTAGTTTAGAAAATATTCACAATGATTCTAATTTCTATGATTGGTGATAGAAGTTGTTATTTTGGGTGTCGGAGAAGTCTCCTTGGGGATAAGGTCCTATGTAGTCCTGGCCAAAACCGAAATTTCTCGGCTCTGTGGAGCTGGCAGGTATTACATAACAGGCCATTACAGCACCACGACCGAGTGTCCTGTTAGACCTAGCCAAAACCATGTGTTTCATAATTGAGGCATCCCCCTCTCTCTCCCTTCTCTTAATACCGGGCCTCTCTCTCTCCGTTGTATAAGAATCCACCCACTCACAGTCACATCACAAATACAAAGCTTTAATATCTTTCCACATACTCATCACACATTGATGAAATAAAGATGAGAATAGTTCTTATGGCTAGGAGAATACTTCCAAAAATGATTTAGTTAGTATATTTCACAATTTAAAAAAAAGTTTAAAGATGAGTGGACCACCTGCTGATTGATACTGACACCACTTGGATTCGGGGACTAATTGATACATGTTTGTGTTAGGGATTAGGGTGGAGGAAAGCTTCCACTGAGGGGGATTCAGTGTATTTCTTATCGTGGTCTCGGTAGAAGTATTGTATTCCTCAGCATAAAAAATGATATCAGTAAAAGACTTCAGTAAAATTGAAAGGTTTGGAAAGTTTTGGATCAGATGTTCTTCTATGTGATAGGGGCAATTATTAGGATACGATCAGATAAAGCTTATATTCACAATCACTCAAGTCCACTTGAACTTATTTTTTGGAACAAAGTAACAAATCGTCCTTGTCATCTTCAACAGACTAAATAGGTTATCGCTTTATCGTGTGATTCAAAATAAAAATAAACATGTCTAACATCATGCACCTTATTAAAGAATCAATCCTGTATCATTTGGGAGCACAGAAAATGATACCCTTTTACAGAAGGCAGACATTATTTCAAAAGCAAACATTCAAAAACTATAAATGCTTAGAATTAGAATTATTGGTGGTTATTTGTGATGTGTTGCTGGAAAATGAGTCACATGTCCCTTATATTTATATTTTTGGGGCGGTTTTCAATTTTTCAACTCGTCCAGTGACTTGGATAGCGAAAAAATAAGCGAAAAAATAAGCTATCCGACCGTCACGCCACCTAGCTTTTCTTTTGGCAGAGATAAAGCTAAGGCAGGAGCTTCCGGTTATGGCACCCGCAATGAAACAGAGTAGGCCTAAACATGGTTTATTTTAAACGTAATATGGGTTAAATGGCCCAAAGATCAAACGTCTTGGAACTGATGGATAAAGCTGATGAGGGGGGCAGACAAAATGGACGGAAGAGTTTGCCATGTTGTTGTTTGTTGCATAGCTACGCCCAGGTTGTGCTACACAGGTAGGCCTAACAGATTAAGCAGCCGTCAGCGGCGCTGGTGTTCAACGCGCACACTATTTGGCTAACTGGGTTCAGCAGAATTTAGTGTGCATAAACTACTATAATTTGAGAGATATAACAACAATAAACAATTTTTGTACCTAGGCTTCAGAATCCATCTTTCTTAACAATTTAAACCAGAAATTCCTTCATTTGAACATATGTTTATTATATCATAGAGACTGACCTGTCTGTGCTGCCGTCACGTGACCCTTGACCACGCCCTCTACAAAGCCCTGTACCTCGGCGTCCGTCAGTGACTTGCCATCCCGCTTCTTGGCAATAAGGTCTGGCGCCGATACACGTGGCATCTTGGCACTCAGCAAGGCTTGTCTAGTCTATGTGGTCCTGAGCAATAGAAACATAATTATAACTCTTAATTTACTTATGTGATCATATATATATCAATATTATGGGCGAAGTCGCCAGAAAATGTACAATTCACCTTCACCAATTCTCTGAAATAACTCGAATATCAGCCGAAAATAAAGTTCAAAATACAGTTCAACTTAAACAAACTGATTGCTAGAATCAATGCAATGCTGAATATACTCGAATTTACCTAGTATTCACCACATTGCAGCCTAATTTAGCAGAATTTACTAAATGTCTACAGCTGCCAATTGTTGGGGGGGGGGGGGGGCATGGCAAGACATTTTTCACGAGACTATAAGTGGGGTTGGTCATACAATTTTGCACACAAATTTTCGCAAATTCTCGCCCCCCCCCTCCCCCTTGGTTAATTATGAATAGTCCCTTACCGAAGAATTATCGACAATTCTTCTGAACTCCAGTTCCAACCTTTATTAATGATCCATCCTTGGCCAAAAAGAATATATTGAAATATGAACATTTTCTTTTCCCCTGCCATAAAGTGTCTAAAGGTTTAAAGAAAGACAAATGCCAATATGTCCAATATGAATATTTTGATCGCATCCTCTTAAGATTTATTACGCATCTCATACAGCATGTGGGTGCACTATAATAGGTGGTAATGTATTGGGCCGTCAGAACATTAATATCACCACTCACCCACTCACACACATGGGTCATGTCTTCAGAACATGTACAATTCGCCTTCACCAATCCTCTCAAATAACCCAAATTTAAGGCAAAAAGAAGGTTAAAAAAACAGTTCAACATAACCAGACAGATTTATTGAATGAATACAATGCAGAATACACTCAGATATACCGATTATTTATCAGTTTTCACTCTAATTTAACATAATTTGAGAGATGTGTAGAACTGTAGATTGTGCATTTTCTGAAAATCTGACCCACATAGAGAATATAATGTGACAGGCTGGATATATATTACTATTGTATTTCACTATTACTAACGTGTCCGTAAATAAAGAATTGGGTTATTGAATTATTGATATTGATGATCTAGGACGGGAGGAAAAAGGAGAACAATTCCCAATTCCGAACAGCTGGACCCATAGCTTTTGGTCGAGTAAAATAAATTCATTTAAAAATATCTTCACCTCATCAACAAACTCATTCAATCACCATTCAACTTTTACTCTTTTTTTCTTTTCTTATCAAGCAATATATTTTGATCACACTTATCAAATAAACTTGTTAATATGAATAGCTTAGTTCTTATTGAAAACATTAAATCTCCCCCATAAACTAGCATCATATATCAGTAGCAATAACAAATGTGATTGTAGTCTGGAAATTGGAGCATATATAAAGTTCTGAACAGATAGTTTTCCAAAATCAGGTTCAAAATACAGTTCAACATAACCAGGCAGATTTATTGAATGAATACAATACAGAATAAACTCAGATATACCTAGTAATATATCAATTTTCACTCTAATTCAGCAAAATTTGAGAAATGTGTAGAACTGTAGATTGCGCATTTTCTGAAAAATCTGACCCATATATTCATATCATCAAGGAGGAACAATCACTTATAATTCTTCTTCACCTCAACAAACCACAGCACTAGAATGTGATCCGTTTTATGAAAATTAGTCATAAGTCGCAAAACATGGATTTTGAGATATCACCATATTTGAAAAGATGAGATCAGGCCGATTCCAATGATAGTAAACACTAGGACACCTAATAAGTATTTCTATATTTTAAGCTTGATATTTTTATTTTTGAAAAGAAAATATTTGCAATATGTTTCTGGATGGGTAATTACTAGTATAGTAACTAATTATACTCCATACAAAGGCCTTCAAAACGCAATGATATATTTAATACAATGTCCTGAAATATGTTACATGGGTTTATATAACTACAATTGTCCTGAAATTTGTTACATGGATTTATATGACTGTAGAGATCTTGGGAATAAAACACTTTGAAAAATATCATTTTTGCGACTTGTGACTCATTTTCCTGGAACTCATCACATATATTCTAGTTCTGTGAACAAACATACCTTTTCTTCTCACTGGAGCGTAGCTATTCCTGTCGTGTATATTCCTTTTGTGGTTTGGCAAGTTTGTAAGCAATAAATGACTATTCAAAGAAGAGTCCAGGCACACTGTGAGGGAGATAGCCTACGTCCGTCTGTGTCCTAAATGTGTCTTCACAGAAGCAGCAGGTTGAGTAGTAGTAGCAACCTTATCTCTGCTGATAATAGTGATAACTGGTTTGTTCGGCGATGTACGAGTCAATAAGGTAGGATAGGCCGGATGCCTTCTGATAACCGATTGTAAATATATATATACTCTACTCTTGGTGAATAACACTGCGTCACAGTACTATGTCATGTACACAAACTGACACGGGTCAGATTTTCAGAAAATGTACAATTCAACTTCGCCAATCTTCTCAAATAACCCAAATTTCAGACGATAATGAAGTTCAAAATACAGTTCTATGATAACTTATATATGTGATTTCTATGTATTTGAAACATTCGATTTAATGTCTTAAAGGGACATTTAGAGTAATATTTATTGGGCTAAGGTTGACTGTTCATGTTCATAATTATATAAAATGCCTTCTGTGGATTAACTTGTTTACTGATTTTGGGGCTATGCTAAGGGGAATTAGGATTAACTTCTAGGCTACCTCTACTAGGAAGGAGGGGATTAGCATACCCCAGGAAACCTAGTAACAGGCATGTTTCAGGCTTCTGAAACATGTCTGGTTGCTGCCTTTATGTTTGTTTAATGTTCTGTTCCTATATTGAATTGTACATGTAACCATGTTTCCATGTATCACCATGTTACCAGAGGGTAGAGGGGTATATAAGGTTGTGTGGTTGGCATATTGAATCACTTCTGCTTTAACTTAGAGACTGCCACCACCAACTTGCTCTACACCTCTGGGTTGTGTATTTTATTAACTGTTCATTCGGCCATTGTGAACCAAATAAATACAAGATCCCAGCAAGGTATACCAGCAGTTGTGTGTGTTATTAATAGTTAATTATATTTCGAAGTCATAGTAATATATCCTTGAGTAATCCTACAGGTGTACCTTACACATATTTGCCAAGCTGAACGACTAAAGACTCTACCATATTCTCCAAGTATATCCTAGTGATATCTACACCTCACCGATATATATAATATAAAATCTACCTAACCAAACTGATTGCTAGAATTAATGCAATGCCGAATATAGTCGAATTTACCTAGTATTGGCCAAATTGCAGCTTAATTTTGCAGAATTTACTACATGTGTACAGCTGCCAATTGTACATTTTCTGAAAATCTGACCCATATATATATGGGGACACCAGACATGTATGGTTCTTACATGAAAATAGGGCATTTTTAAAGATGTCACTTTGATAGGGGACTTGTATAGCGGTGTATCGACAGCTGTGGAGGAATTAAATAAAAGGTCGTATGGTAATTAGTTGAACTATTCATTCAATATCTTTTTCTCTTTTTTTTAAAAAAAATTCATTCAATATCTTTTTGCTTTCATATCTTTTCCATTTCCTCCATAAATATTGAAACGACGCTAATCTTACGAAGGTAAGAAATAAAGGTGCGAGTAGGAATAAAACAAACAAAACAACAAAATATAAACATGAATAAATGGTGGAAGTTGATTTCGGGACAATAATTAGACGTCACCGATGTAAATCTAGATGTAGAGGGATATTAGGAGATATTTTATTTGACCATCAAATCAGCTTAATTAAGATCTTTATAACAAGTTATAAGTTTATTAAGTTAATCAATGATTTAATCAACTATTTTTCTATTTAACTTTATAATCAGTTTAACTTAATGTATATATTCTGTGTTTCCAAAGGACTACTTCTCAGTATCAATTATTTGTGAGCGATTTAATCAACTATTTTTCTATTTAACTTTATAATCAGTTTCACTTAATGTATATATATTCTGCGTTTCCAAAGGAAACAACTTCTCAGCATCAACTATTTGTGCACAATGTCACGTCATAGTTACAGAAATTTAGTTTTTGTTCAACTGAAAATGCAGAATATTTAATTAAAAGTGCTTATATGTGTTAATGTGTAAATACACAATCCCTTAACCATGTACAATGGTTAACCTGTTGATGAAACAAGACAACATACTATTGATTTTGATTTTGCAAATATTTTATTCAGGTCTAATAAACATTTTTATACATCAAGTATAAATATTCTCAGAATAGCCTGATATTAAGGTTACAAAATGTTTCATTATTTCTAACATAGATTTAATTTTTGTTCTGAAATAACTACAAACCTAAGTTGAAGCAAGTTATTCGGTACATCGATAAAAGTGTGTACAGACCTATATAATTTATCCATATGTAGCATACAGTTTGTTTACATAAGCCTGCTGAGATAAAAGAAAGAACCCTTCACCTACGCCGAGGTTGAGGTACCCCCTCGTAAAGTCGAGGTACCCCCTCGTAAAGTCGAGGTACCCCCTCGTAAAGTCGAGGTACCCCCTCGTAAAGTAGATTGTCCCATATATATACAGGTATATGCAGGCAGGTGGAGTGTGAGGAAGAGTTCACCCCATCCAGTGACATTGTTTCTCTGAGAGAATTTCCGAAAGAGAGAGAGAGAGAGAGAGAGTCTAAATCCCTCCAAAGATTGATCATGTATAATAGGTTTTCCAACAAAAGAATAAAAACACTCCTATACATCTATCAATTTTCCTTCTCCCCCTTTCCTCCCCCTCTCCAACTAAAGGGAGGGAGGGACAGAGACAGAGGGGAGAGAGGGATGTACAGAGAGAGAGAGAGAGGGGGGGGAAGGAGGGATAGAGATAGTGCACTAAAACAGCACTCAGAGTGAGAGAGAAAGAGAGATGGAGGGCTCTTGAGGGGTAAATTCGACAAATCGACAAGGCCTATTCTTAGGATCGACAATCGACATGGGCATCAAGTGACAAACGACAAAAACACTTTCTTAGCCTGACAAATCGACAAAGACCTTATTAGTCCTTACCGACAAAAAACGGGCCATTTTTACGGAAATTAAGTGACAAACGACAAAAGAATTTTCTTAGTGACAAGTGACAATTGTTGTTTCTTGGTAGCGACAAGAAAAATTAGACACCCCCCTCAGGAGCCCTAGATGGGGGTAATGAGTGAAAGGCAAGGGAGGGAGGGAGGGAGGGAGGGAGGGAGCTGGAAGGCAAAGGCAGACCTTGTTTGTCTTATTATGTAATAACCAGAGAGGGGGCAGGGTGGAGGTTTGGAGGTGGGAAATGGGTGGAGTAGGGAGTAGATAAGCCTTCTGCAAACATGCAAACTGATCAGACAGATGATTTCACACTGATTGTTACCCCACAACCATCTCACACATTCATGATGGATGAAGATGATTGACAGAATGGTACGCAATTCACTAAGCTTCTCGAATTTACTGAGAAGCTAAAAACGGCTCCGAAGGTGTGGATTCTTTGATGTGTAATGTTTCCCCAATAAGGCCAATAATGTTTGACAGAATACTACCCACATATTCCAAGAGCCTATACTGGGTCAGATTTTCATTAATATTTAGCAGAATTTGATAGATGTGTAGAACTGTGGCTTGTGCATTTTCTGAAAATCTAACCCTCATGATTGAATTGCTGTCTATATAAACTATATATATACATTGGTAAAAACATATGGAATTTAGAGATGGATTATTTATACATGGTCGATTCTCTTTTTGGGCAGCGCAGGGTGTTTTTGTGTTTTTCCTTGTTGACAAATTCAAGTTTTATTGCTTAAGACATGACACATTTCATGACAAGTTACATCCAGCATTTATAAAAGAAAAATACCAAAGGCTTCTTATTTAGGTTTGTGAGGGATTTCATGCTTTTAGACGCTGGAATTTTCTCGTCTATATGGGTCAAAATTGCAGAAAATACACAATCTACAATTCTACACATCTATCAAATTCTGCTAAATTAGAGTGAAAAATGATAAATACTAGGTATTTCTGAGTGCATTCTGTATTGTATTCATTCAATAAATCTGTCTGGTTATGTTAATCTGTATTTTGAACCTGATTTTCAACTTGAATTTGGGTTATTCAAGACGATTGCAATTGTACGTTTTCTGAAGATCTGACCCCTCTAGTCTTTAGAAAGTGTAAAAAGAAAGTATAAGCAGGGGGCAATGCAGTGTTTGCTAAGATGCCTCAGCCCACCTCGAGTATATTCGGCATTGCATTGATTCTAGCAATCTGTTTGGTTAGGTTGAACTGTATTTTGAACTTTATTTTCGTCTGAAATTTGGGTTATTTGAGAAGATTGGCGAAGTTGAATTGTACATTTTCTAAAAATCTGACCCATATAAGTGACTTCATCTTATTGAACCCATGGCTAGTGCCTGCACCCTATTAAACAGGTTAGGGAATACCTTTTCGGGAACCGGGATCGGGGCCTATTTTAGGTAGGGCTTCGGGATTTACAAGGGCCTACGGAATTCGGGAAAGGGATTCAGAGCCAAATTTAATTTTTCCAGGTAGGGAGTGCAAATAGAAAAACTGGATTTCAAATTGAAAACCTGCGTGATTCGGGACATATGCCCTATGGGCATTTGAGTGCAATCATTGCACTCACTATTGCGTTCACATAGCGCAATGATTGTGCAATGTGACCGCAATGGATGTAACCACTTATTGCGCTATGTGACCGCAATAGCCATTGCGCAATGAAAACGCTATGTGACTGCAATAGAACAGGCTTTTTTTGCACTCAGAAATCTATTTTTAGCGCAGCCGGAGCGTCGTGGGCCAGGCTTCAGGGGGGGACGGGGGTGGTCAATTTCGCGGGGGGGACGGGGATGGTCAATTTCGCGGGGGTGAAAACGGAAAATATTAGCTTTAACTATGGTTTGTTCATTGCCGATATTAGAGAGCAATTACTGTACAATGTTATATAAAAAAGGATGAGGTAATGTTGGCGAAATTGAGGCAAGAAAAGTTAAGACAATGGTTAAATTACATACAGTTTACTCATTTATTAGTCATTCAACTCCAGTTTTTTTTCATCTAAAATCTTTATTCAGGAATTAATACCAATATAATACAATCTCACCCCAAGGGTGATTTACGTCAAGCCCTGCAGATATACAAATTTGTTTTCCATCAAGGTATTGCTTCATAAGAATAGTAAGCTTTACAAACATAAGTTTTAGCGTCATACATTGTACATTCACATCCAGTTATAGAAAGATGTTTTACTGTGAACCTTATACACATTATACTATTCAATTTCAAAGAATCGTCATACGAGTATATTTAATCTATTGAAAGTAAATACTTTAAAAACAAGATTTTACAATGATTAACTATAACATAACATATTGTATGTCACAAGAAATAAGGAATGAAATAATGGGATGAGACGAGGGTTGATTAATGAATGATGATAGTGTTCCTGTCTAGGAATTGTTATCTTGGTTGGGGGAGGGAGGTTACAGTTACATAATACGTATATATAATAATTTCATTGGCATTTTACATCTCTATCAATGAATGGACATTCCCTCTGCTGGGTTGATCATCCAAGGAGACCATTAAATAAAGATACACTCACAACAAAGCTCATAACGATTGAACTCATCTAAAACAATATACAGCGGCACATACAATTTCACTGCACCAGCTTCAGATGACAAACATAAAATTTTGTCAAGAATCATGAACAATAATGACAGACACCCTTGGGTAATAAATATAATAGTATAAACGCGTGTAACATTGAGCAATATACCATATATATACTTCATGAAATTTTAAATATTCCAGTCGTTGATAGCAGAAATCATTGACAGCCGATGTCAATCGTACATCTCCATGCTACATGCATTGAATGTATTGAAACCAAATATTTCTAAACTAAATCTTGTGAAAAATATTCCTGGAATAATTGAGTTGAATATGGTTGTAGTACAATAATCCATGTTAAGTTTTAAAAAAAAATATTCATCTATATGATGGAAGGAGTTCCCTAGACAACATAAATATTGACAGAATTGAGAAAAATTCTTGAAGTTTTGGAGTTATTTGGCGCAAAGAAAAAAAGAATTGACGAATTCCCTGGTAGAAATGTTAAGTTAGGATTATTATCTGGAATTGCTTTCACACCCCAAAACAACTAAATATTGGAATTTTTAAAACAATGTTTCGTCTTTATGATGGAAGAAGTTTCCTAGAGGATATAATCACTGAGAGAAATTTGAAAATGGTTGAAGTTTTTCAGCGTGACGAAAACCAGAATTGACAATTTCCGCCGAGGCGGCTCTCTTGGAATTCGTCTGCGATTTTACCCATACGTTCAATGTTATAGCAAAGTGGTGTGGAATTTTGATGAAAATTTTGAATTGAGAGACACCTAAATTACCATTAAAACATAGCCTTCGAAAATGTCTAATCCAAACTAAAACAGTTTCATCAATGGAAGTTGGTGCCTGGTAACAGCCGCCCGCAAGTTGTTGCGGATGTATGTGTGGATAACTGAATCAGTTATTGCTCTTTTCTGTTGGCCTGGTCGACTTGACAGCCTCTGTAAAAGGACAAACAGGACAAATTTTAAGAAACGCTTTCTTAACTTATTATAATATTGCTTTTACAATCATTAATCTTGCAACTCATATAACATTATATGTTTCTTACATTACATCTAACATCATACATTAAATTATATTGGTATCTTCATTTGCAAATGTAGGGAATTATATATTGGGTTATTCTGAAACCCATATAGGATAATCCATAGGACTATTAATGCACTTAGAGACGGGAGAGATGGGGTGGAGGTAGAGAAGAGGGAGGGGGGGAGATAGAGACAAGGGAGATGGGGTGGAAGTAGAAAGGAGGCAGATGGGGTGGAGATAGAGAGGAGGGAGATGGGGTGGAGGCAGAGAGAAGGGAGAGGGGGTGGAGATAGAGAGGAGGGAGATGGGGTGGAGGCAGAGAGAAGGGAGAGGGGGTGGAGATAGAGAGGAGGGAGATGGGGTGGAGGCAGAGAGAAGGGAGAGGGGGTGGAGATAGAGAGGAGGGAGATGGGGTGGAGGTAGAGAGGAGGGAGAGGGGGTGAAGGTAGAGAGGAGGGAGATGGGGTGGAGGTAGAGAGGAGGGAGATGGGGTGGAGGTAGAGAGGAGGGAGATGGGGTGGAGGTAGAGAGGAGGGAGAGGGGGTGGAGGTAGAGAGGAGGGAGATGGGGTGGAGGTAGAGGAGGGAGAGGGGTGAAGGTAGAGAGGAGGGAGATGGGGTGGAGGTAGAGAGGAGGGAGAGGGGTGGAGAGAGACAGGAGGGAGATGGGATGGAGAAAGAGAGAAGGGAGGAGCTAGACAGGAGGAAGAGGGGGCGGAGGTAGAGAGGAGGGAGATGGGGAGAGATAGACAGGAGGGAGAGGGGTGGAGATAGAGAGAAGGGAGAGGGGATGAAGGCAGAGAGGATGGAGATGGGGGAGGGTAGAGAGGAGGGAGAGGGGGGTAGAGATAGAGAGGAGGGAGAGGGGTGGAGGTAGACAGGAGGAAGAGGGGGAGGAGGTAGAGAGGAGGGAGATGGGGAGATAGAGAGGAGGGAGAGGGGGAGGAGGTAGAGAGGAGGGAGAGGGGGTGGAGGTAGAGAGGAGGGAGAGGGGGTGGAGATAGAGAGAAGGGAGAGGGGGTAGAGATAGAGAGGAGGGAGAGGGGGTGGAGGTAGAGAGGAGGGAGAGGGGTGGAGGTAGACAGGAGGAAGAGGGGGAGGAGGTAGAGAGGAGGGAGATGGGGAGATAGAGAGGAGGGAGAGGGGGAGGAGGTAGAGTGGAGGGAGATGGGGTGGAGGTAGAGAGGAGGGAGATGGGGTGAAGGTAGAGAGGGAGATGGGGTGGAGATAGAGTGGAGGGAGAGGGGGTGGAGGTAGAGAGGACGGAGAGGGGGTGGAGGTAGAGAGGAGGGAGGGGGGGGGGTAGAGATAGAGAGGAGGGAGATGGGGTGGAGGTAGAGAGGAGGGAGATGGGGTGGAGATAGAGAGGAGGGAGATGGGGTGGAGGTAGAGAGGAGGGAGAGGGGGTGGAGGTAGAGAGGAGGGAGAGGGGGTGGAGATAGAGAGGAGGGAGAGGGGGTGGAGGTAGAGAGGAGGGAGAGGGGGTGGAGGTAGAGAGGAGGGAGAGGGGGAGGAGGTAGAGAGGAGGGAGAGGGGATAAAGATAGAGAGGAGGAAGAGGGGGTGGAAAGAGACAGGAGGGAGATGGGGAGAAATAGAGAGAAGGGAGAGGGGGAGGAGGTAGAGAGGAGGGAGAGGGGGCGGAGGTAGAGAGGAGGGAGAGGGGGTGGAGGTAGAGAGGAGGGAGATGGGGAGAAATAGAGAGAAGGGAGAGGGGGCAGAGGTAGAGAGGAGGGAGAGGGGGTGGAGATAGAGAGGAGGGAGAGGGGGTGGAGGTAGAGAGGAGGGAGAGGGGGTGGAGGTAGAGAGGAGGAAGATGGGGTGGAGGTAGAGAGGAGGGAGAGGGGGTGGAGGTAGAGAGGAGGGAGAGGGGGTGGAGATAGAGAGGAGGGAGAGGGGGTGGAGATAGAGAGGATGGAGATGGGGGAGGGTAGAGAGGAGGGAGAAGGGGTGGAGGTAGAGAGGAGGGAGAGGGGGTGGAGATAGAGAGGAGGGAGAGGGGTGGAGATAGAGAGGAGGGAGATGGGGTGGAGGTAGAGAGGAGGGAGGGGGGTAGAGATAGAGAGGAGGGAGATGGGGTGGAGGTAGAGAGGAGGGAGAGGGGGTGGAGGTAGAGAGGAGGGAGATGGGGTGGAGGTAGAGAGGAGGGAGATGGGGTGGAGGTAGAGAGGAGGGAGATGGGGTGGAGGTAGAGAGGAGGGAGAGGGGGTGGAGATAGAGAGGAGGGAGAGGGGGTGGAGGTAGAGAGGAGGGAGATGGGGTGGAGGTAGAGAGGAGGGAGATGGGGTGGAGGTAGAGAGGAGGGAGAGGGGGTGGAGGTAGAGAGGAGGGAGAGGGGGTGGAGATAGAGAGGAGGGAGAGGGGGTGGAGGTAGAGAGGAGGGAGATGGGGTGGAGGTAGAGAGGAGGGAGATGGGGTGGAGGTAGAGAGGAGGGAGAGGGGGTGGAGGTAGAGAGGAGGGAGAGGGGGTGGAGGTAGAGAGGAGGGAGAGGGGGTGGAGGTAGAGAGGAGGGAGAGGGGGTGGAGGTAGAGAGGAGGTCAGGTGGGAGTTCCCAAGCCACAGAACATTTGTGGTTGTTGACACTTACCATAAATTGAAGGGAGTAGAAATCAGATGCCCAAGATTGTGTTTCCTATCTCCTTCCATACAAGCCTTTCCATCACTGCATCTGTGGTGATATGCTTGGAACACAGTAGAAGTCTGCTATTGGTGTGCTGTGTAAAGAGATCAAACGTTGTTACAGTAATGGATATTGTGTCAAGTATTGTTATTGTTGTTCATCACAAAATGTGGGACAAAAACAATGGAGGTTCATCGAGCTATGGTCTATAAGGAGGAAATCCTAGTTGATAAATTATTGCATGCATATCTATGTATATATGTGGTGCATTAAAAGGAAGTAATGCTTCAGTCTAAATGATTTTGTTTCCACCAATAAAGGTTTGAGACATTAACTTCAAAATAGCTCACCCTGGGGCCAGGTGAAAGAGACGAAAAATTATCACATTCATTCTAATATGTATATAAACTCAGTTCATATTATGTCGATTCATGATTTACTTTAATCCACGAATTTCACCCCCAGAAACATAAAAAAACAACGGCCGCCATATTACATTTCCCTATACCCTATCTATAGATTCACATATAAATCGGGAGAAGCCAATATATTATTTCAACACATTACTGGCACCCACAACTTCTCTGTGGTATAGCCGATAGAACAGACCAATCTAACTAACAGGCAAGGGACATGAAAGAATATTTTTAAAAAAATTGAAAAGCTTGATATTTCTACATCTGTCATATATTATATATATGTACAAAGTCTGTTGTGTTGTAATATGCAGAATGCAGAGGGATGAAATTCACTGGCAATATACATGGCCATCCACATTATATGTCAACTATTGTATCATACTGATGTTCTTATTCATCGTTTTTAAAAAGCCAATTCATATACACTTACATCTCAGTCTTCAAGATATGGTACATAATTTCGTCCATTTGAGTGAGAGTATCCTGGTACTTCCCTTTTGGAAATATAGAGATTAGACCGCAGGGGTTCCTTTGAAGACATGTCTTTGCTAGGGTGATGTTCATACTGCCCCCACCGGCAATGTGAAACTGAAAAGAGAAAGAATATCCAATTAAGGATGAGATGATTAGGCCCATTTATGTTTGACAACGATATTTATTATGGTTCCGCGCCAAAATGTCATTTACAAAAAAATCTTTTTTTGCAAGATTTGCAAGAAAGGATTTTAGAAGGGCCCGAGTCTATGTAACCCTGAGATCGGTATCACTACCCTCTGGTAAAGATGACTGTTATTTTGATTATATTGTTTTTATGTATTCTAATTACCCCAAACAATATTCTTTTATAATCATCTGAGCTAGCTGAGATGCGTCATAACGTTCCTATGATTCTAAGACCTCTAGGCCTAAGCCTAATTTGAACATTTAGTTTGACCCATATATTATTTGTTTTCTCACGCACAGTCTAGGAGGTGTAGGTGGCAGTTAATGCTCACCGTCACACCTGTGTGATTTGTCACTCACGGCAACACTACAGTTTTCAAATAGGCATAAACAAAATGCCATCAAAGTTTCTATCCCCGCCGATCTTTTTGCATTTAAATGTCATTTGATTATTTAATAGAATTCGTGACCCATGATCATTTAGTTCCAGTCAAGGTAGAGGCGGTCATGATGAGACTGAAAAAAATCTAGCTTGCCTCCCACCCGGCCTCCTCCCCTCGACAGGCCATTGTTTTGTCCGGCTTGCCTTTATGAATTATGACGCCGTAACGTAGTGTGAATTTGAAATGATAAACTAGCTTTAATATAAATCAATAGCTTTCACAAATGCATAAATCAAGTGCTGCCCTGTTTAGCGTAAATTATGAATACAATAATGTTCCTTACCTGATGGTATTTTGGGAAATATCCAACCTGAAGCCGCCGCAGGTAAAAACAAATGGAGGGCGTTGTCCGCCATATTGTTTGTTCATGACAATATGTTCACAGCATTCTACCACCCCCAGCAGAGGCCTATACGCTAGGTGGCGCATCGGTTCTAAGTAGGCTAAGTAGATGCTGACTTGTTTGTGATTCATTTGGTATAAAAGACAAGTTTATAGGATGAATTGGCTTTCCTGCATAGATGTTACGGTACATGCCGTTTAAAAGGTATCTAAAATTAAAAACGCTGGAATATAGCGCCAGGGTAAATGTTTCTGACTATTTTGTCAAATATTTTTCAGATATAGGCTATAGGCCTAGCCTATTGTTCATATGCTTAGAATGCTCAGGTACTAAGTTGTGAAAGATGAATAATAATAATTTACTAACTGTATATATAATCGTCCTAAAAATATTAATAACGCCGTTTTTCATGATGAAGTGGATTAATATCATATTAATTTGGAGGGAGTTAATCGTTGTTATGTATGGTTCAATGCTTATATACATTTACCAATAATTAAATAGGTTTTTATTGTTTAATTACGCTTCAAACACAGAACTACTTTGTTGCCGAACAACGCTTGCGTATGGATATGTGCACTACTTTCGGATTCTCGTTTTTCCCGGGCCTACTTTTGTAGGCCTATTCCCAGATTTCGCAGCACAAGACTTTTCGCCTGACAGCAGACAAACAGAATATTGAGTGCAGACCCAGTTTTTATCATTCAGAAATGTTTCTTCACAGCAGGGGAGAGAGAGAGGGGGGGGAGAGAGTGCAAGCTAGTGCAGGGAGAGAGTGCGGGGAGGCCACGCAGCGAGCACACCATATGCTAGTGTTTATCATTTCATAAATGATTTCGAGGCACTCTTAATCGGCGGGTTTGCTCGATTTTCAAGATATTTCGTAGAACTGACTACCACACAGCATAGATTATTGGACAGGAAATCGCCCAAGCTTTAATTTGATATAAAATATGTTCCTGAATTCGTATTATTAGTCTTTCTGGCCTAAACTTTCATCCAGACATTTTTGTCAACAACTATGCCGATCAGGACGCAATATTTTAGGACGTAACGTCACCTATTGCAACGTTTGTTAGTAACGCGTCCTTAACAACGCTTTTTCCCGCGTAGGGAGTGGGGGGTGGGGGTGGACATGAGGCCAACATAAAACTTATTTTTGTTTATTTGAAAATGCAATGATAAATAGAAACACAAATGTATAATTATTAATTTCATATCTAAACGAAATTCACATTTATAATGAAGCATAAGTTCTACCCCCAACCTTTGTCTTTGATATCAGAATTCAGGTTAAAGTAACTGTGAAGCTCCCCTGACCACAATATCTATCATTATCATATACAGTTAGTGCGGTTCAACTTGTAAACATAATAATAATAATAATAATTCAAATACCTTACTGCCCTGACATAGGCACCCTTTGATTTTAGCTATTTTGGTAATCAAATTAATATCTCAAAATTTTTAAAAATTCATTCAGTAAATTGTCGGATTCCTATAAGAAGTGGAACCACAACTGCCTCTACAATACAAGTGTCTCTGGCACTTGTATTCAAACTAATATTTTTTTCCAATTTCAAGAGATGAAGGATTTAAGGAACGGAATTCGGGCATCGGAATTCGGAATTCGGGACATCAATTCCCACACATCTCTACCTTATGAGTCTGAATGCAGAGCTCAAAAACAAAAAATTATTGGTTGCCACTAGATACCTCATACGTCCCTTCAAATGCTTCCGATCTGAAAATAAGAATTATTGTAGAACTCCATGAATGTCAGGAAGACAACCAAGTCGTTCGAATCAATATAAATAATATGATAACTTGTGAAAACTCATAGCTCCCTAAAAAATTATCACAGAACCCCCTGACTGCCATGCTTTCAGATTTATACCTCCCCTGTAATAATTTATTACCGTCGGCCGCATCCAGTCGTTCGACTTGATTTAAACTCTTGAGTCCAGACAGGAAAGAAGGGGAAAAGTAGAGAAAATGAAAAGAATTGTATTTTGCTTGTGTTGAAATAATAATTATATTGTGCATTGTGCATTTCAGCAAAGTGTTGTGGGGCAGCAAAGTGAGACAGGAGGGTGGGAGAGGGAGAGAGGAGGGATGAGGGAGAGGGAGGGAGGGAGAGAGGGAGACATGGGGCGGATTTAGGGGGAGGGCATGGGGGTGTGCGCCCCCTCCTTTTCAAAATCAAGCATTTGTAATGCAAAAGACACATTTATAACATTCATATATAACTCTAACTGTGAAATAGGATATACTTTTATGTACACTTTAGCAACTTCCAATAATGGGGCTTGGAAAATATATAATGTAGATTGGATTAATTTCTAGGGATGTACAATTGACAAAACACATCCCTTCCTTAATTCCATCGTCGCCATGTCAATACAATTCTTGACATTCCTTTTATTTTTGTTTGATTACAAAGAAAAAATATTCTTTTTTCAGGAAATGTATGTCAGCATGCACCAATGATACCAGTACCATTCTGCCTACCTGTACGCACGTTCATGCCTAATATTGGCTGCAGTTCTATATATAGTAAAGCTATAGCCTATACATGGGTCGCATCGGGGACGCTCGTCATGGCCGCGCAAACAGTTCAATTCCAAATAGGGTTCGCGCACACCGCACATTTCTTGATCATTTCAATAGTAACAAAACGACTTTAGTTTTGTAATTTCTTGCTCGTTCTGAAACAAGTGTATAAATGTGTATTCCTGCCTGATTTTATCATGATATAGCATGATGTTTGTGTGCCAAGAATAACGCTTGTGTGAATACACTATCCCATAGCATATTTTAGAATACGCTAACAGCAATGTCACACCTTTAACATTTGTGAATGCTCCATTCCCCCTTACCCATACTGATGGGTGTGTGGCATCATTTTCACACGTTTTGAAAGCTAAAACCAAACTTTAACAGAGGTTATACTGTGATTAGAACTCACCGCAAATGTTACAAGGTCAGTCTTATATAGGACAATTTTTAATACAGTGTATCAAAGACAATTTGCAATCCTGTTTTTCTATTTTCATTTCCTACCTGGGAAAATTAAATCCAGCTCTGAATCCCTTTCCCGAATTGCATAGACCCTTTTAAATCCCCCAAAATGGTAGAGAAATGAAAATTATTACTGTAATAGGTCTATTTAATAGCTTTAAAATGAGACCAGGGTGGACAAGATCAGTTGGTTTGAAATTGTTCTGTACCCGGTAGAGATGAGAGAATAATTTTGAATAATGTGAGCTGTTGGAAGAGGCTCGGGGGGATATTGGTTTTGATTGTAGGGTTGGTATTTTGGCTGTTGCTTGGTGGCAAACAAGCCTATGAACTAACCAGAAATAGCTTCTTGGAGCTATTGAATAAGACTTTTAGATGGCACCTGAGCGGATATGATATGATGAGAAATGAGTGGGCTGTACGCCCGTGAAAACCGGAAAAAAAAGAAAAACGTAATTATAATTATAAGAAATCAAAAGGTCTACGGTATGCTGCAAAGTGGGCGGGGCAATAGTACACCTCAATCAGTAAAAGTGGGGACGGCCACTTTGAACCGTACCCTTTCACAAAGTATAAAAGTGCAACCAAACTCTTGCCACCTTTTAGTGTCTAGTGGAAAGCCAAGCGGGCAACATGTATTATAATCTGTCAGGAACCAATGGAGCATCAACTGACGAATTTTTCAAAAGAATTCTATTACAGAATTGCATATATATATGGGTCTAAGAACTAGTCTAGTATTGAGTTGTGTCAATTAGTTGACGATTTCTGCAGATTTTTGCTTTTAAATCAATGGCGGACGTTCCCTGATGTTCAAGTTGGTTATATTATACCCTTGGTTCTACTGAAAACGGTGTATTCCTGGAGTAGTTTGATGTTTTGTGTCTAAAATATCAGGTCCATAGGCGGCCATATTGGAGCCGTATTCGGCGACATTCACTCGGCGGATAATTTTAGTTGGATGTATAGGCCCATAATAATTTCCCAGGTTAGCTGGCGTCGACCAAAATGCCCCTTTTCCAGGCTTTGAATTTATTTTAAATATTGTGCAAAGATCTTCGAAAATATTACTGATAGAAGAGATGAGTGGCTATATTGATAGCATCGTGATATAATGGAAAGAAATCAGTTTGGTTTGACGTTGCACATATCTTTTGGTTTCTTTGAAGAATATTTATAACAACTTATATACTTCATTTCATTGTTTTAAATCTATTTGGTGCGACGTCAAAGAGATCTGATCATCTGCTGTTAAAGTCTCAGCAGTAAAATAGCATTTTTCAAAATTTCTGACGAAAATTTTGCCTGTTTTACGGAGAAAGGGGGGTCATATATCTTTCAAAAACGCCAATTCCAAAGATTTTCCTATATGGACGGCGAAAATTTAGATTTTTCAAAATTTCCGACAACGATTTTGACTGTTTCAAAATTGTTGCCTGTTCCAAAAGTGTTGCCTGCTTCAAAACCGCCAATTCCAACGATTTAGACAATAAATGGTCACTACATTACTGCAATAGATATGCAATGGCCATTGCGCAATGGTAGCGCAATAGAAATACACTGGCATTGCAGTCGGAATTCTTGTATAAAAAAAAACGGCAATAATTTAATGGGAAAAGATCCTTTAGTTATCTAAATAATAAATGTAACTTGATGATTGTTGTAGAATGTAATATAGCAAAGGAATAAGATACTGCAATGCCAGTGCAATAGAATTACACTCCTATTGCACTCAACTAGAGACTTGACTGCAATAGGAGTGTAATTCTATTGCACTGGCATTGCATTGCACTCCATTGCACTCCCATTGCAGTCGCCATTGCACTCCATTGCACTCCATTGCACTCAGTGCCCATAGGGTGGGGCTTATACAAAATGGGAAACGGGATTCAAAGGGGGGTAAGTAGTCCCTACCCTGATTAAGCCTATATATTATATAGCTAGTTCATCCCATTGTGATAGTGAAGTTAACTAGTTTTTTTATATCACTTTCTCTCACTAAGTCTATTTATTATTATACAACTTTTATTTCATATCAGCATATACATGTACATAATGACAATAAAAATAGGGCCAGTGCTCCCTCTCCACTGGAGATCTTCCTGGTAGCCCTCAAATAAACAAGCAATGATTTTGACAAATAAATGTAATATCAGATGCGAGTTTACGATCATAAAGAAAAGAGAATAATGTCTTTGATCAAGTTCGCCCCATAAATTGGGTGTGTAAAAGGTCTTTCGTTGGTGTTGATGAATATTATTTAATTGTATTATAAATGACCTTCCGGAAGAGCAATGGCTGACATAGAAGTGGGCCGTTCCCTTTTCCGATGTGAATATAGCTATTGTAATCTTTATCAAAATATCATGTACTGAATCCGGAAATAAACAAATTCAATACAATAAGTCCATAAGTCCACATTCCAGGACAGTAAGGAAGGGTTGAAAGTGAGAGGTCGCTGAACTTTAGATTTATAATCTACTTAACAGTACCTTCAATTTGTCCTATTAAATCACTTTTAAACTAGCTTTCACTCCATTTGAGTGAAAAATGATAAATACTAGGTATATCTGAGTATATTCGGTATTGTATTCATTCAATTGCAATACAATACGAAGTCCACATTCCAGGACAGTAGGGAAGGGTTGAAAGTGACAGTCCACTGACCTTTAGATTTATAATCTACTTATCAGTATCCTCAATATGTCCAATTAAATCACTTTTAAATTCGCTTTCACTCCACCAGAAGACAAGCTTCTTCCCGCAACCGCCCTAAATAACTGTCTTAACATTAGGGTGAAGTCGCCAGAAAATGTACAATTCAGCATCACCAATTCTCTCAAATAACCCAAATTTCAGACGAAAATAAAGTTCAAAATACAGTTCAACCTAATCAAACAGATTGCTAGAAGCAATGCAATCCCGAATATACTCGAATTTACCCAGTATTGACCAAATTGCAGCCTAATTTAGCAGAATTTACTAAATGTGTAGAGCTGCCAATTGTACATTTCATGAAAATCTGACCCATTAAGGAAAACACAAGCAGTATATTACAAAAACAATAACTGCATTCCCAGCTGTTACTATATAAACAAAATCGTACCAAATTTACACATATCATGACTTATAGGACTGGATGTATCAATAATCAGCTGCTGTTATATGTTTATACAAGAGTTATTCATGTTATGACTTATAGGACTGGATTTATCAATATTTTGCTGTTGTTATATGTTTATACAAGAATTACTCATATTATGACTTATAGGGCTGGATTTATCAATATTTTGCTGTTGTTATATGTTTATACAAGAATTACTCATATTATGACTTATAGGGCTGGATTTATCAATATTTTGCTGTTGTTATATGTTTATACAAGAGTTATTCATATTATGACTTATAGTACTGCATTCATTAATATTCTGTTACATGTGTATACAAAAAGTAATATAGTAACTTCACCAATCCAGTTTTCACCTCATGGCTAGTCTTGCGTTTCTATTGCTAGGGCTAAACCAAGGTTTTCGTCCTTGCGGCAGATACGGTTCTCTAATCCGGCACCATTGGTTTACCATTAGCTGTAAGGTGAAAACCGGATGGGCCATAATGAAAAATCTCTTGGTGAAGTTACACCTTAACAGCTGATAGAAACCAAATCATGCCGGAATAGAGAACCGTATCTGCCACAAGGACAACAAACTTCGTGAAGATCTAGCATTACTCACATTATGACTAATAGGACTGCATTTATCAATATTCTGCTGAAGTTATGTATATATATTTTTTTTATTTAACATATTTATACAGCCATAAGTGATAAGGATATATATACAAGGCTCACAGGGGGCTATTATTTATGTGTATGCAAGAATTTGAAGCTGAATCGAGATTAGTACTAGTGAAGCCATCACAGGAAAGGAGCGGTTCCCCAAAATATAAATGTGGACGTGTTGAAGCCCTGCAGCAAAAACTAATGGAGAAAATCCTCCGAAATTTTGGTCGAATTAGTTTAAAGATGGGTTGGAAGTGAATGGAACAAAACATAGAAAATATTCAGTTTGTGACCGACGTAAACGGACTCCAGCGTTAACTGAGAGCGCAGCTTTAACTGGGAGTGCAGCTTTAACTGGGAGTGCAGCTTTAACTGAGAGTGCAGCTTTAACTGGGAGTGCAGCTTTAACTGGGAGTGCAGCTTTAACTGGGAGTGCAGCTTTAACTGGGAGTGCAGCTTTAACTGGGAGTGCAGCTTTAACTGAGAGAGTGCAGCAATAACTGAGAGAGTGCAGCTTTAACTGAGAGAGTGCAGCAATAACTGAGAGTGCAGCTTTAACTGAGAGAGTGCAGCAATAACTGAGAGTGCAGCTTTAACTGAGAGTGCAGCTCTTATATGTTAATGTAAAAGCCAGGCCTGAATACAGATCTTGACAAAAATAAAGAAAACATCTATAGGTGATATTCGTGGCCACATAATTTATATTCTTCTGCTGATAACAACAGACGCTAGACATACTTGAGTGGCAGAGCGTTTTTGTTGTAAATATTTTCCTCGTTATCAGGATAACATAATCGGAGAGGCAAACACTCCAGATGATTAACAACCATTTCCCAGCCCCTTAACATACATTGTAGCAGACCAGGCCATCAACACCACTCTAATACACATTCTCAATAACCATTCTCTTTGTGGACCAACACCCAGCCATCAACTTCATATATAATTGTTTTAATTCATTCTCATTAAGCACACACGTCCTTTTTTGAGTCGTAAATAATTTTATTTATGAAGCACATTTGGAGAATTGTATAAGATAGTTGATGGAAGATTATTTGATTATTTGATATTTGATTTTTTGTAGTGATTTATAAATAATGAGTTTTAGGGAGGTGGATGGGTTTTGAAAACATAATTTTACCCCCAAATATGGGTATGTCAGTGATCGCCAAAACATGCTATTAATTAGGTCTGCAATATTGATACTAGGTCCTCAAATCGAAAGTTTGTATATCCAGGGAGGCATGCCCTCAAACATTTGCACTTACGCAGTTTGTAAGATAAGCGCTTCCTTCCTCAGGTGGCGATTGCTAGAACTAATATGTGACGTGTTACAGGAAAATGAGTCACAAGTCGCAAGAAATGAATTTTGAGATACCATCATATTTGAAACGATGAGATAAAGCCGATTCTAATGGTAGTAAACAATAGGACAACTAATCATTGATGCAGAAACCCTTAAATTATTAGGAAGAATGAGTGAAGGCAGCTTTGGGAAATTAAAAGTTTTATCTTTAATTAAATTTGTTTATATAAAATATAAATAAATAAAAGGTGAGTGTAAAATTGGTAAATAGATTTGTATAAAATTGAAAGATTTTGATGTAAATTGATGATAATTGATTTAATGAGATTTAATTGATTAAGTAGTTAGTAGGGAGTTGAGATGAAGAGAAATAGGTGTGGGTGGGTGGGAATTTGAACCGTATAGGTTGGTAGGTGAATGTGAAGTGAGGGGCATGGGACCGGTGAGTAGTGAAGGGTGACCGGTCACGTGGGTTAGTGGTGTGAGTAGTGGTAGAGGGAGGGGGTGAGGGTAGCGCCTCAATGCCCAGTCATCGCCAAACGCGATGACTCGAAAATTATTTCTATATTTTAAAATATTTTTGGGTGGAAAATTACTAGTAAAGTATCTTAATATACCCTATAGCACTGTGACCACACTGAATGTCCGTGCCGCGCTGCGCGTACATCAAATAACGGCCAATGCTATATTCTATTGATATTCATTTTCATCAGTTTCTCGGAATTATGAACATAACAATCTTTCTAGTTCGAGGACATGTATTGAATGACTTAGATAAAGGTTTGGTAAATAATATAGACTACAAATCTAAGTAATTTTGCCACTATACCTGCCTAAAGAAAAGTCACTGATGTCCGTGCTGCATTTGAATGCAACTTGTGTAGATGTACGTGCAGGTTTTGGCAGATGTACGTGCAGCATGCTGCTTTTCAAAACAGGTTTGGAAAGACACACTCAGTGGTGGTACCAGCGAGTACTGACCCACCCTCTAGACCCCCTAAAATGGGCCCCTGTTGGCCCCGATCATTCTCAACCCCCAAAAAATCCAATACCCCAAGAGTAACTATTAATATAAACTAACTATCAATAAGTCGTTAATAGTACACATTGCTCAAAAGGTTTGAAAGGTGAATAATAACAGAATATCTAAATACATTGTGCCCTCACGTAGGCACATGCAGATTTTAGCCAAATTCATTTCTTTTCAAAAGAATTAGCCTACCATGAAAAATTAAAGGGTCTGCCACACAAGTTTGATTTTTCCCTTTCATGAATATTATTGGCGTTATATGCGCATCATTGTTACCCCAATTGTGAGGTAATTTCTTGTATATTTTTACCTAGTTTACTACCCCGACATAGGCACCCTGTCATTTTAGCCATTTTTTTAAAGCAAAAAATGGCAATTTAAAAAAGTATCTCACATATTTTGCCACATTTTAACTAAAAACGCTTTGCAAATGGTAAGATCACTTTATGAAGAAATTCTGACATAAGTTCATAATTCTATGTGCCTACGTTTTCATTTAATTTATTTCAGGTTTTAAAAAAATGCCTATTTTCACGTATATGTTGTCATTTTATGTACAAAATGCAGATTTTCAGATTAATGAATTATATATGGCCCGAAAGCTCGGAGTAGGATCTATATGATGGGAAAGAAATATGAACAAAACAAATAAAAATGTAAGCTCAGTGAACCTTGGAATCAAAAAACCCTAACTGCCCCCGTTTCATGAGAATTGACCATCTATATTTTGATGATAAGAAAAGTATTAGCCCACGACATCCCTGAAACCTTTTATTACTTCACATAAAATTCATTGAGCAGCAGTGGGAACATTTTATGTTGTGTTACGACATGTAGAATATCTCCCATGTTTTTTTTTGAAAAATATTTTCATGTAATGTTGCCCTTCTTAGTTATTGTATAGGCCTGCCTGGATTTTGTAGAATATATAAATATGAATACATACAGATGAGGTTAAATTGGGGTAAACATTTGTTGTAATGTTGCCGTTACACCATGATTATTAGAAATCAAGAATGAGGGGAATTAAATCATTTGTGAATTGGATTAAATATGGCCGAAATAAGGCAAAATAATAGGCAAAAAGGAAGGTATCTGAAGCATAGGTGTAGGAATCAAAAGTGAAATGTTGGCAGCAGCACGGACATCTTTTTTTTCAGAGAGGATTGTAGCACGGACACCCTCTAAAACCTGCACGGACATCCCACTACATATTTATTCAGCAGTTTTCTCTAAATTGAGACAGAACTATGACTATATCATACTGTACTTACGACCATACATATGGTTACTAAAGATTTCTGGGATCGTGGACTGTAAAAGGTGGTGTAGAAACAGAGATATCTTAGGAAATGTTTCGGCAGCATTGATTGGCCTATTTGTTTTGATGTACGTGCAGCGCGGCACGGGCATTCAGTGTGGTCACAGTGTATAGGATGACCTTAAAATGTAAATAAAAAGAAATTATCTTGCTTGAAACAGTGCAGATCAAAATCGATGCCGAAGATCTCATAAACCTTGAATACAAAATAAACTTGTTGATTGTAGGTCCTCTCTTATATAGGTGACTAAAAATCAATGAACAGAAAGTAAATAAATACAAGTTTTCTCAGTCGAGGCAGTAATGATTCTAATATGAGAGATTTGTTGTGTGTTGAAATTTCATCTTTGAAACAAAAATGTCCAAGGCTTACACTGGTCTAATCGCCTAAATAAAAATGGATAACTCAAAGGAGGACACATTCATAAAGATACAAGTTAAATTTAAAACATTTTTTATTGAATTGTAAGTACAGAAAAAATATACATTTCCATTCAGTCAGACTTGAGCTGATGTTCATTGATTTTATACACATTCAACTTCAGCAGTCAAACGCTAGATGGCGGCAGCAGCAGTAGCGGGAGGAAGAAGGAGAAGAAGGAGGAATATGAAGGAGAATTGACACTTAATTATATATTTCTAATCTACAGTTCACCCTATCCTTTACTCCCATCATTGACTGCTCAATGATTATTTTCTGGTGTAGATGGTATCTAGGTTTATCCGTGATGTAGATGTCATCCCTTACTTTCTACGGCCAATATCCACAGCCTTACGTTTAGCAAATATAATTTGATGATGTTCTCGACAAATCTCGTACTCGTTGAGATCTCACTGAAACGGGAAGTGTTTCCCCAAGGGAACATCGGATGGTTTTCTATTGGATACTACCTTTTAGCCACTGCCTGCAAGCGTCCTGGGGATATAACAACTTTAGGCAGAGACTAATAATTAATAACCTCCATTTCAGGCCTGCTGGTGCAGTGTGCATATTATACACCAAACAGTGCACCAGCAGTCCCTCAATGTCGGTCACTAGTCCTATAAAATTGCTTGACAAAAATCTTGAGCAATAATGTAATTCAACAGATCATGAGAGTAAGTGGAAGGGTGAATGTAAATCCCATTACAAGATACACCATACGTGGGTCAGATTTTCAGAAAATGTACAATTGGCAACTGTACACATTTAGTAAATTCTGCTAAACTAGGCTGCAATTTGGTCAATACTAGGTAAATTCGAGAATATTCGGCATTGCATTGATTCTAGCAATCTGTTTGGTTAGGTTGAACTGTATTTTGAACTTTATTTTCGTCTAAAATTTAGGTTATTTGAGAAGGTTGGCGATGTTATATTGTACATTTTCTGAAAATCTGACCCACATGATGGAGTAAAACCGTGTCTCTGAACTACTTTATCCTCTATATATTAATTAGTATACCACAGGGTCAATTAAAACTTCACAAATGTCAAGCATTCAGCTTTATAGCATTGAATAACAGGAGTAGGACTAATCCACCCTCTTAGCTTGTATATATAATCCTTCATATAATCCGTCTTTATTATTATAGCGAAATCCAAGGCACTTTACATCAATATACATTCGCGCCTGATTATGCATCTAAATGCATTCTTAAGTCTGGATATGTACACCAATATATGGTGTACTACCTTTCTTATTTGTATGGCAACAAAAGTTATACAACATTCCGAAATAATTGATATGATACATAATACATTGAAAGGTAAAATCATAATATGCATTGTAAATGTAGAGCTTCACTATTCATCTTCATTATTATGTTACAAAGATTTCGTTTCATAACAAATGATAATTAAATCATTTTTTAAATACAATACCCATTAATACAGGCCAGCCTACGTCTTTCCGTTTAACAGTTGCATACAAAAATCTATTGCGACGCGAGTCCCAAATCGCAAGCACCGTGACACAGTCTGGGATCCAAGGCTATTATTCTGGAAACATCTTGTGAGCAATTGAGAGCAACAAAAGGCGATGCTCGAGCGCCTCATTAACCTGAGCCTCAACCTCTCCTAGTACATTACATGCCTCCTGGATCATTGGATGCATGATTATAGGATCATCATAACATGTAGCTTCCATGAGTTTAATACTGCTTGCATGTAGCATGCTATCCATTTGCCAGCTTTTTCGGATCTTGATGGGTTGCAAGGGAGCTTACCTCATCTTTCCTCACAACCTCAAAATGCATATTTAAGGATTGATGAGGATATCTTTAACAAGAATTATTGAAATTAAATTCAAGATTCAAGAGGTCTAAGATGTGATTTCAAAGTGTTTCATGAAGGTTTGCTCCCCTGAAACCCCTGAAATAGTCCCGGATTTGCTCAGATCCATGAGAGAGATGGGCGATAAAAGGAAGGAGAGAGGAGAGGGTGATGTGCCATATAGGCGTGTCATAGACGATTGTTGCACCCTCTCCCGGCGGTCAACATGAAGTCTCGCAGAAACACGCTTTGTCTCTCGCCCAGCTTCTATTCAAGTTCAGCAGTGAAACATCTGAAAAGATACAAAAGACAAATGTTTAAACATCTACACGTCACACATAAACAGTTCATTCAAAGGGGGAAATGGAGCATTTGACTTTCTATCCAAATCCAGATTACATACCAATATATGACATCACTCCCTCCCCTCTTTCTAAATCAAACACAGGTTTGATTTCCTTAAATCTACTTAATGAGAAAACCGATAATTACATATCATGCTGTATATATTTTAGAGGACAATCATATCTATGAATGAACAACCATCGGTTTAAATCAAACAAATACATGCTTAAATCATGACATAAACTGAATTAAAGACTATAATATTTAATCTGGTGAGTTCTCCCCCTGATTATATACTCTGTGAGGAACTCTGATAGAGTGGATAATTAAAACAGATTAAAACATATATTATATTACCACATCAAGATAATAAAGCGAATAATAAAGGTAAGCTATAGATAATAGAATTATACTGAATATCAGATTCTGGCAACCATTGAGGGATGTATAAGAATGAAAGTCTCCCTAAAATTACCAAGAGAAGGCAATACTCAGAAGTACTCGATCTAACCATTCAAACAATATAGCCAAGAGGGGGAATACATGGGGATACTCAACCTCACCCCTACAGCAATACAGTCAAATGGGGGAATACCTCAAAATACAACCATATCCCATCAACAATACTATATTGACATACATATCTACCAAACCAACTTAGTACACCAGTTTAAAACATCTCAGTACATTAAATCACCAGTTGCAATGGATCCAAGTTGTTGTTTTTTTAAAATTCATTCCTGACCAATCCGAAAGCCAACATGTTGGGATAAAGGATTTGGTCTTGGTCCTGTTCTTCTTGATATGGGTCAGATTTTCAGAAAATGTACAATTCACCTTCACCAATCCCCTCAAATAACCCACATGTCAGCCGAAAATAAAGTTCAAAATACAGTTCAACCTAACCAAACCGATTGCTAGAATCAATGCAATGCCGAATATACTCGAATTTACCCAGTATTGACCGAATTGCAGCCTAATTTAGCAGAATTTACTAAATGTGTACAGCTGCCAATTGTACATTTTCTGAAAATCTGACCCTTATACAACCACATTGTTCGCCCATTGCTACCAATGGGGTTTCATTGGTACCGGAAGGACTGGAGGTGGATTGGAACTCTCCCTTAAGGAGACGGGTTAGGCACTTCCGTCCTAACCCTGAAGCTATCTTTCTCGCTCCAGCTTAGACTTCACGACCCACCCACCCACACCTTCACATAAAACATTCTTCGAACACTCAATCTCTGATTGAATAGGAGTCACAATGACTGAACACTGCTGCCAAAGGATTACCTTATAAGAATTAATTCCAGGACTCAAAACTGCTTACCCATATAGAATATAAAAATTAATTAACTCCATGTTATTTCATCAACATATGAAAATTCCAATAAAACAACTTTCAGCCACTCCTTATCCCTTTCTTAGTCCCAATGATCTTACAAATTTTTATTTCAAAGAACAATTATTTTTTTATCATTTTTATCGATTCTTAAAACATTAATTTTATACTTCATCACTTCATCACAGTGCGGTAAGTAGGCCCCTAGCACATATATTGGGACAGTTTTTTGGCCTTTTATTTTACATTATTTACCAGGACTAGATCACCACAACGATGGTCTTTCTCTAGTACATGTTCATGCCACTGGGCCGACCCAGCACTTAAATTAGACCACAGTCACCCCACATCCCACATCTCAGATTTAAGTAAAATAATCTAATCTGGTTTAATAATGGGACATCTCATACTGTAATGAGGATATGTTATGAGGCTATGTACACAGGAGGATCCACTGGGTGGAGCCACAGCCAGACACAGGAGTGGCTGTGGCTGGGAGAGCTATTCTAGGGATTAAACACTCTACTCTAGACCATCAACCCTAACAGATCGTCGACTCATTCACTCATCATTCATAGCTCTAATTCAGTATATATACTAGTATACACCCTAGTATAACAATACTCACATTTGTATAACGGATATTGGTGGTTTAGAAATCTGAGGCATCATGGGCAGGGTGTCCATGGGCAGCCTGTCCAGGGTGAGGACGCTGGCCAGGATGGTAGGAACGGTCTTCTTCTAAACAAGCACGCTGGGCTCCTGAATACACATCTGGCTGATGGCTGGAAAAGCAAACATAATATTTGGGTCAGATTTTCAGAAAATGTACAATTCAACTTCACCAATCTTCTCAAATAACCCAGATTTCAGACGAAAATAAAGTTCAAAATACAGTTCAACCTTACCAAACAGATTGCAAGAATCAATGCAATGCCAAATATACTCGAAATTACCGAGTATTGACCCAATTGCAGCCTTATTTTGCAGAATCTACTAAATGTGTACAGCTGCCAATTGTACATTTTCTGAAAATCTGACTCATTTATTGAAGTTGAAGGAGTAGAGTCAACTCAATTAAAAACAACTCAGAGGAGATTCAGGGTCAAATCTTGAGAAAATGTACAGTTGGCCTTCACCAATCCTCTCAAATTACCCGAATTTAAGGCGAAAATCAGGTTCAAAATACAGTTCAACATAACCAGACAGATTTATTGAATGAATACAATACAGAATATACTCAGATATACCTAGTATTTATCAATTTTCACTATAATTTAGCAGAATTTGAGAGATGTGTAGAACTGTAGATTGTGCATTTTCTGAAAATCTGACCCTTTATGTAGCATTTTATTTAGCGACCCCTTATGTGTTTCGCCTATGGATGTGTGGCTTCATCAATAATATTTATCGATTGAATGAGCCATATAATTAGATTCTGTGTACACAGAAGTATACGTGCATTGGATCCCTGGTTGTTATAAAATAAGATAAGATAAGAGAATTCTTTATTTGCCATAAGATTGTAGTTTTGACAAAGAGGTTGTGATCATTGGCCTTAAACTGAAATTAAAAAAGAATCTGAAAAAGAGCTCCCTCAGACCATGCCTTTCTTCTTTTCTTCTATTGGTTGCATGCATGACATCTAATTCAACGTACTTTATGTAAACAGTTCTCATGTGCTTGCATTAGAGTATGCATGCACAATCATGAAAAAAGTTGTAAGTTTTAAAATGTGAACAATATTGAATAAAAATTGACCTTCCCTAGTTTTGTAAAATGATTCTTTGACAAAAAAGCTAATTAAAGCAGGAAAACAATTGAGTCTGCCTAACCAGATAACTCTTAACATGTACATTTCTCATGTTTAACTACTATTATGAAATAGACACAATATGATTTTTTAAAGTTCCTGGATGGGGGTTCCCTAAGAAAAGAAAAATAACTCCCCTACTACCTAGTTTTCAGCTAGATAATCGGAAACACACCTATTCAGTCTAGGTCCAAAGTTGACAGAGTCCCTTCAAACGAAGGGAAAGCCTCTCTCCTCAAACCCCAAAGTGCCATTATAATTCCATTAAGACCGCAAAATGTCATTATATTCCCATTAAAACGCTGAGTCGTAGGCCAGAAAACAGGTAGGCTGACATACCATTCTTATCTGATCTGAGGGTTTGGACCTAGAGTGTATTATTTTTTTCCACCTAAACCTTACCTTTCTAGGGTCTCCAATTGCCTCTCTGCCTGCCCCTGGAAGGTCTCCACCACATTCTGGGCTGAGTACATGCCTAGAGGGGTGTTATACTGCTGGGGCATGAAGACCTTGACGCGGGGAGATGCTGCTGCATATGGCTGTCCTTCAGCACGTCTGCGCTCCTGGTAAGCGGACCGTTGAGGAGGGAGACCTCCACTTCCCGCTGCAGGCTCTGTGTTACCATAACAACCAGAACTTAGGTCAGTATATTTGAGATGGCTAGTACAATTTGTTACATTAAATAACAGGTTTTATTTTAGATTTAATTATGGGCTTATCATATATGTGGTCACAATGATCTCAAATAGTTATAGTAGTCCAGATTTCATTAGATTAAATCAAAATTCTCCATCCGGAGGATTCCCGTCAGTATAGGCAAATTTCGCAGGAATTTACATTTGGATTATAAAAAGTTTTGATGTAAATGAAATTTTGTTTTGTTTTTATAATTATTTTCATATTGGCTCTGATGGTTACAAGATTCTTATAGACACAATGAGATAAGGGTAATACAAGGGTGTGATACAGGATGTAATCTACGAGTCATATACAAGGGTGTAATACAAGGGTGTAATACAAGGATGAGGTTTTGCAAGGTAAGAAGGCAAAGAACAGAAAGTTTGCAACTACTCTATAGGGAAGGCAAGCAAAAGCAACTAAAGGATATATCAACCTAGGCACTTTCACAGTATAATATGAAAATAATAATGACACATTTCTGAAAATGAAGAAAATCAATGAGGAAAGCAATATATAACCAAGGTTCTGTTTGCCTGAAATAATAGAAATATTTTATTTACTGTAAAGAGCCAGCAGACCTACAGGAAATAATTATTAACATGGAGGATAAAAATAACAAAACTAAGCAGAGTACTACTGTACCTAATGCAACTGAATATGCATGCATTCTAGATTTTGCCAGAGTAGTTTTCTAAATATCATTTTCATCTTGCGAAAAAATATTTGAAAATTCTGACTTTTTCTAAAGGAAAAGTGCTCTAACACTTATAAACTTAAGCCATAATGCTCAATGAGTTTTCATCAGACTTGGGTCTTGTTCAGATGAATTCATTCCTGTGCATGTGTATGCTGCCCTTGAAGTGAACACTTCAAAACTATGATTCCCGTTGAAGAACAGTCTTCAATTTATCATTAGCAGCGAGATATCATTTTCTGCAGATGGCTATTGATTTAATATCTAAATCTAAAAGCTGCCAGTGAAGCTTGGAATTATTAAGTGAAAAAACTGCAAGACTTCCTGAACAAAAGTTGAACAGTGTCCGCGTATTGCGTAGAGGAGTGAGATGACGAGAATTCGTTTTAATGGTACCTGGTTCAGATTCCATCATATTGTGGAGTGCGTTAAAAGTGCGAGACTGTACTGGGCCAGTGTCCTCAGCCTCTCTCAGGGCATCTTCATACTTCTTGTACATGTCAGCTGTTGGCTGCTGCCTAGGCTCCTTACTTGTAGATGGCGCTACGGTGGTCGGTTCTGGAAACATGGCGGGAGGTGGCGGTGGGAAATCCGGAGATGAAGGAGTCTCAGGACAGTCAGAATTAGGCAATGGCGGAGGAGGGGGAGGGAAATTACCTTTCATACTGTCATCTGACAAATGATGAGGAGGGGAATGTGGTGGAGGGGGAGGGCAGAAATCTGGAGGGGGATAGTCTGGGGAAGAAGGTGCGGGAAGGTCATCAGAATAGATATTGTTATTTGTTGAACTGGATGTGTAAGCTCTGAATGCAGAGCCACCATTTGTGACTGTTTTTTGGAAGGAAGGTGAAGCAGCAGTTTCTCCCTGTGCACCATTTGTTATTTGAGATTGCTGTTGAAAGGTTTGAGGCATCTTAAGACTACGGTTTGACCCAGAAGCCCTGTGCTGGACAGGGGAACTTGTTTCCTCCTTTTTTTCAAACATCGAAGCAAGCTTCTTGAGCTTACCAGGTTGTGGTTCGTCACTTTTACTGTCAGTCGGACTCTGTAAAAACTGTTGAGGGACTTTGATAGTTTTCCTTGGTGCCTCATTCAAGACCACTGTTGATTGAGCAGTTTCTGCTCGTATGGGCTCACTGTGGTGGTGAGTTACTGAGTTTGCAGTGCTCACATTCGAGGGAATTTTAATAGTATCTCGAGGTGCCATCATGACAATATCAGAAGTTGCATTGATCTCAGTAGCTGTGGCTTTTACATTGGATGGAATAACGATCTTAGATCTTACTGAATCATCATGCAAGATTTGGTCATCAACGGCAGATCCCATGTCCAGTTCCACACTGGTTCTGGATGGGATAACTATGGAATGTCTTCCAGGAGCTTTTACTGTGATCGTGAAATCTCCAGATGCTACCTCAGGGCCTGAGGTCTGGATTGACTCAGGCTTATTGGTTGGAGAGGATGGAATGGTGATTGTCTTTCTCTTTTCACTTACAATTTGGTGGTCTGTGTTTGTGATGGGCAATGTTGGACTCGCTGTTCTGGGAGGTGTTGGTTTGCTACGCATAGTTACAGTTGATCTAGCCTGAGGCTCAATTACAGAAGTTCCAGGAGCATTGGTTGATCTACTCACTGTTTCAGGAGAAGCTGGCTTGCTACGAATAGTAACAGTTGCTCTTGTCTGAGACTCAATTACAGAAGTTACAGGGGAGTTAGTTGCCCTACTCACCGTCTCAGGAGGAGTTGATTTGCTAAACATGGTTACAGTAGCTCTTGCTTGAGGCTCAATTACAGGAGTACCAGGAGAGTTAGTTGACCTTAGTAGTCTACTATTGTCTTGGTTTATCTCAGAATAAAAACTTTTCTCCTCTTTGGCAAGCACATTGTTGGAACTCATTGAGGAAGGACTTGAGAAATTAGAAACACTTGTTTTCATCTGTGACTGTCCAGAAGAAGTAGACTCTTCAACTCTTGAAGAGGGTGACAGTGACACAGGTTTTACAACTGGTGAGTCTTCTTTTGAATCTGAGAAATTTGGCCTTTGGTAAGGTCTGGGCTTTGGTCTTAGAACTGACTCTATTCTTGAATTAGAAGCTAGGCCTTTGCTGCTGTCACCATTCTGCTTTGAAATACCACCACTAAGTTCAGGTGTTTTAAATACACTCTGGGTATTTGGTCTATTCAGAGGAGAAAGACTGGAACCACTACCAGTGGAAGAATCTGTTGAGTCTGTGGAGATATGTAGAGCCCTCATATTGTTTGGGGATGCCACAGCTTCTGGAGTTTGGTACCCAGAGTCAGACATAACATCAGCCCTTTCAGTGCTTCGTGTTGGTGCATTACCCTGAACCGGACTGGGTGGTTCTACCTTTCGGAAACCTTTCGCGGTGCCAGTCGAGGGTCGCCTTTCAGAACCCAAAGAACCAGTAGATGTCTTTATGATTTCTTCTGTTGGGGCAGGGCTAAAAACATGGGCAAGGGCTTTACTGTTTTTATAGTTTGGGACATAAGTGCTGGAAGGGGTAGATGAAGGGGGGACATCCTCAAGAACTCGCCCAACCCGGGGCCTGCTTGATTTGGGAGGAGGGTAATTTGGACGGCCATGAACCTTCTCTTCCTCATCCATTTGTTGGACAAGTTTCATTGTTTCAGATGATACATAGGGTTTGGGACCAGCTGGTGCCTCACTAAAACAATGGTAGAAAAAGAAAACAAAACACAAACATAACAACATGCTATAAACAACAAACACTTTAGTAACAACTCATAGAATAATGCAACAAGCTATTATCATTAAGTTTAATCATCAGTAAATCATAGCCATTCATAAAACACTGGCAGTACATGCTAAATTGGTTGATGGCTGATAAGGTTTCTCTAAGATTTAGCTTTATTTTACTGACTGATTACATTTGTTGGTGAACATACCTTTTGTTCTGCACCACGTTAGGTCTGTCTTGTGGTCTTACACTATCAATTTTATCACTGATTGTGTTTATGGCTACATTTTGGTTATATAGACCAATAGGTGAACTGAACTGTTTATTTTCGATCAGCCTTGGGTTGCTGCCAGGGCCCTCTGGGGCGATGAGTGCAGCTGGAGCGTTAACGGTGGCTGAGGAGGAGGTAGAGGGTTTGCGTGCGAACAGGACTGGGGGTGGTGGTTCTCCTGGTAACATAATAAAACAACATGCTCATGCAAAAAGTCATTAAACTTCTAAAAACATTTTCAGAATCATTTAAGTTGTGCAAATAATTTGGTTTCAAAGAATAAAGAATGCCATGAGAATTGAAACTGCAACTTTGTATATATGTTTTTCCCAACTGAAAAGGGAGACAACCTTCTCCAAGAATATGACAATACGATAATATAAAAACGAGGATAGAGCAACAAGATCTTCATCTTCAAATGCCTGCAATGTCTACAACAATTGCAATATCAATGGTTTTGATGCATTGAAGTAAAGTTTGAATGGCTCTATAATCCACAAAAGAAATAGTAAAAAAGAAGAAAAGAAATAGCCAGTACTGCAAAGAAATAGGAATAAGAAGTAATAGTCAAGAAAAATCTAGAAATATCCATTGCCTCATTGAAGTCTCCTGAATAATTATCATTCATTGCAAATCAAGGTAAACAAACAATATGGGTTTGGAAAATCGAATATTATAATCAAAACTTCAATGCACATCAAATCGACACTCAATAGCGCAACGTTGCAGAGTGAGAGATAGAGCTAAGCGAAGCGCGTACACACAATCTCTAACAGTATTTTGTTTGCTAAACTATTGCTCCTTTCTGGTCCCACAATTAAATCACTTTCTTAATTCTACACATAATTCAATCTCTTGTATCTAGCTTTTAGTAGATTCAATAATTTGTGAACTTTTACTGATTTGGAGAGCTTTTACTAATTTGGTCATGCTTTTTCAGGTATGCACTGAGTTTTCCAAAGTGTGCCACCATTTTATTGACAGTATCTTTTTTGTAAATAAGAAATATATATTTATTGCTGATTTTCATTGAAATGATAATACTATGAATTGACAAGCATCTATTGAGACACTAGCTGTTGGGTATAGGTAATGTGATATATAGTGGCTTTAATGAAGTTCCATATTGTGATGATAGAAGTTTCCTCTGTCCAACCATTTTTAGACTGAGGTAGATTGAGGTTAGAGAGGGCAGAAGCAAGGTATGTGGGAGATTCTGACTGTCCAGTAATACACAACTGGCACGTTTGCCCCAGTTTTGTGAATATTTACAATTATTTAAACATTTAGACATGAACAATTTCTAGGAGCTAAAGGCTTTCTTATTAATTAAGGGTTTTGATCTATCTTTGATATCTATCTATTCAATGTTTGTTATTAAAAAACAGTTCAGTTAATTTGTATATATAGAATATACAAGAATGATTATTAAACTATTAATGACAACTGTATTGATTTGAACTCCCAATAACTATTCTCTAAAAATCAAATATTTAATCAGAATAGATTTAAACTAGAGGTAAGACTACGTTTTCCTATTGTCTCTATTTGCATAACCTACCATTGTTATCCATGAGATTTTGTAATATCTTGAAGGTGCGAGATTGCGCCAATCCAGCGTTTTCCTCTTCATCTGCTGCAATGTTGCTATATTGCTGGGGAGGAGGATGAGCGCCATGTCTGCAACCATTTTCACACAAATGAAACCTTTTTTTGTTTAAAAATCAACATTCCAGTTTTAGAGTTACATTTCGTCAAGAACACGACAGCCGCGTCTAAAGTTTAGGCATGCAGTGTGCACTGGGTGAGATCAACGGTTATATTAGGTACGCGCCTTAAATAGAAAACAACAACAACAACACTTCACTTAACATCTATTGGTACATGAAACCACACATCAGCAGGTAAACAATACTTCCTTCAGCTAGTTATGGTAAACATAGGACAGGTGTTCATAAACTTGCAGCAGGTCAGTTTGTAAAGTCACAAGTTCTAGACATCTCACATCACTAGCGTAAGTCATTGGTCCTAGGAAAATTCCCATCCTCAGCCTGCCATATGGAAAACTACCAACCTGGAAAACTACCATCCAGAATATTACACCACATGGGGAATGTGTACCACATGCTGCTTGTATGGGAGAGCGTGTGGTATAGACCATGTGGTAATCTTGTTATTATCACATGGCTTTATTTTAACCCAGTGTTACATACCACTCATGTACTTCTATCATATTACTCTATATGTAAACTACTGACACAGCTTGTAGTTTTAATTGTTGGTAGTTTTTCACGTCAGCAGTACTAGTGTGCTAGATGTTTCTGGACAGCAGTCTGCCTGTTCACCATCCTTCACCCCTTTCACACTATCAAACCAAATCGATTGTTGCAAACCGATTTTGTAAAAAAGTGCTATTCAAATTTCTACATAATGTGCATTATTGTGCTTTGGACAATTCACACTGTCTGTTCACACTGTTGCCAAAAACGATTTAATTCACTTTGGTTCTGTACACACTAGCTTAAATAATGTTGAATGTGAAACGAATATCAAATTGACTTCTAGAAACCACCTAGGTTATGTGGATTCTAGAATTTGCTTTGCTACCCTTTACCTTGCTTTGGAAGCATTTAGAGGTTAAATGTAGACAGAATCAATTTGTAGAAAGTGCTTCAAATTGTTTTGAATCTCTTTCTGAGCTGTAGTGTGAAAGAGGTATTAGACTTTGTGATGGGAGTTATATTATAAATAAGACCAACTTTATGAACACCTGCCCAGGTACACATTGGACAAATACCAGACTAAGGGCACCAGGTATATTCTTATCACAATATATGCATACTCTAACACTCTAACACCACTACCTAAGGGTTGGCTATACGGGCAAGTATGACTATGTCATGTATGGTTGATTAGTGTGCCTTGGTGTAGACCATATCAAATAACTTATAGGATTTTCGACACACAACTTTACTTTCTGATACCCTATCACAATATTATTGGCACTGCAAGGTTTCCGAACCCTTTACTTTCCAGATATGAATCAATGTCAAAGACATCCATGATTGATATGATTAAAAAGCTTGATAAATTGTTTTCCTTGATGTGGCTTTGAGTTCCTTATAGGCATCGCCAGTCCATTTTGTAGGCAGATTCGCTGATGGACTCAGCGTTATATGCGAGTTGGATCCATCAAGACTTCCATAGACTTTATGACCCAAAGTCTGATTGAATACACATATATCAAATGTTTACATCAAAACTGTCGGAATATATTTACACATTGGCATATCAGAAATTTCACCTTGGAGCATGACTTTAAGGACGGCTTAGCAATGCCATCTACCCTAATACAAATCCTGAAAAATAACTATCCAACATTTCAACAATTGTAATGATTAATTCTGCAATTTATAGTCTTTCTGCTTCTGTTCTGAAATAGAACCAAATGTTATGAGATTAACTAATGGGCAAAAGCACTATCTAAAATCACTAATGTCTGAGGAATTATGTTTCACTCTCGGGGTGACACCATGCATGCTGGACAACTGCCACTACCACTGGATGATGACTCAGCGAAATTCAAAGAAAGTCACGAAGAGGGATTCTGTAAAAATCCTAAATTAAGAGGGTATCATGGATCGGGGCATGATGATAGAGTAAGTCTAGTTCACAAATCTCTAAGGAAATGTTTTGAAACTTTTGAAACTGGTACAGATTTAAGTAGCTTCTTTGGTGTCTAAGTTCTGCAAACTAACTTATTAGATCATGCTCGATTGCTGTTATTCAAGACTATTCATACAAAGACTACTATGAATATTTCATAACTTACATTTACTTTTTCATAGCTTAAATATATAATTCTTAAGTAAATTAATTCTTTCCTTTTTTCCATATATGACTACATACCAAAATGCCCTGATCCATGTACTCAGTTACTGGGGATATAATCTATTCACAAAGAAAAAATATGTAAAAAAACAAAAAAAAATAAACAACCACAGATCATGAAGCAGCCTCTCCTCTCTAGTGTTGTCTTACCCTCGTTGGACATTAAACTGGCGAGCACATTAAAGGTGCCTGACTGTGAGATGTAGCCGGGCTTGTTTTCTGGTTCCATATGTTGGTATTGAGGGTGGTATTCTTGTCTGCAAGAGGCAAGTTCAGAAACTGCTTCTTTAATAACAGTTTCCCCCTATACATGACTGAACAATGGTTAAACCTGCACTCTCAGTTAACACTGCACCTTTAATAACAATTTCCCCCTATAGATGACTTTACAATGGTTAAACCTACACTCTCAGTTAACACTGTACCTTTAATAACAACTTCCCCTATAGATGACTTTACAATGGTTAAACCTACACTCTCAGTTAACACTGTACCTTTAATAACAGCTGCCCCTATAGATGACTTTACAATGGTTAAACCTACACTCTCAGTTAACACTGTACCTTTAATAACAACTTCCCCTATAGATGACTTTACAATGGTTAAACCTACACTCTCAGTTAACACTGTACCTTTAATAACAGCTGCCCCTATAGATGACTTTACAATGGTTAAACCTGCACTCTCAGTTAACACTGCACCTTTAATAACAACTTCCCCCTATAGATGACTTTACAATGGTTAAACCTGCACTCTCAGTTAACACTGTACCTTTAATAACAGTTTCCCCCTATAGATGACTGAACAATGGTTAAACCTGCACTCTCAGTTAACACTGCACCTTTAATAACAGCTTCCCCTATAGATGACTTTACAATGGTTAAACCTGCACTCTCAGTTAACACAGCACCTTTGATAACAGCTTTCCCCTATAGATGACTTTGCTATGGTTAAACCTGCACTCTCAGTTAACACTGTACCTTTAATAACAGCTTCCTATAGATAACTTTACAATGGTTAAACCTGCACTCTCAGTTAACACTGCACCTTTAATAACAGCTTCCTATTGATAACTTTGCTATGGTTAAACCTGCACTCTCAGTTAACACTGCACCGTTAATAACAGCTGCCTATAGATGACTTTATAATGGTTAAACCTGCACTCTCAGTTAACACTGTACCTTTAATAACAGCTTCCTCTTATAGATAACTGTACAATGGTTAAACCTGCAGTCTCAGTTAACATGGGTTAAATACTAAAGGAGTACTTTTTGTTCTGTTATTTTCTAACATATCTGAAAGTTTTTCGGGGCTTTAAAGAAGTCCACATTAATTGTATGATTTGGAGCCTCGACTAAATCTTTTCCTGCACTGGCTTCAGTTATTATCGCTCACCCGCGCCCATTTTCTCTCAGCCAATTCAACTTAAAATACCTCTATAAAGTTATAAACATATAACAGCAGCATAATAATGATTAAGATTGGCCATTCAAAGGTTCCAGGAGAATATAAAACAATTACTAAACATATCCAAGAACCTTAGATGAGCGTTCCATCTTCTAGGGTCCACCAGAAGCTACCAGATTCCTCCTGCCCAGAGAAGCAAAAAAAGGGGCTTGGATATTTTTGGGGGCTGCATTTTTGGGGGCTGCAATCCGCCTTAAGCTTATGAGTGATCAGATCGGAGACATATATACAAGGATGTGCATTATCGCCATACTTTGCTAGTATATTTATAAGGGAGTGCAAACATTAGATGGGGAATGGTTTGATTTGCGATCGCTAGAATGTTGGATGGTCCCACGATTTGACAATACAATGCTGTATAACCCTTTGAAAATCCCTCGATCATTAGCTCTACTTTTGTCATTTCATATCAGAATAAGATATTGTTATACAATCGGAAATTGCTAAACGGTCGACATATTAGGATTAACATGGGCCTAGTTTAAATTGGAACACCTTTCTCTTGGGAGATCTGTGCAAATACAGAGACTCAGTGAGCATGTGCAGAGGCTTGCAGGCAGGAAGGGAAATGTCGTCTGCTTCTGGTCTAGTTCAGTTACAGATTCACAGGGGGCATGTGGGGAAGCGCACCAACATTCCTTATGATTCCTGAATAATAAATCCATCTAAACAGTAAAAATCATGAATAATATTTGTATTTCTGATTAAACAGAAAGATGACAACAAATTTTGATCAACAGTTTCTTTCCCTCAATACATTATATACTTCCCCTTTTTACCAATGATTTCTTCAACTTATTTTCTGTATAATCTTATATAAATTTCAGTTGGTGTTTCTCAAGGATTAAAGCCTGGGTTCCACTGCCACGCTACCTCTCCCGCTACTACTCCCGTTTCTTTGGTCCCGCTATTATAGATCGAAGATTCAAGTAACAGGAAGTCGCCGTTTCAAATCAAACATGTTTGAATCGAAGCGTCTACTTCCTGCTACTTGCTCCCATTTCTAAAGAAACGGGAGCAGTAGCGGGAGAAGTAGCGGGGCAGTGGAACCCAGGCTTAGGGTGCGCTCCCTCTCCCCATCTCTCAGACATTCCTGGATCCCAGTCTTGGCATCTGGTAAACTTCTTACCTTCATTTGCCATCAAACTGGCGAGAACGTTAAAAGTGCCGGACTGGCTGGGCCCGCCCAAGTTCTCGTTCTCAGCCTGGAGAGTTGGAGCAACTAAAGTCTCATAATGGCACTGCGGGGAGAACCTGAAGGCACAACGCCTTGTGCGTATAATACTTGTCATGTGTCACAGAAGAATTAGTCGAAAAAAAATGGATGTTGAGGTATCATCATTATTTGAGAAGATGAAATTAAGTAGTAGTAGTCCAACTATGTTAACATTTTTTATGGTTGATTTTTTATTGTTTGAAAAAAAGTTTGCAACTTTGCAATTACTATTTGAGATACTATATCAGTGTTTATCACATTTAAAAAGATGAGATTGAATAGATTATAACACATTTGGGAATTTTTTTTTTTTTTTTTTTTTTTTTTTTAATAAGTAGTTTGCAATATTTCTGGGTGGACACTTACTGGTTCAAAGCAGCTAAATATACTCCATAGGTTGACGTTAGAAACGCAAGAATAGCCTGTATTTGATACACTGTCTTGAAATTTGGTACATCTATTTGCAAGGAGCGGAACCTTACGATAACGCGCCGGCTGACAGAATGTGGCTTCAGTGACGTGATTGGCTGTTGTAACTAGAGCCGGCAGGGATATGTGCTGTCAAATGTTACTTAATAGAAATAAATAATAAAATTAACCCTAAACCTAACCTTATTGGTGGTCCTAAGTCAGTAAAGCAGGTAGTGGACTGTCTGGAGTAAAATATACTAATTAAACTAATTACATGACTAGTAAAGACAAGTAAGCCCCGCCCACCGGGTCTGCCAAGCCCCGCCCACTTCGGCTAGCCGGCGCGTTATCGTAAGGTTCCGCCTAAAGCCATCTATTCATACTTAAAAGCGCTAGATAGTTAAAAAGATGTTCAAGAAAGAGATCTTGACCAATTTTTCTGGAACACATCACATATATACACATGGGCCAGATCGTCTGGAAGCGTACAATTGGCAGCGTTCTACACATTTAGCAAATTCTGCTAAGTTAGACTAAAAGTAGTGTTTATACATCCGAGTATATTTTGGTAATAGGGTCGATATTTAAAACATCTATTTGGTCATGTAGAACTGTTTTTTAACCCCATTTTTGCTTTAAATTAGGGTGATTTGAGGTGATCTGTGAACGCCAATTGTACGTTTATAGGCGACTTCACCCATACATACAGCAGCAGAAAGTAAAATAAAAAATAATACATGTAAAACACACTTGTGAGAGTTCCGATTATCCGTATATATTTACTGCCGACACGTTGCCCTGTACTCCTATGACGTCACTACCGTCACTCCCACCATTGTTTTTTCTGTAGCCCGTGAAGATGTTTTTTTTTTTTTTTTTTTTTTTTTTTTTTCTTCAATTGTTGGTACAGTACCTTGGCCAATAAAACCCTTTAAACTAACAACTCAGCAACGATCTGAAGCTATAGGATCGCTACCACCCAATAATACATGAACCGGTCGGTGCTGCCACCTAGTATATAGCATCAACACTACCTAGCCTGACCGGATAACTATTCACTGAGTGGCAAGGTACAGGCTTGTCCTAGCTTGTTCCCCTTATGAGCATGGAAACACGTTGATTATATCCACCTACGTTACTCAATTGCCATAATTTCATAGGGAAACATTTTAGACCCAAGTGTTTCACATTCCAATGGCTGAAAGGTTTAGAGAAATTTATCAATTATTTAGGGGAGAAAAGCTGTTGTCTGTTATTCAGGTCTGACTGTGACCCCATTGTTGGACAACTCATATCTAGGTCACTCTGGTGAGGCTAAATATAATTCTTTGTACCAATTTTCTTTGAACGCATTATCTACATTATATATTTTATGGATGATCCGGTCTAAGACTATTTTCGTCTTGTCCCTTTCATATATGAAAGAAAGTTCATCATGTTGATTATAATTACGAACTTCAACTCAAGTGCTATAAATTACTATTACTTTTGCCAATATGATTTACTGCACATTCGAATAGAACTCGCGTTATAATCTTTATAACCTCGTATACCAAAGAAATTTAAATGATTACCTATTACTATCAAGGCCAATTACATTTAACAATTGCTTACAAAATACTTTTGAAATAATACAAACAAAATCACTAAACGTCTCTTGTAGCTTGGAATTACATGACTAAATATAATTATTGATTTTTTTCTCCTCTCAAACTAGAACAAGAGAGGATAAGAGCAAAACTCTATTCCCCTCTATGCCTGGAGAGAGACAAGAATTAAAATTAAATGTAATGTAATCAAAAAATAAAACTAAAAAAAAAAACATAATAAAATACATAATGTCAGTAAGAATTGTAAGAGCCTAGTTTGGCAGGATATATCGAATAAAACCGTTTTTAAAAAAAAAAAAAAAAAAAATGTAATTATTGAATAAATTAGCGAGTGATTGACGTACTGTGGCTGTGGGCGGTACTCCTGCTGGGGCTGGGGCTGTGGGGGAGGTGGTGCCGGGTGTGGTCTGGGCGGGGCCTCGAACGGACGCGCTTGGGCTCGCTGGAAGTCACGTGGTTGTTGGTATGACTGCAAGATACAAACAATAATATCAAGTTATGGGTCAGATTTTCAAAAAATGTACAATTGGCAGCTGTACAAATTTAGTAAATTCTGCTAAATTAGGTTGCAATTTGTAAAAGGAGTAAAAGTAGTAAAAGGAAAGGGAATTGGTAATTTTAGAAGGTTGATATACTTTTTTATAAAGTAAACTATATACGACTTTTTGACTTGTGGGCTTAGCCTACAGCTGATCTGTATAAATGATCCATGAAAACCTAATGCATGATGGGAAAGATGGTGTTATGGAAACATGTATAACATATGAATATTGACATTAGAGCACCGATAAATATCCCATGCTGAACATGGCATGTTTTCTTCAGATTTGAGACTGTACCATATAAGTCCCATAATTCTATGCGAATCAAGATTCAAGATGGCGGATATGCAAATCCCCTATTATATATTATAGGTTTCGTTATAGAGGTTATACTCGGGAAATATACCAACTAGCTTAAATAGTTTCTTAGGTGTGTGTATTCACCAAACACATACACCAATACGTCATTATATGGGTCAGATTTTCAGAAAATGTACAATTCACCTTCACCTATCCTCTCAAATGACCCAAATTTAAAAAAAAATAAAGTCCAAAATACAGTTCAACCTAACCAAACAGATTGCTAGAATCAATGCCATGCCGAATATACTCGAATTTACCTACTATTGACCAAATTGCAGCCTAATTTAGCAGAATCTACTAAAAGTGCACAGCTACCAATTGTACATTTTCTGAAAATCTGACCCATATAATTATTATGTTTCAATAGGGAGATATAGCAAGGACAACGCACCAACACAACACTAACGCATCCATTAACTATTTGTACATTACTACCGCTGTGGAGATACCCCGAGAGGTGCTAGGCCAAGGGCATCTGTATTGCAAAGTTTCCCCAACAATTTTCCATTAAACACCAACAATTAAAGTATTTATAAGATTTACAAAATAATAGTATCTATAATGCTATCATACAATATTTAATCAGGGAAATGCCTGGTATGATAAATATGCGTGATATTTCCGCATTAACCTTCCCGTTTGTGATACCATACCTCTCAAACCCCAGCGAATTATCCCCAACCTACTATGTTCCCATGATAAATGACACCCCATCAATCACAAATGTCATACAGTACCAACCGAGATTTTCCCTATTTGTGATGTGTTTCAGAAAAATGAGTCATAAGTCGCTGAAAATATATTTTGAGATACCATTAGATTTGAAAAGATGAGATCAAGCCGATTCCAATGATACTAAACAGTCTAATAATCTTATAAGTATTTCTAGATTTTAAGTTTGATATTTTCGTTTTTGAAAAAAAAGTTTCCAATATTTCTGGGGGTCAATAAACAGTAATGTAACTAAATGTAGTCCATATGAGGAGCTTTAAAAGTAAAGGATATATTACATAGATTGTCCTGAAATTTGATACACTGATTGATATAAGTCTAAGTAATAAACTCTCTAAAGATCAGATCATTCCAATAATGTAATCCTGTGAAAAAACCACTTTGAAAAATATCAATTTTGCGACTTATGACTCATTTTGCGGAAACACATCACATTTACTATGGCTATCATCCATTTAAAATATTCAATCATATCATCATCTAGTATAAAGTAGAAGCAAATATAACCTGTATTCTAGACCTGTATTTCAGACAGGTTTTTTTTATCGAATATTCACTAAATATATGGAAGAGAAATACATTGATGAAATAAGTTTTTTTTCTACAGCAAGGCTAACCTACAACCAACAATAAATTTACTTTAATAAACCACAAAATAATCGGTTTACTCAGGTACCAACAGGATAAACCAGCGACTAAGACACAGCAGATGGGTCAGATTTTCAAAAAAAGTACAATTGGCAGCTGTACATATTTAGTAAATTCTGCAGAATTAGGCTGAAATTTGGTCTATACTAGGTAAATTCGAGTATATTCGGCATTGCATTGATTCTAGCAATCAGTTTTGTTAGGTTGAACTGTGTTTTGAACTTTATTTCCGTCTGAAATTTGGGCTATTTGAGAGAATTGGTGAAGGGAAATTGTACATTATCTGTCGATTTCACCCTGAAGGTGCACTTAAAAACTCCAACTTCAACTAAAACAACTTGAAATTGAAAAAGGGGAAAAACACTTTTATAAACACAATAAATCATGTGCTTAGACATATGGGAGGTTAGGTTTTTCTGAAAATGCACAATCTAAAGTACTACACATCTATCAAATTCTGCTAAGTTAGAGTGAAAATTGATAAATACTAGGTATATCTGAGTGTATTCTGTATTATATTCATTCAATAATCTGTCTGGTTATGTTGAACTGTATTATGAACCTTTCTTCTTAAATGTGGGTTATTTGCTAGGATTGGTGAAGGCCAATTGTACATTATCTGGCGACTTGACCCATGTGCATCAGAAGTGAGAGGGCTGACGCAGCATCAGCAGTGAGCTACATTGCGTACTGGAAGAGTTCTAAAGAGTTCTTGGAGAGCCAGGTGGAGGGGGTGGAGGAATTCCTGATACCAGCTCACTCCAGTAGGATATAGGTAGTGTGGAAGGGGGGGAGGGGGAGAGAGTGTCTGTGTGGGGGGAAGGGGAGGGGAGGTCCAGTTGTAGATTTGTTTGTTTGCAGCCAAATATTAAAAAACTGTGTTTGTTTGCAGCCAAATATTAAAAAACTGTGGTTGTTTGCAGCCAAATATTAAAAAACTGTGTTTGTTTGCAGCCAAATATTAAAAAACTGTGTTCGTTTGCACCCAAATATTAAAAAAACTGTGTTTGTTTGCAGCCAAATATTAAAAAAACTGTGTTTGTTTGCAGCCAAATATTAAAAAACTGTGTTTGTTTGCAGCCAAATATTAAAAAACTGTGTTTGTTTGCAGCCAAATATTAAAAAACTGTGTTTGTTTGCAGCCAAATATTAAAAAACTGTGTTTGTTTGCACCCAAATATTAAAAAACTGTTTGTTTGCACCAACAATTCTCGTTGTTTGCACCCAAATATAAACACTGTGTTTTGTCCAAGGTACTTCTATTGAATGATCAATTATTTTATATGTTTAGCTTTGCTAAGAATACGCATTGATAAGCATAACATTTTATGGTTTGCTTTCTTATTATTTATTGTAAATATTATTATTATTATTCAATGGAGCTCAAAGATTCTTTTATTTCACAGAAAAACATGGTCATAAATGACAGTTACATTTTTATCCCCAGCCTCCTTTTTTCTTTGTTCTAAAAAGCATAATATAATATAAAAGTACAAAAATATGTGAATATCTAACATGTTGTATATGAAGTACTAAAAAAAACCTCGTGACTTTAATTCTATAGATCGGCGTGTGTTTGTTTCTACACTTGTTATTGTTATGATGTGAGATGCAGATCTATAAAGACTGGCCCCACCAGTCCTAGATTATTAAGAATATACGACTGGAGGGCATACAATTGCACACGATGGTATATCATTATTTATGCCATACTATATGGGTCAGATTTTCAGAAAATGTACAATTCACCTTCACCTATCCTCTCAAATGACCCAAATTTCAGACAAAAATAAAGTCCAAAATGCAGTTCAACCTAACCAAACAGATTGCTATAATCAATGCCATGCCGAATATACTCGAATTTACCTACTATTGACCAAATTGCAGCCTAATTTAGCAGAATCTACTAAAAGTGCACAGCTACCAATTGTACATTTTCTGAAAATCTGACCCATATACATGTACTTTCTACCTTGTTTCACTTCTGACTTATGTAAATATAAATAATTAGCCATAATTTTGTTTAAAGACTTACAATTTCGATGTTCCAGTTTGGGTGGGGTGTGGGAGCTGGCTAGCCCCCCCCCCCCCCCTCCCGAGTCCACCACTACCACCTACACCTCCTGCACCAAACTTCACAACTCCTATGTCAGCATATAGGTGACATTGTGAGTGGAGAGAACCCCAGAATATAAATTATACCTCCTCCTTCTCCTCCTCCTCCGCCCGCCTTTGTCTGCCCTCCTACATGTGGGTCAGATTCTCAGAAAATGTACAATTGGCAGCTGTACACATTTAGTAAATTTTGCTGAATTAGACTGCAATTTGGTCAATACTAGGTAAATTTGAGTATATTTGGCATTGCATTGACTCTAGCAATCTGTTTGGTTAGGTTGAACTGTATTTTGAACTTATTTTTGTCTGAAATTTGGGTTATTTGAGAGAATTGGTGAACTTGAATTGTACATTTTCTGAAAACTTGACCCATGTACAGCATGTACCTTACAACAGTTGGGTCAGACTTTCAGAAAATGCACAATCTACAGTTCTACACATCTCTCAAATTCTGTTAAATTAGAGTGAAAAATGATTAATACTAGGTATATCTGAGTATTATTCTGTATTGTATCCATTCAATAAATCTGTATGGTTATGTTGAACTGTATTTTGAACCTGATTTTCCTCTTAAATTTGGGTTATTTGAGAGGATTGGTGAAGACCAATTGTACGTTTTCTGAAGATTTGACCCACACGTACAGCGTCTACCTTACAACACCTACTCCCTTCCCTCGCTTAAAATCTGACATAATATATAATAAATTCATACTAGAAAATTGTCATCTTTTCTTAAGATAATTTATCATTAGCTTCTGTAATTGATATATGACTCGGGCAAGAGACAAAGATGTGTGTAGGATCAGAATCCAAATTGCAAGTATCAAAAAAGATAAAGGATTAAAATGAATTAATTACTAATTTATTATTACAAAATTCCTGAATCTATTTGGTATTGCACCAAATAGGAAACTTTTCTTTTAAAAAGAGAAGAAAATAAATCTACAGAATAATGTGACTTGCTTCATGGTACACATTGCATTTTTTTTTTTAAAGAAATTTTATTGGATCTTTTTTCATACAATGATAATCTCGCAGCATCCAAGTAAATATTAGTTGTACAGAGTTATGTATTACCTCATAATGATTTTAATCCTTTTAAGTCTGTTTATCCATCGTTGAACATGATTTTAGTTGTTCTGTTTGTTTCTACAACCTAGATATAATTATATACATGATAAACGCTTCAAATTTGTTTGTGCTTTTTTCCTCTAAACAACAAGAATGTTGGCTACTCGATTAATAAAATACACGTAGCTAACATGTCAATCAATATACATTTTGATGCGATAACCAATATGCATGGTATCGTCTAAACTAAGTACCAGCTCCTGTAGCATTGGCTAGAGCCATAAAGGAATTCCAGGAAGATTCTCTTGTAGAAATCAGAGCAATGCAATATTTTCCCGCTGATTCAGGACCTAGAATACCAGCAATACTTGCTGCATAGCTATGTATGAGTCAGATTTTCAGAAAATTTACAATTGGCAGCTGTACACATTTAGTAAATTCTGCTAAATTAGGCTGCAATTTGGCCAGTACTTGGTAAATTCGAGTATCATCGGCATTGTATTGATTCTAGTAATCTGTCTGGTTAGGTTAAACTGTATTTTGAACTTTTTTTTCTTTTACACCGTCCTTTCCTATATATTTGGTCATACTAGGGTCAGAGAGAAACACGCTAATGGTAAGCAATACCCTGTTCTTTTTCTAATTTGGGGCTATATCTTTAGATTGGGGAACAGTTTGTAAAATTGGATGAAAAGTAGTATCTGGTCACGAGTTATGTTTTTACTAGAGAAGTAAGGAAGAATATACCGCCCCAATTATGTTGCAGAAGCTCAGAAAAAAATTACTTAGGTTCTAAATGGATTAGAGCCCTTCACAAGGCTGAAGGTGAGGAGTATACATGTGGGGAATTTGAACCTCGCCTAACGCCTTGGAACGCCTCGGTCAGAACTCCCCACATGGGTCAGATTTTCAGAAAACGTACAATTCACCTTCACCAATTCTCTCAAACAACACAAATTTAAGACAAAAATCAGGTTCAAAATACTGTTCAACATAACCAAACTGACTGTTTGAATCAAGGCAATACTAAATATACCCATATATACCTAGTGTTGATGATTTTTCAGTCCAATCTAGCAGAATTTACAAAATATGTTGATCTACCAATTGTACATTTTCTGAAAATCTGACCCACATCTTGACGTATTAGTGAAGTTGCCCTCCTGAGCATACAGACTCTCCCAGGGGCTGATTTTCTTAACTTCTGAAATGTCACTTATTCCTTATTCTTTACATTTAGTTATAATAGTAGCCTATATTTATACTGATTTGCACTTTGGCAGCTAAAGTAGGACCCTGCTTTAGAAACCCCAACAGGATGGATTAACTACTGAAGATGCAGTGTTGAGGGATTAGGAGGGATGTTAGGGGAATTATATTATTATTATTATGAAATTTTTATTCAACATTCACATAGTGCATACATATAGTTCATTATAAATCAAGAAAAGGACAGAGATCGATCTCCACTGGAGCTCCTCCGACATGCCCCCTTTGAAATAATAGGTAATAATGGGTTAACCATAATCAAGGTTCATGAAGATTTGCTTAATATACATGTTGTGATACAAAGATATCGGAAGTCTAATTAGTTACTGGCCCTGGTTAGGGGCATAAACAATTTGTGCCTATATCGATTAAAATTTTATCTGTTTACACAAATGTCACCTTCATCTGGTGAACTCTTTTGTTTGAAATTTATATGGGTCAGATCGTCAGAAAATGTACTATTCGCCATCACCAATTTTCTCAAATAACCCAAATTCAAGACAGAAATGAGTTTCAAAACACAGTTCACCATAGCCAAAAAGATATACATAACCAACACAACACCAAATATACTCAGATATGTCTAGTATTTATCCCCTTTCAGTCTAATTGAGCAGAATTTACTAGTTGTGTAGGGTTGCCAATTGTACATTTTCTGATGATCTGACCCATACTCAGTGAGAACTGGATTAATGAAGTGGCCTTTGAGATCTAAGGCAAGTGATAATAACTACAGCAATAATAGATGTATGTACTATAGGTTCATCCCAGTGCAGGTGCAGTAGAATAACTACATCAGTAATAGATCTATATGGGTCAGATTTTCAGAAAATGTACAATTGGCAGCTGTACACATTTAGTAAATTCTGCTAAATTAGGCTGCAATTTGGTCAATACTAGGTAAATTCGAGAATATTCGGCATTGCATTGATTCTAGCAATCTGTCTGGTTAGGTTGAACTGTATTTTGAACTTTTTTTTCTTTTACACAGTCCTTTCCTATATATTTGGTCATACTAGGGTCAGAGAGAAACACGCTAATGGTAAACGATACCCTGCTCTTTTTCTAATTTGGGGCTATATCTTTAGATTGGGGAACAGTTTGTAAAATTGGATGAAAAGTAGGATCTGGTCACGAGCTATGTTTTTACTAGAGAAGTAAGGAAGAATATACCGTCCCAATTATGTTGCAGAAGCTCAGAAAAAAATTACTTAGGTTCTAAATGGATTAGAGCCCTTCACAAGGCTGAAGGTGAGGAGTATACGGATCAGATTATCAGAAAATGTACAATTGGTAGCTGTACACATTTAGTAAATTAAGCTAAATTGGGCTGCACTTTGGTCAATACTAGGTAAATTCGAGAATATTGGGCATTAAATTGATTCTAGCAATCTGTTTGGTTAGGTTGAACTCTTATTTTCAACTTTATTTTCGTCTGAAATTTCGGTTTTTTGAGAAGATTGGCGAAGTTGAATTGCACATTTTCTGAAAATCTTACCCATACATGTGGGGAATTTGAACCTCGCCTAACGCCTTGGAACGCCTCGGTCAGAACTCCCCACATGGGTCAGATTTTCAGAAAACGTACAATTCACCTTCACCAATTCTCTCAAATAACACAAATTTAGGACAAAAATCAGGTTCAAAATACGGTTCAACATAACCAAACAGACTGTTTGAATCAAGGCAATACTTAGCACTTATAGGACGAGTTGCCGCACGGAGCGTAAATAAAGGACGAGACCGCAGGTCGAGTCCTTTATTTACGCTCCGTGCTGCAACGAGTCCTATAAGTTTATTATTATACATGCCTAGTTTTGCATGCAAAACATGCTTAATTAAAGATACATTAACATAATTTGCCATATCTGGTGTTCGTACAAGAGGAATATAACTAGAAACAGTTGAAATGTTGGAGAAAGAACCCAGGTAACAAAATGACGTGAATTCTTCATCAAATCAACGTTTGGAATTAATCAAAATAACATTAGTATTGATGGTTTTTTTGACGTGAAATGCCGTGGACTCAATAAAACGTTATACAAACGTTTTTCTTAACGTTTTTCTAAGATGTTAAAACAAGGTTATTTTAACATTTGTAATCTAACATTTTAAAACTGATGTGAAATCTATGTTAAGATAACACAAAGATTTGATATAAATTCTTCATCAAATCAACGTTTAGACTCCATCAAAATAACATTCAAATCGATGGTTATTTTGATGTCAAATGGCGTGGACTCAAGACAACGTTATTAAAACGTTTTTCACCTTAGTTATTTAGATTTTGAAATGGATGTAAAACCCACGTTAAGAAAACCTTTAAATAAACGTTTCTCAGGTAACAAATTTACCCAAAATGACGTTATAAAAACGTTCAGAATCTATCAAAATAACGTTAGTATAAGCGTTAAAATGATATTAAATAGTTTGCTTTTCAGAACGTTATTTCCTTTGTTAAATAATCATTTTATCTCCATCAAATTGATGTTAGATTAAAAGCTATATCTACGTTTATTTTTCATTTTCACTTTATACCATCAATTAACGTTAAGGAAAGGGCCATATAAACATTTTATTAATGTTGGGTAAACATTATTTTTCATCAATTTCTGTCCAAGATATATTCCATTTCATGGTGTCGATGATATTTTTCCATACGGCTGCCTTGAATTTAGCAAAAAACGGTCCTTCTTGTTGACAGATCGTACACCACCTATAATATAGAAAGTTATATGGTGGGAAGGAGATTGAGAACAATGGAAAAGAGGGAGGGACAGGTAGGGAAGAGCAGGAAGAGAGACTGGAGAAGGTGGGAGAAAGGAGAAAGAGAGAGCAGACGAAGAGAGGGGAGAGGAAGAAAGTGAAAGTGGGAGGGAGAGGGAGCCTGAGGGGAGCAGACAGAGAGAGGGCAGAACTAGGAGAGAGGGGGAGAGAAAGAGGATGGGGAAATAAACAGATGGAAAGAACGGGGGAGAATGAGATAGAGGCAGAGAGAGTGAAAGAGGGGGAGAATGATAGTATGAGGAGATAATTAGGAAAGAGAGTGTGATTGAGAGAGGGAGAAAGTAGGAGGGAGAGAGGGTTAGAGAGAAATGGTAAGGATTGAGGACTCAGAGAGAGAGAGAGAGAGAGAGAGAGAGAGGGAGACAGTGGGGAGGAGAGAGGTGCAGAGAGGCATGGGGAGAAGGGAAGAGAGAGGCCGACATGGGGAGAGGAGAAAGAGAGGGGTGGAAGGGGGAAAGGATGGGAGAGAGAGGCAGACATAGAGGGGAGGAAATAGAAAGAGGGGGAGAGAGAAATAGGGAGGGGGAGGAAATGGAAAGGGAGAGAGATAGGGGGTGAGAGCAGAGGAGGAGGGAGGGAAAGAGAGAAAGAGGGATACAGGAGAGGAGAGAGAGGGGAGAGGGAGGGCAGGGAAAGTGGAGAGAGGGGTAACAGAGAGGCAGAGGTTGAGAAAGAGAGGCAGAGAGATGGACGGAGAATGGGGAGGGAAAAGAGAGGGATATGGTGGGAAACTGGGAGAGAGGGAGGGAGACAGAAGGGGAGAGGGGAAGAGGCGCAGGAAGAGGGGAGGAGAGAGGCGGATAGGAGAGAGGGGCGGAAAAAGGAAGGGATGAGAGAGGCAGAGAAACACAGTGGAAGGCAGAGCATTGGAAGGGAGAGAGGGGCAAAGAGAGGAAATTAGGGAAAGAGCGAATGGGAAATAGTGTTGGAGAGAGAGGCAGATAAGAGAGAAGGAAGGAGGGAGAGAGGCAAAGAGATACATTAAGGGAGAGAGGGACGGATAGAGAGATAGGGAGAAAGGAAGAAATAGAAGTGACAAGAAAATTGACTCACCATCAACAAAAAGGTAGTGTGGTCTAGCAAGGAGTAGACAAACTATTCTTCTCTCCTTAGGGTCCTGGTCTGTAACTTAATGACGACTAGGGATAGCTAGGAGGAGTGTAAGACTTCAACTGGCCAGTAGGGTGAGCTTTGTCTGCAGGATTGTGAGTCAGTTTCTGAAGCTCCTTTCCCGCCCCTTCTATAAAACCACTGACACCACATCCTGGTGTACACAGGTCACTTCAGTGTACCAGAGTGTACTAGTGCATCTTGGGGGCAGTATTCGATGTTGTGATATATTAATTGGAATCACCAGTTATTCTTTTCAAATATGTAATTCTCCTTGTCTTAAATCTGCTCTCTCATTTAACGTCAGTCAAATCAAAATGTTCTACTTGATGTTCCTTTCCCTTTTTTGTTTTTAAAAACCTTTATTCAAAATAGCCTGCCTTCGTACATGGATCTTACAATGCTATGACATACAGGAAACTAAAGCACACAGATTACAAGACAAGGAAAATAACCATAACCATTCATTGGCATAGTAATGTGGCGATTTGTTCTCCTTTTTTAATATAAAAGGAGTATAGGTAAGAAAACCTTTAGGAGGCACCGATTTATCTAACAGAAGGAATCGTTAATAAACATTCAACCTTTTAGACAATTGATGGGATGTTCCTTTCCTTACCAACCCACCTATATGCCATTTAGCAAAAACTATATTGGAAATTAATTTGTCGGGTTCTTTGCAACAAAACTTTAAGAAGTAGATAAAATTTAGTAAAGAGAACTCTTAGAAAGGGTCAATTCGTGAGATTTGGGTCAAAAGAATTAGAACAAAAACGTGGAAAAGTTTTCCTTATCCTTTCAGTAATGAGAAAGTTTACTATCAAAGGCTTGAATCCTGTTTCCCGTTTTTCATAATAACCCCCATTTCCCGAATCCTGCAGGTTTTTGATTTGCAATCCTATTTTTCTATTTGCCATCCCTACCTGGTTACAATGAATTCAGCTCTGATCGAATCCCTTTCCCCAATCCCTTAGGCCATTTTAAATCCTGAATCCGGACCCCAAATACACCCCAATCCCAGTTCCCCAAAAGGTATTCTCTACCCTGATGATTATAATATGAAAAACATGATATGTCAATAACAATATCTGAGACACTAGATATAAGAACATGGGAGTGTAAGGAATTGAATATAGCCTCAATTGTTTATTGATGGATTGATAGCAAAGAGAAGTAGCAAAGTATACAAATTAACCTCAGATCACAGTCTGAGAACAGAAAATACCTGCACAATACTTATGTTGATGAAACAATTTAAAAGGATTACACGTTATAATATATGATATGTGTTCCAAGGAAATGAGTCACAAGTCGCAAAAAGGGATTTTGAGATATCAGCATATTCATAACGATGAGATCAAGCCGAAGCTGATACTAAACAATAGGATATCTAATAAGTATGAATACAGTTCCACTATGAATAGATGTACACTTATCTAAGGTACATAATTATCCTAGGTCCTGGGTATGACCATAAAGTGCCTTTCTGTCTCTTTTTTCTGTTTCCCTCTCTCCCTTCTTCTCTATCTCTATTTCCTGGGTATGATCATAAACTGCCTCTCAGCTCTCAGCTCTCCCGCCCTTGATATAACCATATTAAATGTGTTGATAAGGGCGTAAAGCAACCAATCTCACTCACTCATTCATTCACTCACTCACATAATTATCCATTAGGATTGGACAGATGAAAAAGAGAAATTATGAGGGATGATATGTTTGTATCTATAACGTATATAATTCTTGAGGCGGGAGTGGAAGTGAGAGCAAGCTGAGCAAGAGGTTTATATTAGATTTTATCTAAATGATATTTCTTAATCTGAATTTTGAACATGATATTATCATATGCACTTCGCAACCTAACTGGCAAATTATTCCAGGTAGTTGCAACCTAGTAGTGAAGGGACTGCTTATCGGAATCTCCTTTAGGGATGAATAATTGTAATATAGTGGCATCAAATATTCCAAAGAGAAAAGTCAGAACATTCTCGCAAACATTTATCGATCCATCAAAAGTATATAAAACAGTGCCATCTGCGAATTAGATGTAATATTTTGTGTATATGTATGGCTACTGTAAAATCATGGTGTTTATTATTCTATTTTATAAACCAAAATTAGGTATAAAAGGGAGGAAATCGTGGAAAATAAATTGCCTCTTAATTGAGCCATAACCTAAGCTTCTGACTACAGTTTTTAATGTGAAAACCATGGAAGGTTTTAGAATGTGACATCATGGATATGGTTAACTGATGTCAATGTAATATTTATTTAACGTTTATGAAAAAGTGTTAATAATTCAGACGTTAAACAAATGTCTGTCTTATTGCGTTGAATTTCATAATGTTAATACAATGTTTGGGGGAAAGATGGTTATTCTACCAAAGTTTATTTAACATACATTTAACGTGTATGGAAAGACGTTATTAATTCAGACATTAATCAAACGTCTGTCTTATTGCGTTGAATATCATAATGTTAATACAACGTTTGGGGAAAGATAGTTATTCCACCAAAGTTTATTTAACATACATTTAACGTGTATGGAAAGACGTTAATAATTCTGACGTTAATCAAACGTCTGTCTTATTGCATTGAATATCATAATGTTAATACAACGTTTGGGGAAAGATGGTTATTCTAGCAACGTTTATTTAACAGACATTTAACATCCATGTAAAACGTTAATATTTCAGACGTTAATCAAACGTCTGGCTTATTGCATTCATTTTGCTAACGTTAATAAAACGTTTGGGGTAAAGACGTTCAATTTGCAAATGTTTATTTTACATACATTTAATGTCTATGGAAGAACGTTAGTAATTCAGATGTTAATTAAACGTCTGTAATAATGGGTTCATTTATGCATCATATTTTTTATGTTTTTTTAACGTTTTGAAAAAACGTTAAATCTTCTGGCATTAGCTTGAGGTTAAATAAACGTTGGGATAAAAGCTGTTTGAAAATCATCGTTGAAAAAACGATAATATAACGTTCATTTCACAACGTTGGCAATATCCACTATATACAAACGTTAGCCAACGTTTATTAAACGTTACTTGCTACCTGGGAAAGCCCTCGCACACGGCAACCTTGCGTCGGCAATCTTGTGCCACCAAACTTGCGTCGCCATGACAACGCGCCGGTAATGTACTAGTCCAATACCACGTTACAAGTAATGTGCGGCTGTCGGGGCCTCAGTATTGAATGCGTGTATAATAATGTTACATGTTTATTGATGAATTCTGTCAAAATAACTAATATTATTACATAATGAAGCACCCTTCTGATAAATAATATATACCTAGTGTTGATGATTTTTCAGTCCAATTTAGCAGAATTTACAAAATATGTTGATCTACTAATTGTACATTTTCTGAGAATCTGACCCACATTTTGACGTATTAGTGAAGTTGCCCCCCTGAGCATACACTCTCTCCCAGGGGCTGATTTTCTTAACTTCTGAAATGTCACTTATTCCTTATTCTTTACATTTAATTATAATAGTAGCCTATATTTATAGTGATTTGCACTTTGGCAGCTAAAGTAGGACCCTGCTTTAGAAACCCCAAAAGGATGGATTAACTACTGAAGATGCAGTGTTGAGGGATTAGGAGGGATGTTAGGGGAAGTATATGGGTCAGATTTTCAGAAAATGTACTATTCGCCATCACCAATTTTCTCAAATAACCCAAATTCAAGACAGAAATGAGTTTCAAAACACAGTTCACCATAGCCAAAAAGATATACATAACCAACACAACACCAACATATTTAATATACTCAGATGTGTCTAGTATTTATCCCCTTTCAGTCTAATTGAGCAGAATTTACTAGTTGTGTAGGGTTGCCAATTGTACATTTTCTGATGATCTGACCCATTATACTCAGGGAGAACTAGATTAATGAAGTGGCCTTTGAGATCTAAGGCAAGCGATAATAAGTACAGTAATAATAGATTTATGTACTATAGGTTCATCCCAGTGCAGGTGCAGTAGAATAACTACATCGGTAATAGATCTATGTGGGTCAGATTTTCAGAAAATGTACAATTGGCAGCTGTACACATCTAGTAATTTCTGCTAAATTCTGCTGAAAAATGATAAATTTAGGGTATATCTGAGTATATTTGGTATCGCATTGATCTAACGTATTAGATCTGTTATGTTAAACTGCATTTTCAAGCTCATTTCTGTCTTAAATGTGGGTTATTTGAGAGGATTGGTGAAGGCGAATTGTACATTTTCCAAAAATCTGACCCATATATACTATCTTCTAAATAAAATGCTAAAGGCCATGTTTTAGTGTAGAAGTCTATAGGGAAGGACGTGAGGTATAGGTATAGCCCTCCACCGCTATAGTGGTACAGGTTGTGAGTTATTATTATTATTTATCATAAAAATGAGTCGATGCACTGGTTTAACATGACCATCCACACGGCCAATCCTATACAGTCTAGGCCCAAAGATGAGAGAGTCCCTTCAAACGAAGGGAAAGCCTCTTGCCTCAAGCCGCAAAGTACCATTATAATTCGATTAAGACCGCAATATGTCATTATATTCCCATTAAAACGGCCAGGAAACCGATAAGCCAAGTAGGCTGACATACCATTATTATCTGATCTGAGGGTTTGGACCTAGAGTGTATAAGTATAGTTGAATTAATTACAACATTGATATACAACTCAAGAAATAGTTCAAATCCAAGAAGAAGATTTGTTTTTCTGAGATTTATTAGCTAATGGAGGAAGGTCATGGGCGTGCACAGCTGCAGGAGTTGAGTAACAGGGTCAGATTTTCAAAAAATGTACAATTTACAGTTCTGCACATCTCTCAAATTCTGCTAAATTAGAGTGAAAATTGATAAATACTAGGTATATCTGAGTATATTCTGTATTGTATTCATTCAATAAACCTGTCTGGTTATATTGAAGTGTATTTTGAACCTGATCTTTTACTTAAATTTGGGTTATTTGAGAAGATTGGTGAAGGCCAATTGTACATTTTCTGAAGATCTGACCCAACAGTGATTATGTTCTGCCATTTGATGGATTCTAAATCTGCTCACATGTCTATAGGTCAGATACCTATAGTACAGCCTGGTTACAACAATTCTTTAATCGGATGGCCAACCTCCCGATTGGAATCCGATATTATGTTTAATCGGATGGCTAGCCAATTACTATTTCATCCTTCTAAACCCCTCTTCCCCTTTCTTTTATCACCCATTATTTAATAAGAGAATATGAATATGTATCTTCAGCATGAAAATAGTAGACATTCTAGTGCTGTTGATAATACATTTACCAAACAAACAGTAAGAATGGGACCTTTTGGTTTGCATGAGTACGATTCCTAAAATCCGATTAAAATCGGTCGGATGAAAACATATAATGTAGTGGATTGTATAACGCACAGTACTCATAGGAGCTCTAGGGCACTTTAAAATATAATAAATGGTAGAAGAAGTAAGAAAATAAGTAAAATAAAATATATAAACAATAATAAAATGATCCAAGAGTTTAAGGGAATCATTGTGGGTAGATTTATGTAAGTCTTTTTCATAGAATGATGAGGGTCAGATTTTAAGAAAATGCACAATCTGCAGTTTTACACATCTCTCAAATTCTGCTAAATTAGAGTGAAAATTGATAAATACTAGGTATATCTGAGTGTATTCTGTATTGTATCCATTCAATAAATCTGTCTGGTTATGTTGAACTGTATATTTAACCTGATTTTCGCCTTAAATTTGAGTTATTTGTGAAGATTAGTGAAGGCCAATTGTACGTTTTCTGAATATCTGACCCATGAGCGGAGATGTACAGGGAGTGGAAGGTATTGACATTCAGTGGTTCTGTGCCTATGTCAAGGTACATGCTTTATTTCTGGCACTAGTTGTACCTAATAATGACGAGGATGACGGGGGGTATCTATAGTGGGCTCGTGGGCTGACGGCAAGGCAATCTGTTCTAGGTGTATCATGTGGGTCGGATCTTCAGAAAATGTACAATTCACCTTCACCAATTCTCTCACATAACCCAGTTTTAAGACAAAAATCAGGTTCAAATTACAGTTCAACATAACCAAACAGACTGTTTGAATCAAGGCAATACCAAATACACTCATATATACCTTGTGTTGATGATTTTCCAGTCCAATTTAGCAGAATTGACCAAATATGTTGATCTGCCAATTGTATATTTTCTGAAAATCTGAACCATGTATAATTAACCTAACACATGAATATTTATTTAACCATCATTGCCAGGAAAAAGATGATTTTTATCTTTCTATGAAATTCCTATATAATCTATCTATGTAGAAGGGATATCCTTTCCAGTAATGACAAAACTATTCAACAAGAAAGAAAATATCGTGTTTTGAAGATTTTTCTTCATGAACTTAATCTGTGAAATCAGTCAAGGCCAGTCTAGGCCCAAAGTTGAGGGAGTCCCTTCAAACTGAGGGAAAGCCTCGCGCTCAAAACCGCAAAATGCCATTATAATTCCATTAAGACTGCAAAATCTCATTAAAATCTCATTAGAATGTCTAGTCTTGAGCTGGAAAACACATTAGCGCAGTAGGCGTCCAATCACTGACATACCATTCTTATCTGGTCTGAGGGTTTGGGCCTAGAGTGCAAGGCCCAGAATTGAGAGACTTACTCCAAACTGAGGGAAAGCCTCTCGTTCCAAGCTGCAAAATGCCATTATAATCACATTAAGAGTGCCTATTCCAGGGCCAGGAAAACCATTAGCGCAGTATGCGTCCAATCATTGAATTACTAATCATTTCTGATCTGAGAGGCTGCGAGCCTAGACTGAAATGCAAATATTGCTATGCTATTTCCTTATACCTTTCATAGAGCCTTCTTTTGAATACACTGATATTATATACATAGAACCTATTGAGAATGTGGTATGAGGGACACTATTGCACTGTCCAAGATGTTTGTTTTTTTCGTGGCCCAGGAGCCGATAGGCAAGTGGGTTACGAAAAAAACAAACATCGTTGAACTGGTGCGTTGAACTGGTGCAAATTACCACACTACTGGAGGATAAATTGTGATAAAGTATGTTTAACTTTATAAGTAAAGGTTAATTATAGATGAGCCGGGTGGGGGTGGGGGTGGGGAATTTCAATTATTAACTTTCACTTTGATATATTGTATTTGATAATGATCCTGATATGTAATAAGTGCGCATCAATAATGTTCGTGTAAAGGTAAATTAAATCCTATAATGAACTAGCTGGCCGTCCCAGGAAGACCTACATAGGTAGAGGCTGCGAACCAGATTCTGACTGATGTAACTGTTTATTGATGGAATCAGAATAAAAATACAATATATATATACTCCCGCCCATACAAATAGCATATGGTAGGGCCTACATACATCAACGTGGGGTAAATGATAAAACCAAATGATGGAAATACAATTAGAGTGATTAGGGTGATGACAATCATAACAAGAGAAAGGCCATGATAGAAACTGCAGAAGACACCAAGTCATTGGGCATGCAGGCAAGACTACCAACTAAACAGGTATGTAGATACATGATGAGGCACACAATGGAAAAAATGGTAGATTATACAAAGTAAAGGGTGGTCTCCACTGGCTGTGGTAAGCTCTGTGGTAAGCTCTGTGGTAAGCCTTGCGATGGTTTGTGCTGGTTCTGTAGCTGGTGAGGAATGACGTGGTCCTTGCCTACTTGGTCAGTGAACGATGTAGGCAGGACCTTGCCACTCCTCAACAACACAGCACCATCGCAAGGCTTACCGCAGAGCTTACCGCAGAGCGTACCACAGCCAGTGAAGACCATCCTTAAGACCCTGCCCACACATAGCTGATTTGCCGCCCGATTGCCCCCTGATTTGGGTCTCCCGATGAATCCTAATGATAATCCAGGATTTGAAATGAAATCATAGGATTCATCGGGAGACCTAAATCGGGGGACAATCGGGGGGCAAATCGGCTGTGTGTGGGCAGGGTTTAATACATAAAACACAATCACAACAAATCAAACAGAACACAAGTTCCAGGTCCCAGCACTGGGACGGCCTCTGGGCTTGCAATGGTAGTACAATAACATAATCAGACATTTTATTACAATCCAAAAATCAATTGTGATTGGATTGAGGTAAAGTCAGATAAACGATTCATGGATAGCAATGATTTTATTCAATAAATTCATGAACGAACCAAAACAATCCATGTTTTTAAAGAAACCATTATCCAGAACAATGCAGAATTCTTGAAATTTAAAAAAAACTAAACTACTACATAATACAGTCTAGGCTCAGAGTTGAGAGAGTTCCTCCAAACTGAGGGAAAGCCTCTCGCTCCATACCGTAAAATGCCATTAGAATCCTATTTGGACGCCTACTCCAGGGTTGAGAAAGCCATTAGCGCAGTAGGCGTCCAATCACAGACATACCATTCTTATCTGATCTGAGAGGCTGTGAGCCTAGACTGAATAAGCCATAACACAATGAACCGGCCACAACTTTTGAATGAAAACAAGATTTTTGTTCAGTGCCGAATTAAAGGTTTGACTTGCCTCATAACCCTGTGAGTCCGAATGAGGAGGAGGAGGAGGGGGAGGGGCTACATAAGGTACAGGAGGTCTTGGCTGGTAGACAGGACCTGGAGGACATACTACTCTACCTGGGGGACCCCCTGCATCGCCTCCATGGGGCATGGGAGGGGGTGGAGGAGGAGGAGGAGGGGGAGGGGCTGGAACTACAGGTTGGAAGGTCCCAGGACCTGGTGGTGGGGGCGGTGGGGGCGGGGCAGCAGGGGCAGTTGACACGCCCCCCGCACCACTACCTCCTCCACCTGAGGAAACTGGGCCATATTCACCATCGGGTGGGGGTGGGGCATTGTCCGGCTTGCGGGAAGGGTTCCGATAGCCCGCATCCATTGCCGTGAATGGTGGGGCACCTACATCAGGCTCAGGTTGGTGCTGTTGTTGCACAGGGGGCTGATGTACAGGGGGAGGGGCAGGGGCAGCAGAGGGAGGGGCAGGGGCAGCAGGGGGAGGGGCAGACACTGGAGCCCCTCCTCCACCACTAGATACTGGTCCATATTCACCATCAGGAGGGGGCGGGGCGCCGGGGTGGGTTCTGGAAGGGTTCCTCATCCCCCCATCCTGTACATGCCCAGGGGGGCAGGGCTCTGGAGCAGGGGGTGGGGCCTGATAGGCAGGTTGTGCAGGGGGTGGGGCCTGATAGGCAGGTTGTGCAGGGGGTGGGGCCTGATAGGCAGGTTGGGTTGCAGGGGGAGGGGCCTGGTAGGCAGGTTGGGGCGCTGGGGGAGGAGCCTGATAAGCAGGTTGGGACGCTGGGGGAGGGGCCTGATAAGCAGGTTGGGATGCAGGGGGAGGAGCCTGATAGGCAGGTTGGGACGCAGGGGGAGGGGCCTGGGATGCAGGGGGAGGAGCCCAATATGCAGATTGTGCGGGAGGAGGTTGATAACCACCGGACGAAACCGGTCCATGAGCTTGCATATCTCTAGGAGGGGATTCATAAAATGACCTTCGGTTTGCCCTTGGAGGGGCATAACCCCCTGAGGACACAGGACCATAGGACCCATCAGGGGCATTGCCCTCAGGGACAAAAGGGCCCACAGGACCTTTAGGGGCAAAGGACTTGTCTGTGGGTATAAAGAGAGGGAGAACATCCTTAGACGGTCGTAACTGAAGGCCGGCTATATGACGCTACAAGGACAAAACATATCCAGATGAAGATTAATACATAAAAGAGGAACAAACATTATCCAAGTGAGAGGAACATAATAATTGGATACACAAGTTATGGATTGAGGTATATAGATGATATAATCATTATTAGGAGAATTATGTGATATAGGACTGAGGTTGTATTTAATATCATCACTGAGAGAATCAATGAAATCTAGTCAAAGTAAAGGATAGAGGACGCATGTTATAGTAAAGGATGAAAGATATTCTGGATTGGGCATACACGTATATACATAAATAATTATTTTAGTGAAAATTATTAATATATGCAGATAAAGATAAATTATAGGATAGAATTACACACAATATCGTAGTATCAGTCTAGGCTCCGAGTTGAGAGAGTCCCTCCAAACTGAGGGAAAGCCTCTGGCTCCAAACCACACAAATCAAAACGCCATTACAATCCCATTAGCGCAGTAGGCGTCCAATCACTGGCGTATACCCCTCTTATCTGATCTGAGCGGCTGTGAGCCAAGACTGGTTGTTATGTGACATATGACGTAGCATTGCTCAACCTAATTATATTTATATTAATTATCCATGCAAAAAGATTACTCGCCATCTTTTGTCAACAATAAAAACACCCTGAGTGGTTTAGAGCTTGGTGGCAGTCACACTAGATTTTTGTAAAAGTTAAAAACCATTATTTAAGACACATTGTAACGTCGTTGTGAATGTCACTTAGCGTTGTAAGTGGCATACGTATCATGACGACAAGCATGCAACGAGTGGTTTGAAACAGGATAAAATGACAAAACACATAAAAAATGAAAAGTTCTTAGAAAAAATGACTGAGTATTTCACAATTATTGTATGTTTTCTGAAGATCTGACCCAGTAAATGAACCATCAATGCCAGCATGAATAATCGCTAGATTGTAGAAACTAAACTTTTCGCAGTTTCATTTATCTAAAGTGATATCAACTGATAGATAAGAAATAATCATTGTATTCATACGGATTCGTAATTGTTTTAGTTTAGTCCCAACTTTCCAAAATAAATAAAATGTTCCTAACCAGGGGCGCGATCTATAGCAATTCTAAATGAAGAAAACTCATAAACAGGTCCACATTTTAGTGCTCTAATCTATACTCTATAAATTATACATATACAGGCAGCTGTGATTTTATACAGACATGAACCCTTGAGATAAAACCCTAATGGCCGGTGTACAAGGAACATGGGGCCTTAGGGTCAGATTGTCAGAAAATGCACAATCTACAGTTCTACACATCTATCAAATTCTGCTAAATTAGAGGGAAAATTGATAAATACTAGGTGCATCTGAGTGTATTCTGTATTGTATTCAATACATACATCTGTCTGGTTATGTTGAACTGTATTTTGAACCTGATTTTCTACTTAAACTTGGATTATTTGAGAGGATTGGGGAAGACCAATTGTACGTTTTCTGAAGATCTGACCCACGGGGCCTTAGAGAAACTATAAAAACCTAAGAGTCTGACATTATTTCAGTCTTAATGAGGCCAGAACACTTGCCAGGGTTTCAAAACACTCTTGACCCCATTAAGGTATTGGTACAGGGAATATATAACATGAAATATGTTCCACCACCTTACCCCTCACATCCATACTATTGCTCTTAATCCAGTATTAATATTTGTTGAGTTTTATAAGGGAGTTTTGAAGATGTTAGCTGATGTTTTGAGTTATCTTAAATACCTAGGTTATCCGCTCTGATTTATGTGAATTTATGTGAACATAGCAAAGATGAATTAGAGTGTACCAGTATTTCTACCTTCCCCGACCCATGCAGTCACCTAATGAGGAAGTCATGAAATGTAAATAATTTGTATATTATAATTGTAGTAAATAGTGCAGGGGTACGACGAAAATCACTTGTACTAGTGAGACTGCTGTAAAATTCCTGATTTCTTTTTTGAAAAGTTTTTATTCCTGAGCATTTCACAATTGTGATACTTTTTATCACGAGAGATAAATATTAAACAAACTCATATAAATCCAGTAATATAGTACATACATTCTTTACAGTTTTAATCTAATCTATTTTAACTCATACATTTTCAGCATACAGTTTTCACATACGTATCCGCTCATACAAACTAAATGAATAAATAAACTGTAAAATGTAATGAAAATCCATCACAAAAAGATTAAGCTCTCCAGCATGGGGCACCAGCATTTCCCCCCAGCATTTTTTTTTAATTTTTAACAAAAAAAAATTAATAAAAGCAGGAAACCAGGAACTGTCCAAAAGCACATTTCTCTTGTTTAAAACAACTATATTTATTTCTAAAAAATTCAGTCCCTGGAAGGTGGTTTCCTAAAAATAAAAAATAAGATAAAAAAAGTAACCCCACTACCTAGTTTTCAGCCAGATAAAGTGGAAACACACCTATTATTTGGTTGGCCTGAAATGATGTCTCAGTGTTTGCGGGGAGGAGTTTACCTGTTGGAGGCTATTTATAATTCCACTCTGGTCGCTGGTCCTCCTCATACATAGTACAGTACATAATGTACATTAAATTTTTATGATTAGCAGCTCGTGTAACTAAACCTTCAAATGATCCAATGCTGTACCATATTTCGCTATGGGTGCTTTAGCTGGGTTTCCACTATCTCCTGGGGTAGTATACTGCCATGTATTGTTGTATGATGTTTTACCAGGCTGTTTAGTGCAGTTCCTATAGCTGCTCTTCCACTCCTGGAGTAGTATACTACCATCTATTGTTGTATGGTGTTTTACCAGGCTGTTTAGTTCAGCTCCTACAGCTGGTCTTCCACTAACTCCTGGGGTAGTATACTGCCATGTATTGTTGAATGATGTTTTACCAGGCTGTTTTACTAATCCCTAGTAGTATACTACCATCTTCTGTTGTATGCGGTTTTACTATACTTATTCCTGGGTTTTACTCCTGGGGTAGTATACTACCACCTATTTGTGTATGAGGTTTACCAGGCTGTTTAGTTCAACTCTCATAGCTGATATTCCACTATCGCCTGGGGTAGTATACTACCATCTATTGTTGTATGATGTTTTACTAGGCTGTTTAGTGCAGCTCCTATAGCTGCTCTTCCACTCCTGGAGTAGTATACTACCATCTATTGTTGTATGATGTTTTACCAGGCTGTTTAGTGCAGTTCCTATAGCTGCTCTTCCACTCCTGGAGTAGTATACTACCATCTATTGTTGTATGATGTTTTACCAGGCTGTTTAGTGCAGTATCTATAGCTGGTCTTCCACTAACTCCTGGGGTAGTATATTACCATCTATTGCTGTATGATGTTTTACCAGGCTGTTTAGTGCAGTTCCTATAGCTGGTCTTCCACTCCTGGAGTAGTATACTACCATCTATTGCTGTATGATGTTTTACCAGGCTGTTTAGTGCAGTTCCTATAGCTGCTCTTCCACTCCTGGAGTAGTATACTACCATCTATTGCTGTATGATGTTTTACCAGGCTGTTTAGTCCAGCTCCTATAGCTGGTTTTCCACTATCTCCTGGGGTAGTATACTACCATCTATTGTTGTATGATGTTTTACCAGGCTGTTTAGTGCAGTTCCTATAGCTGGTCTTCCACTAACCCCTGGAGTAGTATACTACCATGTATTGTTGTATGGTGTTTTACCAGGCTGTTTTACTAATCCCTAGTACTACTGTTTAGTGCAGTTCCAATAGCTGGTCTTCCACTAACTCCTGGGGTAGTAAACTGCCATCTATTGCTGTATGATGTTTACCAGGCTGTTTAGTGCAGTTCCTATAGCTGGTCTTCCACTAACTCCTGGAGTAGTATACTACCATCTATTGCTGTATGATATTTACTAGGCTGTTTAGTGCAGTTCCTATAGCTGGTCTTCCACTAACTCCTGGAGTAGTATACTACCATCTATTGCTGTATGATGTTTACCAGACTGTTTAGTGCAGTTCCAATAGCTGGTCTTCCACTAACTCCTGGAGTAGTATACTACCATCTATTGCTGTATGATGTTTACCAGGCGGTCTAGTGCAGTCCTATAGCTGCTCTTCCACTCCTGGAGTAGTATACTACCATCTATTGCATAGAGGGCTCACTAACAAGTGCTTTACCCTACCTTTACTCTTTCTAAGTATTATCAATGGATGTTTAAGGCTAATGTGTGTTGTGCCACAGACTGTCAACTAGACAGAATCAGTAATTTTAAAAGTAGAAGATTGACATTCTAGGCCCAAAGTTGAGAGAGTCCCTTCAAATGGAGGGAAAGCCTCTGGCGTCAAACTGCAAAGTGCCATTATAATTCCATTAAGACCACAAAATGTCATTATATTCCCATTAGAATGCCTAGTCCTAGGCCAGGAAACCGATTAGCGAAGTAGGCATCTATTTTCCCTGACATACCATTCTGGTTATGACCATAAAGTGCCTTTCTGTCTCTTTTCTCTGTCTCTCTCTCCTTTCTTCTCTATCTCTATTTCCTGGGTATGATCATAAACTGCCTCCCTCTCAGCTCTCCCGCCCTTGATATAACACTTTTAAATGTGTTGATAAGGGCGTAAAGCAACCAATCTCACTCACTCCCATTCTTATCTTAGCAAGCCATGAAAGATATATCTATGTTACAGAAGACATAATGGGTCAGATCGTCTGAAAATGTACAATTCGCCTTCACCAAACATCTCAAATAGCCAAAATTTAAGGCAAAAGTCAGGTTCAATTTACAGTTTAACATGACCAGACAGATGTTTGAAACAGCACAATACCAAATATACTCCGATATATGGCGATTATTCATCATTTCTAGCCTAATCTAGAAGGGTTCCCTAAATGTGTAGAGCTGCCAATTGTGCATTTTCTGACGATCTGACCCGCATATATCAGTGTCTGTCATGTATGATTACAATTGTATCAATGTATGAACCTTGACGTGCTTTGTATATGGGTCAGATTTTCAGAAAATGTACAATTCGCCTTTACCAATCCTCTCAAAAAGCCCAAATTTAAGACAAAAATGAGCTTCAAAATGCAGTTTAACATAGCAGAACTGATGCTTTAAATCAATGCTCTACCAAATATACTCAGATATACCCGTTATTCTTCATTTTTCAGCCTAATTTAGGAGAATTTCGCAAATGTGTAGAGCTGCCAATTGTACATTTTCTGAAAATCTGACCCATGTATATATATGAATAATACAAATCATGTTTACTCGCTTCTTGCATACATCATACATCGGATAATGCGGGATAAAGTCAATTCTTAGACTTCTTAGAAGCATAATCAAATATGTGAATATCTGCATTGTATGCATGCTCTGCTCCTCTGAGTTATGTCTGGACATTCTTGCATCGTGGAGTATGGGTCAGACTGCCTCTAAGGGGTCTGATTTTCAGAATATGGGTCAGATTTTCAGAAAATGTACAATTGGTAGCTGTGCACTTTTAGTAGATTCTGCTAAATTAGACTGCAATTTGGTCAATAGTAGGTAAATTCGAGTATATTCGACATTGCATTGATTCTAGCAATCTGTTTGGTTAGGTTGAACTGCATTTTGGACTTTATTTTTGTCTGAATTTTGGGTCATTTGAGAGGATAGGTGAAGGTGAATTGTACATTTTCTGAAAATCTGACCCATATACACAATCTACAGTTCTACGCATCTATGCAAATTTTGCTTAATTACAGTGAAAATATATAAATACTCGGTAAATCTGAGTGTATTCTGTATTGTATTCATTCAATAAATCTGTCTGGTTATGTTGAACTGTAGTTTAAACCTGATTTTCGTCTTAAATGTGAGTTATTTGAGAGGATTGATGAAGGCTAATTGTACATTTTCTGAAGATTTGACCCCTAGAAATGTACAATGGGGGGTTTGCATCTCAAAAGTGAAAACATTCATAGAAAGACTTCTAGTGAAAAAGACATTTGAAAAATATCATTTTTCGACTTTAGACCGGTTCCTCGGTTGTTGTTGTAATGGGGGCAGGTCCGCCTTGATGTGAGATGGTTTACCACTACATTAATAATGACATCATCATTGTTGTGGGTCATATGTAGACATATATCCTGGGGCATTTAACCACATTACCAATAGGCTACATGGGTCAGATCTTCAGAAAATGGACAATTGGCAGCTCTTCATTTTTAGGAGATCCTCCTAAATTAGGCTGAAAAATGAAGAATACCGGGTATAGCTCAGTATATTTGGTATCGCATTGATTTAATGTATCAGTTCTGTTATGTTAAACAGCATTTTGAAGCTCATTCTTGTCTTAAATGTGGGCTATTTGAGAGGATTGGTGAAGGTGAATTGTACATTTTCTGAAAATCTGACCCATACATATATCCTGGGGCATTAAACCACATCACGAAAAGGCTACGTATCACACAGTGGCTCTGGTCGAGGTGTTGTTGGGATGGGGGCCGGGGGGGGGATGAGGGTTGGGGGGTTGGGGGCATATAAAGGAATAGGGGGAAGATACAACAACATTGGGGTAAAAGAAAGAAAAACAAAGACAGGTGAGATGAGGAGTCGGGGAGGGGGGGTTGTGAGGGAGAGGGGGGAGAGAAGATAGAAAGAGGGAGAGGCAGAGCGAGAGGAAGGAAGAGAGAGAGAGAGAGGAGAAGGGAGAGGGAGGGGGGAGAGAGGGAAGAGGAGGGAGAGGGATGGAGCGGGAAAGGGAGGGAGGGAGAGAGGGAGGCGGAGAGGGAGGGAGAGACAGAGGGAGAGAGGGAGAGTGGGAGAGAGGGAGAGAGAAGGGGAGGGAGGAAGAGAGAGAGAGAGGAAAAGAGAGAGAGGGAGAGAGAGGGAGGGAGGAAGAGAGAGGGAGGGAGGAAGAGAGAGAGAGGAAAAGAGGGAGAGAGGAAAAGAGAGAGAGAAGGAGAGAGATAGAGAGGGAGGGAGGAAGGGAGAGAGAGATAGACAGAGAGAGGGGGAGAGGAAGGGAGAGAGAGACGGAGAGAGAGGAAGGGAGAGAGAGATAGAGAGAGAGGGAGAGAGGAAGGGAGAGAGGAAGAGAGAGGGAGAGAGGAAGAGAGTGAGAGAGGGAGAGAGGAAGGGAGAGAGGGAGAGAGGAAGAGAGTGAGAGAGGGAGAGAGGAAGGGAGAGAGGGAGGGAGAGGGAGAGAGGAAGGGAGAGAGAGGAAGAGTGAGAGAGGGAAAGAGGAAGGGAGAGAGGGAGAGAGGAAGAGAGATAGAGAGATAGAGAGAGATTAGAGAACTTGTCAGGTTGTCAGGACTAACGCTTCTAATCTTGAACACTATCAAACTATGAAAGACTAGAGTCTATGAACATTATAAATACTAATATTGCGTCCCACCCCCTATATCATGTCTAGCAAGTGGAGACGCACACCGCAGTGGAGACGCAATATCCAAACTTAGGACGCAACCAACTTCACAAATACACACAAGTGTGTGTGCGTCTCACATTAGTTCATTGAGACGCAATATTGCGTTTTTCCCTTTATGAAACACAGCTTTAGGTGGGGGCTGACAATGATATCGTATCGTTTGAATATCATATTTCATCATGTGTATTAAGGCAGGTATATGTAGTAAATATTCATATATGGGTCAGATTTTCAGAAAATGTACAATTCAATTTCGTAAGTTTTCTCAAATAACCCAAATTTCAGACGAAAATATAGTTCAAAATACAGTTCAACCTAACCAAACAGGTTGCTAGAATCAATGCAATGCCAAATATACTCGAATTTACCGAGTATTGAACAAATTGCAGCCTAATTTAGTAGAATTTACTAAATGTGTACAGCTGCCAATTGTACATTTTCTGAAAATATGACCCATATAGGCAATATTTATAATATTAATTATTTATATCAAATATTTACATTACAGGGTAGTTAATATCTATATCATAGAAGGATATTTCAATCTAGGATTTTATCAATTAGTTCCCCTATTATTTGTGATTTCTAAACATTAATTTCATATTCTCTATAAGCCTTCTCCCTCCCCCTTAATTCCTTCCAAACACTCCAGCTTGTACTATAGGCAGTCTATAATGTGTGACTGAGCTTGTATAGACTATAGTATAGTGGTTGTTGTGGTCGTGTTGTCTTTACAGAGGACTCAGTCAGAATATATATGTCAGCCGTTTCCCCTTCCTTCCTTCCGTCCTCTCTCTCTCCTCTCTCTCTCTCCTCTCTCTCTCTAGTGAATGTGAGGAAGGATATACAGCGAGGAGGACCAGACTAAGCGCAGTGCAACATGAGTCGCCATGCCTAAAAATGGCTCAGTCCCCGCCACATCTCGACTAGCGGCGTCCACACCAGGAGTCGCCTCGATCGCATCTCTTTGCCTTTCTCTCTCTAGCATACATGTATGAGTAGTGGGGTGAAGTCGTCAGAAAATGTACAATTGACCTTCACCAATCCTCTCAAAGAAACCACATTTGGACGAAAATGGGTTTCGAAATACAGTTAAACGTAGCCGAACAGATCTTTTAAATATTATACCGACACTTAGATATATCTAGTATTTATCCTTTTTCAGCATAATTTATTGAAAGTGTCTACAGATTGTCCATTTTCTGACGGTCTGATCCATGTATCGAAGAGGTTGATGATCTATAGCTGGAGCTAGAGGAAGGGGGGTTGGGGGGATGGGGGGGGGGGGGGGCGATTGGAAGGCTATTACCCCTTAAAATCATTATGACTCAGATTTTAGATCCGAACACTAAACTGACAAAAAATGAAAACATTCCTATAATAAAAAAACATTCCTGAAGAAGGAGTAAAGAACTCCAAAACGTCGGTCAAATACATCAAAATAAACATCTCAAGCAAATACCAACTTGACATCGTCTTCTTTACGGTTTTGGTGTTTATCTCTTTAAATCGATTCCTATAAAGAGTTCTTGTGATGAAAGGCATTTGAATAATACCATTCATGTATCTGATTTAAGACTGTGTGTTTAATGTATAGATCTGTGGGTCAAGTTATCAGAAAATGTACAATTCACCTTCACCAATCCTCTCAAATAATCCACATTTAAGACAAAAATGAGCTTCAAAACGCAGTTTAACATAACAGAACTGATACGTTAAATCATTGCTATACTAAATATACTCAGATATACCCGGTATTCTTCATTTCTCAGCCTAATTTTGCAGAATTTATTAACTGTGTACAGCTGCCAATTGTACATTTTCTGAAAATCTGACCCCTATGGGTTTCTGAAGTGAGCCTGAGCAGTATATTTTATTTTAACTAATTTACTAGTGATTCACCCCCACAAATACCACTAACTTTTTTCCATGCATAAAATCCCATTTTTTCTAAGTGGGTCAGATCTTAAGAAAACGTACAATTGGCCTTAAACCAATCCTCTTAAATAACTTAGATTTAAGACGAAAATCTGGTTCAAAATGCAGTTCAACATAATAATAATAACCAGACAGATTTATTGAGTGAATACAATACAGAATATATTCAGATATACACTAGTATCTTATGAATTTTCACTCTAATTTAGCCGAATTTGAGAGATGTGCAGAACTGCAGATTGTGCATTTTCTGAAAATGTGACCCATATGATATCTCAAAGTTCATTTTTTGCGACTTGTGACTCATTTTCCCATAACACAACAGATATGTAAATTGAATTTAATAAAGAAAATCCAAAATAAATCAGGCGATTTATAAATCTATTATCCGGCAAATCTAGCCACGTTGCCCTTCAGCTCCCCCCCCCCCCTTCCCCAGCCCCTCCCCAGCCCCAGGCAACAACTAGAGCCACCCTACGGTAGATGTTTAAACTACGGACACCCCAATGGGGTAGGATCAACAATAACAACAAACCACCTATATAACATGTTACCCCAGAAATAGAGGGTCTAGCCTATGTGGGCCACATTGACAAAACATGTACAACCCTAAAAAATATGCAAATTCGTCACAAAAATAATATAAAAAACAGTTCAACATGGAAGAATATATTCCAAGCTTTTATGCAGCAGAGACAGTGTACGAATAGTTTAATTATATTTTGAGTTTTGATTAATTCATGAAAAAGAAATTTTCGTACATATATACTTGACTACAGTACTACACATTCTGAGCAAAAGGTCCTGAGGATAAATCATTTGACTTTTGACTAATTGATGTGTTATAGGAAAATGGGTCACAAGTCGATAAACGGATATTTTTCGAAGAAGTGATTTATTCAGAAGATTTCTTTGTTGCAATGTTCTCATATTTGGTGTGAGAGACGCTGCTTTAAAAAAAATAGTCTGTCCGAAAAGTAGTTGACACGTGATTCCTTAGTCCCTTTAAGGGGAGAGAAAAGTGGGAGAATTTTGACTTCAAACTAATTGTCCCAGAATCACCGTTTGCGACCGACCATTGCCGTTTGCGACCAACCATGGCCGTTTGCGACCAACCATGGCCAAATGTCCAGCTGTACTGTATTGTGCTGTTTCTGTTCCATGTGCTGCAGCTGTTGTTTTGGTTAAAAGGAAGGAAGAGCTGGTTATACTGGCCTTGTTCCTCAATGGTTGATTGCAATAAGCAACTCACTGGGCAAAGAGTGGACAGGTCCTTGTCATAAATAGAAATCAGAAATCTCCCACTTTTCCCTCCCCTTAAAGGGACTAAGGAATCACGTGTCAACTACTTTTCGGACAGACTATAGTAAAGTAGCATGAATACATGAACACGAAATCTCACGACTCTGGATTGAATATATTCATGCATATCTGAGGTTGTTCTAAGGAGCATATGGGTCAGATTTTCAGAAAATGTACAATTGGTAGCTGTACACATTTAGTAAATTAAGCTAAATTGGGCTGCACTTTGGTCAATACTAGGTAAATTCGAGAATATTGGGCATTAAATTGATTCTAGCAATCTGTTTTTTTTAGAAGATTGGCGAAGTTGAATTGTACATTTTCTGAAAATCTTACCCATATATAACGTACTTTAGTGACTGAGCAGTGATTGGCCCTCAAGAAATATCGCTTACTTTTTTCATGCACAGAAAATATAAAAGAATTTATCATCGATGCCCTAATGTGTACTATCATTGGAATCGGCTTGATCTCATCTCTTCAAATATAATAGTATCTCAAACTAACTAGAGCTAACTTTACTTACTATGTAAATCTAGCATAGATTATTATAATAATGTATTAACATTCTATCATATTTGTTATTTGTATAGACCGATGTAAACCTTCTTTCAACTTTTTCTTTCTTACTATGTAAATCTAGCACAGACTATTATAATGTATTAACTTTCTATCTTATATTGTTATTTGTAGAGAATGATGTAAATCTTCTTCCTTTTCTTTAAAAATCAGGCTGTCCTGAAAATATTCATGCTACATGTATGGAAATGTTCGAAGACCTGAATAAAATATTTTTCTAAATCTAATCAAAATCTATTTTTGGGTGACTTGTGACTCATTTTCCTGGAACACATCTCAAATGTGTAGAGCTGCTGATGGTACATATCTGGGTGTACAGACCCATGCTCTACCATAAGCCAACAGATGCATTGAATCATTCGCCTTATCAGGCCGTATGTGGGAGACCAGCGAGCTATCGTAATCTCCTCTTGGGCTCTATTTCCATCGATCTCCTGTGATCTCGCTCTTTCTCAACCTTTCTCGCTCTCGACGTAACCTCTCACTGGCTACTGTGCCAATAAGGGGATTTGCATGTCTCACTGCGCATGTCTATTAAAGTGCATGTTGGGATGAATTCAGTACAAATCTGACATTCAAATATTTAGCAAAATTATTTTCGAAATATGCAAGGACCTTTTCGCCAATATCATAGCTTGTATGATCTATGAAAACGAAATGCATGATGGGAAAGATGAAGTTTTATGGAAACTTGTAAAACACATGGCTATTGACATTGGAGCACTCATAAATAGTCCATGCTTAATATGACATATGCTTTCTATAGCTTTTACACTGACATACAACTCCCATAATTCCATGCGAATCGAGATTCAAAATGGCGGACATGCAAATCCTCTATTGAAAGGTGTTTCTCAACAAATTATTGCTAATCAGTGAAGTTCCAAATTCATCACCATAGCCGTCCAGGGAATGAATTACCACACTCTAGGCCCAAACCCTCAGATCAGATAAGAATGGTATGTCAGTGATTAGACACCCATATATATCGCTAATCGGTTTCCTGGCCTATGACTTGGCGTTTTAATGGGAATATAATGACATTTTGCGGTCTTAATGGAATTATAATGGCACTTTGTAGTTTAAGGCGAGATTGAGGCTTTCCCTCCATTTGAAGGGAGTCTCTCAACTTTGGGCCTAGACTGTCCAAAGGAATGACCTCGTACAGCTTCAATGTATCCAAATTAAGTAGAATCCCTGACAAATACATTGCAGAGGTATAAACCTATTTGTTTACGTCTCAGTTTTCTTTTCCTCCCTTTTAAAAACGTTTTCCCTCTCAATAGGGGAGTTGCATGTATCACTGCGCATGTCTACAGCAGTGCATGCTGGGATGGATTCTGTTGAAATCTGAGATACCAATATTTTGAAACATTTTTATCGAAAATTGCAAGAGTGTTTTCACCAATATCACAGCTTGTATAAATGATCTATGAAAACCAAATGCATGATGGGAAAGATTGGGACTTGCATCATGGAAAAAGGTATAATACATGGATATTGGCATTAGAGTATTGATAGATACTCAATGCTGAAGACGACATGTTTTCTATAGATTTTAGACTGTACCATTAGTCCCATAATTCCATGTGAATCTAGATTCAAAATGGCGGCTATGCAACTCCCCTATTACAACCGGTCGGTGGTGAATAAACAGAACACCAAGATTGTTTTAGGACGCTACAGGATCCTGTAACTATTTCTTTCCCACAAAGGATTATTTTTACTTTTTCTTCAGAATTGCACCACCTGTGCTTCATTCTGCACCTTCTCCTCCTCCACTTACTTCTATTCAATGTTTCACTCTCAGTTAACGTCGTTCAAAACTTAAGAGTTTCTACTTTTTGTTTCGATCTTTTTAAACCCAACTAAAAGTCATTTGACCAATGTTGTGGAGGATTTTGTCCGGTTGTTTTTGCTACAGTGCTTCAAACATTTCCGAGACACATATAAGAGAAGCAGAATATTGATTATTCCAGTGCGATAAATCATTATAATATAAAATAATGGGTCAGATTTTCAGAAAATGTACAATTGGCAGCTGTACACATTTAGTAAATTCTGACTAAAGATTCTAGTGGATGAGGGGATAAAATAGGTTGTTGGCAACACATTTATTTGTTGCCAACAATTGCAAAATATCTAACTTGATTAGATATTTCATCGCAAAAAATTCGTCGCAGTTCGTGAGTTCCGCTATTAGGCTGCAATTTGGTCAATACTAGGTAAATTTGAGTATATTGGGCATTGCATTGATTCTAGCAACCTGTTTGGTTAGGTTGTACTGTATTTTGAACCTTTTTGAAGTTGAATTGTACATTTTCTGAAAATATGACCAATATGCGTTTTTTCCATAATAGCTGAGATTGCAGCTTTAACATAACTTCAAATAAGATTTCTGGGTCCGATTTTCAGAAAATGCACAATCTGCAGTTCCTACACATTTATCAAAATTCTGCTAAATTAGAGTGAAAATTGATAAATACTAGGTATATCCGTGTATATTCTGAATTGAATTCATTCAATAAATATGTTTGGTTATGTTGGTTAGGTTATGTTGGTTAGGTCTCTGTCAGAGACAGTTCTTCATCACATCAAACTCCTTTTGTTGCGACTTATGGGGTCAGATTTTCAGAAAATGTACAATTGGCAGCTCTACACATTTTCCTAAATTCTCCTAAATTAGGCTGAAAAATGAAGAATACCGGGTATATCTGAGTATATTTGGTAGAGCATTGATTTAAAGCATCAGTTCTGCTATGTTAAACTGCATTTTGAAGCTCATTTTTGTCTTAAATTCGGGCTTTTTGAGAGGATTGGTAAAGGCGAATTGTACATTTTCTGAAAATCTGACCCTATGACTCATTTTCCTGTAGCACATCACATTTGTTACAAAAAATCTTACTAAAGACTCACTTGAACTATCCCTAAGCAGATAATCGTAATTACTGCCATGACTTATACTTAGGGAGTATACCTAACTAGATGCTATAATAAGTAATTAAGATCTATCTACCTGCTATAATAAGTTAATAAGTAATTAAGATCTAACTACTTGATCCGTATCAAGTCATTCAGATGCAATATACTCTTAATTAGTGACTAATGACTTATGGGTCACATTTTCAGAAAATGTACAATTGGCTTTCACCAATCCTCTCAAATAACCCACATTTAAGACGAAAATCAGGTTCAAAATACAGTTCAACATAACCAGACAGATTCATTGAATGAATACAATACAGAATACACTCAGATATACCCAGTATTTATCAATTTTCACTCTAATTTATTAGCATTTGATAGATGTGTAGAACTGTAAATTGTGCATTTTCTGAAAATCTGACCCTTATACCTGGCCTACCTACCTAACTACATGGTCAGTCCAAGGTCTTAGCATCTCTTGGTTTCGTTATGTTGAACTGTGGTTTGAACCTGTTTTTGTTCATAAATTTGGGTTATTTCGCAGGATTGGTGAGAGTGAATTGTACATTTTCAGGTGACTTCACCCTTAAATACAGATGTTACACCTTTTCATCCTTGACTAGTTGTGTGTTCTCTCTATATATACATCATGATCGCTAAGAAACCCAAATAAATGACTGAGAGGATCCTGCAGGAAGTTCAATGACAAGCACTTCCCGGGATGAAGGCAGGATATATGGGTCAGATTTTCAGAAAATGTACAATTGGCAGCTGTACACATTTAGTAAATTCTGCTAGATTAGGCTGCAATTTGGTCAATACTAGGTAAATTTCAGTATATTCGGCATTGCATTGATTCTAGCAATCGGTTTGGTTAGGTTGAACTCTATTTTGAACTTTATTTTCCGCGGACATGTGGGTTATTTGAGAAGATTGGCGAAGTTGAATTGTACATTTTCTGAAATCTGACCCATATATGTGTCAGAGTTTCAGAAAATGTACAATTCCGGTTCACCAATCCTCTCAAATAACCCAAATTTCAGACGAAAATAAAGTTCAAAATACAGTTCAACTTAACCAAAAAGATTGCTAGAATCAATTCAATGCTGAATATACTGGAATTTACCTTGTATTGACCAAGTTTCAGCCTAATTTGACAGATTTTATTAAATGTGTACAGCTGCCAATTATACATTTTCTGAAATCTGACCCATATATAGGGTAGATGAGGCCCTGGGGTGCTGCACTACAGCAGCAGGGGAAGATAAATAAGGGTAACATCAACAGCCTGGGTGGACATAATATGTGATGTGTTACAGGAAAATGAGTCACAAGTAGCAAAAATTGAGTTTTGAGATACAGTATCATCATATTATTTGAAAGGTGAGATGAAGCCGATTCCAATGATAGCAAACAGTAAGATATCTAATAAATATTTCTATATTTGAAGTTTGATATTTCTATTTTTGAGAAAAGCGTTTGCTGGGTTAGAAAGTTGTGAATGTCTTTTATAATTGTGGACTGACCCGTAGGGGTATGTATTTTAGTCTTGGCGAAAAAAATGTAGAAAAGAAGTGAGGATGGAGTAATATATGTAACGATTTATAACGTAGCTGTGTAATACCATCGGAGTTATGAGACAGTGTTGAATATCTATGTATAGAAGTAGATCAAGATGAATTTATATCTATTTAAAATGATAAACTTGTATATTCTAGTATTTTTGGACGAATGAGAACTATCACTTTGTGAAAATTTGTCAATAAAATTTATTAAAAAAAATGTTTCTGGGTGGAGAATTACTAGTAAAATAGCTGAATATACTCTATACGATGATATGCGATACAATGCATGTATCTTTAAATTTTGTACATGTATTCATACGACAAGGGGCATTAGATATTCCGAAAATGAGTTCATTCCGGCAAACAGATCATGTGAATAAATCACTTTGAAAAATATAATTTTTGTGACTTGTGATTTTTGTGACTGCTAAAAGACTGAAATATGGTCAATACTAGGTAAATTCGAGTATATTCAGTATTGCATTGATTCTCGCAATCGGTTGGGTTAGGTTGAACTGTGTTTTGAACTTTATTTTCTTCTGAAATTTGGGTAATTAGAGAAGATTGGCGAAGTTGAATTGTGCATTTTCTGAAAATCTGACCCATATAGTGAGTACATAGAGCAGCTCTATGACTGGGTACTTGGGCAAGAGTTGCTCGTTGATACGTGTAAGTACTGCTGGTGGGGAGTGTGAGCTCCTCATGATCTGGGCTTTATTTACTCACTCTACCCAAACATACAGTATCTTTGCTGGAACTGATTTAGATGGTGTGGTGTAATGGGGAGGGGGGGCGGTGCGGGGGGTCTGAGACCCACTCTTGAAACAGGGCCCTGAGGGCACCTTGTTCTTTCAATCCTTTAATTACCTTCTAATATCAGTTTTTATCTGTGTATTTTTGTCCAGTATCTGGTCTCTAAAAGCTGCCCGCCCAGCTAATTTCTATACAAACCACAAATTTCTCTTGGTAAGCTAAATAATACCCTGCCCCACCTTGTGCCAATCATTCAGGTTTCGTTCTTAAGGTTGGAGTTTAATATTTGAGAAGAAATAGTGGTCCTCTGGTACTGGTGATCACCAATACGACCTATAACTTTGTTCCATTCTGATAGGCGCCGCGCATGTGTTGACAGAGAAAATTTGTTGGCAGAGAGAGAGAAACATGGGACTTGGCCTGGCACAGAGGCGCCACCATGTGTCCATTCAGTGCATCACCAGAACTATAATGATGGCTTCTATACACTTCCCTGTGTGTCCCCGATCGTAAAATCACAGAATTTAGAGATTTATTTTACTTTTCATTGAAAAAGAGATAGATAATATTGAGTTTGGGAACTAATATGAATGTAATTCCAGAAGAACCACTCAATCTTAATTCCTGGGAAAGCGGCTTTAAGCAGGAAACCCATGTGTCTGTATTCATTCACGGAGTGTAATGCATATTCATTCGCCTGATGGAGTGATCGAAATACTCAGTACGCACTATGCATCATGCATCACGCACTACGGACACATGAGTTAAAGCTATGTATCCATGTGTCCGTATTGCGTGTTGCGTACTGCATGATGCATATTCTCTGTTTTCATGTGTCCGTGAAAATCTTGTAATGCCGCATACAAAGTAACTACAATTGCACCCTGATAACGTCACTGCGTTGAAGTCACCAAAATCCTACAAGTACATTTCTCTATGTTAACGCAGCGTATTCAATCACCTCCTGGAGCGATTGGAATAGGCAGTGTGCAGTACACACTACGCATCACAAATACATGGGTTCACTCCTGTAAATTTCTTTACTTTTGATTTTAACGCATGGACCACGCATCACGCAATACGGACACATGGAAACACAGCTTTACAGCTTTAGTTTCATGCATCTTGTTCTCAGCTGCAGTGATACCTAAACATCTCAGTGGGATCTTGTTGACTGTTTAAATACTTGATATTTTAAAACACCCCGCCTCGAGAATAAGCTGGACCCAGTGAGGGAGTGCTGTCTCAACCACTGAAGGACAACTCGACCAGTAATAAATATCTTTATTACACCCCTGTGCTGTTGCTTCCTATACCTTCAGCATTGTATGTCACACTTGGTCAAGGTGGTGCATAACATGTGAGTTATGTCACCCTTGGCGCATACAACAAGTAGGTCCGCCAAAAACATAAATTACTTCTTTTATTTTTAATTATTTATATTTTTTATTTATTAATGGGGTGTAATAAATATGGAACAAAGCTCGGGTGAAGTCTGTACACTTGTTAGTGACCTTGGGAGCGTGGAAGATCTCAGGCTAACGCCCTCTAACTTCCCGCGCTCCCTCGGTCAATAACAAGTGTACAGACTTCCCCCTTGCTAGGTTCCATCTATATATATAACATTAGTAACGTCTCATCTCTTCTCAGCTCATTCCACTACATCTAGTATCATGCGATTTTTTAAAACAAAATACAACATTGTCTGGATCTGCATGTAGCGGACGTTGTTACAAGCTAAGATATAATACACATGATTCTGGGCTTCCAGAACATCCTAACATGTGCAAGATATTGTTAGACTCATCTGATCCCAGCCCCCAACTGTAGGCCTGCCTGTAGTAAACCCTAAGTACAGCAAGCTCAATGTACTATTAAGGGTGGTCTCCACTGGCTGCGATAATCTCTGTGGTAGGCTCTGCGGTAAGCCTTGCGATGGTGCTGTGATGGTGAGAAGTGGCGAGGTCCTGCCTACATGGCCAGTGAACCATGTAGGCAGGGCCTCGTCATTCCTCACCACCTACAGAACTAGCACAAAACAATCGCAAGGCTTACCGCAGAGCTTACCGCAGTCAGTGGAGACCACCCTAATTGGTCAGATTTTCAGAAAATGTACAATTGGCAGCTCTACACATTTAGTAAATTCTGCTAAATTATACTGCAATCTAGTCAATACTAGGTAAATCCGAGTATATTCGGCATTGTATTGATTCTAGCAATCTGTTTGGCTAGTTTGAACTGTATTTTGAACTGTATTTTCGTCTGAAATTTGGGTTATTTTGGAGAATTGGTGAAGCTGAATTGTACATTTTCTGGCGACTTCACCCTATAAAGTAAAAGACACTCACCGGGTTATATATAAGTTTATACAGTATACTACATTGTAATTTAATGACTTGGCCAGTAAATGAAATAAAAAAAAACAAAAAAAACATAGGACACTTACCGGGTTCATTGGTCTCTCGTAGCCGCCGCCAGGGGCAGGGTTCATCATCTGGGGTTGTGCGGGGGCACTACCATAGGCACTTCTGTACAGGCACAGACAGAAAAAATATTCTTGTAAATAATTATTAGTTTTCAAGCACTTTTACATCAAAGTACTTTCGCCCTTCTCATAAACACTTTTTTTAATAGAGGCAGAGAAAAAAATGATATTTAAACGTATATTTTGTCAGAATTTATACATTTAACACTTTCTCTCTCATGGGCAATTCAGTATAGAGGGCAGACAGAATGAACATATTTAAAATATCTTTTTTTCAGTCACATTTACATCAAAGTAGGCCTATTCTCTGTTTCTAGACCTGTTTTCTGTAGTACCCTGTCTCTTAAGGTAATGCTGATATTGATGCTTAAAACCGTAAAAAAAGATTGCCTGAAAATCCATCCTGATTTTTTTTGTATGCGTTAGTAAGTACTGTATCTACATTAATATTAATTTCATTAAGATTTATCTAGCCGTTTCTTTTTTATAAACGCTGATTGCCATCAGCCAAAGTCAATTTGGTTAGTTCCCCTTACTGTCACTAGGGGGCTTCCGGGGGCTTAACTCAGGATGTGGGCAAAAAAACTTCTGATGATAAATATATGTCTGAATTCTTGTCAGAACCATTTCAAAGTTGTTAAAGACAGATAATTAAAATTCCACAATTTATATTTTTGTTGCTGAAAAAACAATGACTTTATTTCTAGCTTAAACATAAACACAATAACCTACCTCCCATCAAAATATACATGGCCGACTTAGAATCATGCACTCTTCAACACTTTGTCTTATTTTATGATTTCTTTTTGGATTTTAAATTTCAATTCTTCCAAAAATAGATTATCAATGGCATTGTATTGTATAGTGGTTATTTTCAGATATAACATGACAAAGTATCCTTTGTATAGTGGCCTTAGCTCTTCCAAGGGGTCCCTTCTACATTAATTAATTAGTATGGGAATGATTCGATTTGATTTTAAATTATGTTTATTCAGGACAACAGAAATACATTTCAGCGACAAGCCTTGATATTCTCAGAAGTTGCCTGATTGCATAAGGCAAAGGCGTTAAGTTATTCAAAATAAGGCATAGGCCATCGTAAGAAGAATTTTATATAAAAAATAAACATTTTTAGACATAAGGACGTAGACATGGTGGATACATCAAGATCCTTTTCACTATATTCATAAGTGTTTTTGCTTCGATTCATATTCTAAAAGACATATATAAAAACAATTGAGTTAACTATCGATAATTTGCGTCGTGCTCTTACATATATGCCATTGAGTATTACACTTTGATTTATATATTATATCATCTAACATTAAATGACTTACCGTTCTACGGTTAAGATCATAGTGGTTCCATATTGACTAATCACTTTATTGGCTCTTTCCAAGGTCATGTGTTTTGTGACAGCGTCTCCAACTTCAGAGATTTCATCTCCGGGTCTTAAACCTATCCGTGCCGCGGGTCCGCCTTGTAGAATCTGCAGGTAAAGGAGAGAAAGACTTTAAAACACGCTCTCAGAATTAAAGGTTTCTATATGGTCGATTCCAGAAATTTTAGTGCGATTTTGATGTTTTTCACGTTTTCTTAAATAACTTGGTCAATTTTGGTCTTATTAACTTACACATGGTATGTATGGATTCATTGGAACGTGCCTTATAATACTAAATATGGCTTTAGCTTTTTAACAGAGTTCCATATCATTCATTGACCATTTTCTTTTTTACCATTCCATACGAATACACACAAAAGTGAGAAAAAATAAAATAACCAATTACTTTTGCATGGACTTTGATATTCCACATTAGAGAACTCATCTGCCCCTAAATATACCAATTCTTTAAATTTCAGATTGGCTTTTTTTTTCGTGATTATGATGAGAAATATAATTTTGGCTAAAATAAAACGTTCCCACGAATACATCTTCTAACTGCTATAAAAAAGAAACTCTTTATATTTCATCAACTCTTTTTGGCATTTAAATTTAAGGTCGTTAAATTAATATCCAGAGCAAATTTCATGATTCCAACATCATCCCTTTGATCAGTTAATTATAATTTTATGAAAAGAATCCATACGAATACAGGATTCCGACGAATACACAATTAAATACTTGATTCACCATGGTATTATTACACCTTTCTACCTGTATAAATGATGACAACATCAACGCTCGTTATATACTTATGGAATTTCTCTTTAAATAAAGTCTAACTAATAAATAAATCAATACAAGGGCTTATATTCATATTTATTAATGTCATCTAACCAAGGTAAATTTGTTTATGTATAAATCCTCTTCTTTACTGCAACTTTGACTCTAACCATGTCATCAGCCTTGACATCCATTAAATAAACAGTGAAAAAGTAGTTGTTCCTTCTTGCCTAGGAAGAAATTTCAATCACTTTGACTGATGTATTCGTATGGAATTATGTATTCGTTGGAACGCCTATGTATTCCTATGGATTTGTGTATTAAGGAAAATACGAATTTTGAATTCTTATGGTCTCCTTATGAAATAATTTACTATTTGATTCATTTATATTTAGGTATTTTATTCACAAAGGATGTATCAACAAATACACAATTCCATACGAATACATCATTGGATTCGTATGGAATGGTGTATTCGTATGGAATGGTGTATTCGTTGGAAACACTTATGGGGGTTATATAAACCTGTTAATGCTTTGAACAGATATTTGCAAGAAAAGGTATTAAAACTCCACATATTTATATCTGAATTAGTAATAAATTGACTTATAAAAGGAAAAAACGTTCCATACATATGCATGTATTCGTATGGAATCTTTGACCTGGCTCCAATGATTTGGAGGCTTGTATCTTGAAAAATAATTGGTCCAGGTTGTGGCAAATTGAGAGTCATATAGCCCGATGTAAGTACTTTCTCCCTTAAATGTATCAAAAGAATCAAAGTATTTTTTTACTTTTACAAAAAATCTCAAAATCGCACTAAAATTTCTGGAATCGACCATATATGAACCTAGGTTAACTTGGGGTCGTCTTATTATAGGTAAGTCTAAGAGATCTTTGGCAAGCAGAAGGTAGTAATTCATGACTTTATGGGCCAGATTTTTAGAAAATGCACAATCTACAGTCTCTCAAACTCTGCTAAATTAGAGTGCAAATTGATAAATACTAGGTATATCTGAGTGTATTCTGTATTGTATTCATTCAATAACTCTGTCTTGTTATGTTAAACTATATTTTAAAACTCATTTTTGTCTTAAATTTGGGTTATTTGAGAGGGTTGGTGAAGAAAAATTGTACATTTTCTGAAGATCTGACCCTTTTACACTAAAGCCTGACACACACATGGCCGATTTGGCCCCTGGTATATTGGTATTGGTGGAAAGATCCTTGCATTTTCCGGTAAAGATTTTGCTAAATGTCAGATTTGAATCCAGCCCAGCATGCACTGTAATAGACATGCGCAGTGAGAGAGGCAAGTCCCCTATAGCAGCTGGGAGGGGAAGTAGACACTCTAGTTCCAAACCCTCAAATCAGATAAGAATGATATCTCAGTTTACTTTGCTAATCGTTTTCCTGGCCTAGAACTCGGCGTTTTAATGGGAATATAATGAGATTTTGCGGTCTTAATGGAACTACAATGGTACTTTGCGGTTTGAGGCGATCGAGAGGCTTTCCCTTCGTTTGAAGGGACTCTCTCAACTTTGGGCCTAGACTGTGGAGACAGGGGGTTTGATATGGATGAAATACTTCCAATAAACATTAAACAATCTATGGGTCAGATTTTCAGAAAATGTACAACTGGCAGCTCTACACATTTAGGAAATTCTGCTAAATTAGGCTGAAAAATGATGAATACCGGGTATATCTGAGTATATTTGGTATTGTATTGATTCAAAGTATCAGTTCTGTTGAGTTAAACAGCATTTTGAAGCTCATTTCTGTCTTAAATGTGGGTTATTTGAGAGGATTGGCGGAGGCGAATTGTACATTTTCTGAAAATCTGACCCATATCCCAGGTGTCGGCTGACATGTTGTGACAAGTACTAACGGCTCAATCCTTAGTAGTAGAATAAAATATCGCATGTGATGAATCATATGTAAGAAAAAGAAAGATTTTGAGATACCATCATATCTGAAAAAATGAGATTAGGTGGATTCTAACTATGGTAACATTTAGAAATCTAACAAGTTGCACCCTCACCGTCTACGACAGATGTAAACTTTTCAAGTTTGAATGAATGTTATCATACTACATACTAGGTCACCATAATAATAATACACTCCAGGTCCAAACCCTCAGATCAGATGAGAATGGTATGTCAGTGATTGGACGCCTGCTTCGCTAATCATTATTTTCGCCTAGGACTCGGCGTTTTAATGGGAATATAATAACATGTTGCGATCTTAATGGAATTATAATGGCACTTTGCGGTTTGAGGCGAGAGTCTTTCACCCCTTATCGGTATGACTAAAAGGCGCACAGCACCGAAAACCCGCACAGCATCCGCACAGCACCCGCACAGCACCGCCGCTACTTGCGCGAATAATATGCGGGTGCTGTGCGGATGCTGTGTGGGTTTTCGGTGCTGTGCGTCTTTTAGTTAGACCCAGACTGAATAGCTGCTCAGAAATGTAGTTGTAAGGTATAAATATGTTTGCATACATGTATGTGTATGTAATGGTATGTGTCCAAAGAAGCAAGGTTGATCAAAATAGGCTTTACAGTTTCTAATAGGCAATCAAGTTGTTGATCACAGTTTATATAAATAAAGATCATTATTTCTCATTTTCTATTTAAATTATATCAACTTTAGTTTAATAATGAATCTTTTGTGTATCAGGAATGTCAAGCATCTCTAGCTTTCCTCGGTTCATTCTAATGTGTAATTTGAATGATTAGAATATACTTTATTTGCCGTGATGATTGACACTCTGATTTGATACATTTTGAAAATGTAAAGTTACTCTAGTAGAACGGTTTCTGTTATGGGTCAGATTATCAGAAATTGTACAATTCAACTTCACCAATCTTCTCAAATAACTCAAATTTCAGACGAAAATCAGGTTCAAAATACAGTTCAACCTAACCAAACAGATTGCTAGAATCAATGCAATGCCAAATATACTCGAATTTACCTAGTAATGTGAATTTAATAATTTAACCTAAACGATGATTTGAATATGTAACCACACCGTCTTTATTAAATACATTGTAATTATCCCATTATATTATAATTTAAAAGGGATACCAGGAAGACCTCATAGTATGTAATACTTTGAGTGGGACCATTCCTTTTCAGTACTGCATTAAAACAGAAATGTATGTTCATTGAATAAAATTGTATATATGGGTCAGATTTTCAGAAAATGTACAATTTACCTTCACCAATCCTCTCAAATAACCCAAATTTCAGACGAATATTAGCTTCAAAATACAGTTCAGCCTAACTAAACAGATTGCTAGAATCAATGCAGTGCTGAATATACTCGAATTTACCCAGTAATGACCAAATTGGAGCCTAAATGAGCAGAATTTAATTAATGTGCAGAGCTGTCAATTGTACATTTTCTGAAAATCTGACCCATATATATAATAAATGGGTCATCCAGCTCTAGCCCTATAGTCATCATTGAAACTTCAAGATATAAGACATTATTACATTTTCTAAGAATCTTGCCATTAATATTCATGGACTATTTATATTGCTTAAGCATTTGGGTCAGATTTTCAGAAAATGTACAATTTGCAGCTGTACACATTTAGTAAATTCTGCTAAATCAGGCTCCAAATTTGTCAATACTAGGTAAATTCGAGTATATTCGGCATTGCATTGATTCTAGCAATCTGTTTGGTTGGGTTGAACTGTATTTTGAACTTTATTTTCGTCTGAAATTTGGGTTATTTGAGAAGATTAGCGAAGCTGAATTGTACATTTTCTGAAAATCTGACCCGTTAAAACAATCGCATCGACGTGAAGGTGTCTGTAACTCTGTATAAATATGGAAACGCCCTTAATTTATTATATGATTTACGATTTCGATATCTTCAACAGTTTGAAAGAGTTTCGGATCCGGTCATTTTTTTTTATTTTTTTTTTTTAGAAACGTTTATTAATCGATACACAAAATAATATGACAATATACAATCTATTCTTGCAGAGTACAATGACATGTGTATAATTGGTAGGAAATGAGCCTCAGTTTTAACCATTTGAATGGTTAAATCTGGTTGAGTGGCTATTACCTTTGGGTTCTATAAACTGTGACTTGTTTATGCATGTAACAACACAAATAGAAAGAGACTCGCTAAAAGAAGAAAACTAACTCGACAGTTTAAATAATAGGTCTGACAACAATAACTGAAGTTCTCCTATGATAACAATATTTTCCACAGACTTTTGACAAAACTAATATGCTCTCAAACGGTAATTCATAGCCTAGTTTAACATTCCCCGAACTTTTATGTCCAATATTTGACAGTTTGTATAATGCTAGCTTTGTCGAGTCATTTGGGGGAATTTTTCCCTTGAAAGAAAACAAGAAAATTATAGAAAATCATGCGTGATTTTGTCAAGAAGTTGTCGCCGGGGGAGAAACATAATAACTAATAAAATCGCTAAGTTTCTCTTCCAGAACCTGAAGTTCTGGCTCGATGCCAAAGAAAGCACTTCTCGTTCGACCTCCCCTCTCAGATTTTTGTCTCAATTTTCACGCAAGAGTCGACACATGAATGATTTTCTTCTGTCAGAGTTGAGACATGTTGATTATTGATCCAACAGTTTACATGCACACTTCAATTATAAACAACAAAACTTCGCTGTCACTTGCAAGTGCATGCAAACCTCAGTACACTACCACAAGATGTACAGGAACATTGCATGCCATATGAGTGTCAGATTTTCATAAAATGTACAATTGGCAGATGTACACATTTAGTAAATTCTCCTAAATTAGGCTGAAAATGAAGAATACCGGGTATATCTGAGTATATTTGGTATCGCATGGATTTAAAGTATCGGTTCTGTTATGTTATGTTAGATCATTGTTGTCTTAAATGTGGGCTATTTCAGAGGATTGATGAAGGTGAATTGTACATTTTCTAAAAAATCTGACCCATGAGAGACTTCCCTGCTGGGTCAGATCTTCAGAAAACGTACAATTGGGGACTTGCATAGCCGCCATTTTGAATCCTTATTCGCATGGAATTATGGGAGTAATGGTACAGTCTAAAATCCATAAATATCATGCCATGTTTAGCATGGAATATTTATCAATGTTCTAATTTCAATATCCATGTGTTATACATGTTTCCATGACACAAGTCCCCATCCTTCCCATCATGCATTTGATTTTCATGAATGATTTATACAAGCTATGATATTGGTGAAAACATTTTGGCAATTTTCGATCAAAATCTTGCCAAATATTTGCATGTCAGATTTCAACAGAATCCATCCTAGCATGCACTGCAGTAGACATGCGCAGTGAGACATGCAAATCCCCTATTGACCAATCCTCTCAAATAACCCAAATTTAAGACAAAAATCAGGTTCAAAATACAGTTCATCAAAGTGAACACTATCTTATCGAGACATACTTTGAAATGAATATTTTAGTATTTACTTTAATCTCTAAAACCACAAACAATTGTAAATGTATATGGATCTTAGAGGACGCCTATGAATGTCCTTTTGTTGGTAAATACCTTCCCAAGTCTTCGGACAATCATACAATAATAGATCTCCCTCAGGAATTGTAGCGGGCAAGAAAAGTTTGTTTACTTTTTGACCCTTGAGTGCCGGACCTTTTCTCTCCCCCTTCTGCTTTCACATTCCTCAGCTAGCTGGCACTCCTGTGAACGTTAGAAGGGACATGGGAATGGTCCCTTATATGGGTCAGATTTTCAGAAAATGTACAATTCACCTTCACCTATCCTCTCAAATGACCCAAATTTCAGACAAAAATAAAGTCCAAAATGCAGTTCAACCTAACCAAACAGATTGCTAGAATCAATGCCATGCCGAATATACTCGAATTTACCTACTATTGACCAAATTGCAGCCTAATTTAGCAGAATCTACTAAAAGTGCACAGCTACCAATTGTACATTTTCTGAAAATCTGACCCATATTATAGCTATAGGCCATTGTGGAAACAGGAGCAGACACCATACAGTTTAGGTTTCACATGGAATAGCGGACTTGTATACCGTGTCTCAACCCTCGACGATCCCTTTGAGAACAATTGTCACAAAATTGACAACATGACCCATGTCTTACGGTCCCATAGGTATAACATTGCGTCCCATAGGTATAACTTTGCGTTACGCAGTCCAGGAGGAGGGGGGGGGGGGGTCTAAATTTTGAGGCAAAAAAGCGTTACGTAATTTTTAATGGTATATCTGAGTGTATTCTGTATTCATTCAAGAAAATCTGTCTGGTTGTGTTTAACTGTATTTTGAACCTGATTTTCCTTATTTTTAGAGGATTGGTGAAGACCAATTGTACGTTTTGTGACCCATAATACGATATTAAAAGAGATATTTAAGAACTTCAGTTCAACCATGAAACATTCACTGAAAAAAAGCTGCCTGTGAATCTTTCTTAAACTGTATTAATGAATGGTTAATTATAAGCTGAAAAAAAACTGATTCAACCAAAGGTAAAACAGTTTTATTTAGTTCCTATTTGATGTCTACTCTGCCCTGAGGATATAAATGAACTACATATGGGTGAAATCGTCAGAAAATGTACAATTCACCTCCACCAATTCTCTCAAATAATCCAAATTTAAGACAGAAATGTTGTTCAAAATTTAGTTCAACATAACCAAACAGATTGTTTGAATCAAGGCAACATCAAATATACCCAGATATACCTATAGTATTAACCATTTTTCACTCTAATTTAGCAGAATTTGATAGATGTGTAGAACTGTAGATTGTGCATTTTCTGAAGATCTGACTCACATATGTGTGTATGTCTGAACGAATAGATTTCTCTAAGGAGTCTCCAGGACTAAAATAACCCCTTTCATTCCTATATCTCATAGCGTCCAGATAAAACGATCAGTAAATAGGCGTTTTACAAGGCGCCTAGTTGCCACAATATGTCGCACATTGGTCAGATTTTCAGAAAATGTACAATTCATCTTCGCCAATCCTCTCAAATAACCCACATTTCAGACAAAAATAAGTTCGAAATGCAGTTCAACCTAACCAAACAGATTGCCAGAATAAATGCAATGCCGTATATACACGAATTTACCTGGAATTGACCAATTTGCAGTCGAATTTAGCAGAATTTTCTAAATGTGTACAGCTGCTTATTGTACATTTTCTGAAAATCTGACCCAAATGTGCCTTCAACAAGGCGGAGGAGCTACAAGCGGACACATGAAGGGGCGTGTGTTGTGTGTTTGTTTACCAAAAGACCCCCGCGATTATTTGTCTACTTTATTGTTCTTTTCAACTGACTGACGAATGAGGGCGACCTCTCAATAGTCCATAGGCTTTGGTCCTCCAAGACTGGGTGCAGGAAAACACGTGCCTTATCGCATTGCTGCTCTATAAAGTAACGTGAAGGATAAGGTTTACCCTAGAGAGGGGGGAGGGGGGGCGGAGTGTGTGTGTGGGGGGGGGGGGGGAGCGCTAGGTCGATCATTGGTTTAAGTATTCAGTTCCATTTAAAGGATTGTTTCTCCTGTTTTACTAATGGGTCAGATTTTCAGAAAATGTACAATTCACCTTCACCAATCTTCTCAAATAATCCACATGTCAGCCGAAAATAAAGTTCATAATACAGTTCAACCTAACCAAACCGATTGCTAGAATCAATGCAATGCCGAATATACTCGAATTTACCTACTATTGGCCACATTGCAGCTTAATTTAGCAGAATTTACTAAATATGTACAGCTGCCAATTGTACATTTTCTGAAAATCTGACCCTAATACTCAATTCAAATTTATACATAATATTATGGTAACTGCCGGAAGAAATGAACTCTTGGCAGTCTCATAATGGTATGTCGACCAATTTGTCTTCCATCATAAAAATCACAACTTCTTATGTATTTGTACCCCTTTAAAGGCAAATAAAAAACCTCTTATCTTATCTTATCTTCAATCAATTTAAATCAAAGCATGTTTTATCTATACAAAAAGTTGTACAAAAATGAGACCTGCATCTGCGTCTACCATTGGGTTCCTGACTAGTTGCTATACTGATAGAAATTTTGATTTTACATTAGTATGCAAAATTTTAAAAAAGGCCCTCTCCCCAGCCCCCCCCCCCTCGCAACATCTTGATTCTGTCAAGTTATACTTGAAATATTAGGCTAACCAATTCATACAGATAATCCCACCATTATCTGGCACCGTATCAGGTTCTCAGCCATTCAAGAACCCAAAAAGAACCCCACCAGGAGCGGTAGGTGGGTCAGATCTTTAGAAAATGTACAATTAGTCTTCACCAATCCTCTCAAATAACCCACATTTCAGACAAAAATGAGCTTCAAAATGCAGTTTAACTTAACAGAACAGATACTTTAAATCAATACAACACCAAATATACTCAGATATATCAGGTATTCATCATTTTTCAGCCTAATTTAGCAGATCGAATTTCCTAAATGTGTAGAGCTGCCAATTGTACATTTTCTGAAAATCTGACCCAGGTAAAAGAGGGCAAGGGGATCAGATTTTCAGAAAATGTACAATTGTCTGATCTGCTTATTTAATAAATTCTGCTAAATTAGATTAAAAAATGAAGAATACCGGGTATATCTGAGTATATTTGGCATCGCATTGATTTAAAGTATCAGTTATGTTACGTTAAACTGCATTTTGAAGCTCATTTTTTGGCTTAAAAATGAGTTATTTGAGAGGATAGGTGATGGTGAATTGTACATTTTCTGAAGATCTGACCCAAATATTGAGTGACAATCTGGTAGTAGCTGGGTACACGAGGAATGCACCCAAACAAACACGTACTTGGGAACTTTTACACAAGTTCAAAAGCTGAGGAAGAAGCGCCATTGACCTGGTGTGGACGTGGGGGATGTTTATTTAAATCACAACAGATCCCTCTACGTCTTGATTAGTAGAGTCAGATTTTCAGAAAATGCACAATCTACAGTTCTACACATCTCCCAAATCCTGCTAAATTAATATGAAAATTGATAAATACTAGATATATCTGAGTATATTCTGTATTGTATTCATTCAGTAAATCTGTTTGGTTATGTTGAACTGTATTTTGAACCTGAATTCTGTCTTAAATGTGGGTTATTTGAGGGGATTGGTGAAGGTGAATTGTACATTTTCTGAAGACTTGACCCAGTAAGATAAAACAGGGAGATCTGAAGAATATTTGGCTAAAGTGCTTTATCAACTCAGTGTTGAACATATGGGTCAGATTTTCAGAAAATGTACAATTCAACTTCGCCAATCTTCTTAAATACCCCAAATTTCTGACGAAAATAAAGTACAAAATACAGTTCAACCTAACCAAACACATTGCTAGAATCAATGTAATGCCAAATATTCTCGAATTTACCTAGTATTGACCAAATTGCAGCCTAATTTAGCAGAATTTACTTAATGTGTACAGATGCCAATTGTACATTTTCTGAAAATCTGACCCATATATCTTATTTCGTCTTGTCAACACTGCTCAAAGATATTGACATTGTGGTGCCTAGATGGGTCTTCTGGCCCTTTCTAAATCTTCCCTAACAATATGGATGCTATGTCCTTTTTTCAGTTTCTACTGCCAAGAAGCAAATTGTCTTTTTTAGCCAAGCCTTCCATATATATACTGATACTAATATACTCATTCATTGATTGATTTATTCATACATACATTTATTTATTCATACATTCATTCATTCATTCATTTGTAAATACATTCATTCATCCATAGGTTAAATTCATACATCCATACATTTACATTCATCCATTCCTTCATAATACATTCATTCATTCATATATGGGACAGATTTTCAGAAAATGCACAATCTACAGTTCTACACATGTATCACATTCTGCTAAATTAGAGTGAACATTGATAAATACTAGGTATATCTGAGTGTATTCTGTATTGTATTCATTCAATAAATCTGTCTGGATATGTTGAACTGGGTTTTAAACATGATTTCCGTCTTATATTTGGGTTATTTGAGAGGATTGGTGAAGGTCAATTGTACGTTTTCTGAAGATCTGACCCATATACATTACATACATACATTTATACATTCATTCATACATACATTCATTCATACATTTATAAATTCATACATTCATTCATACATACACACATACATATATACATTCATACATCCATTCACTCATTCATCCATCCATACATATACATGCATCTATCCATTCATACATTCATTTATTTATACATTCATACATACATTTATACTTACATTTATACATACATTCATTTAGTCACACATTCATTCATACATACATACATACATGTATACATACACATTCATACATACATTCATTTATTTATACATTTATACATACATTCATACATACATGTATACTTACATTTATACAGACATTCATTTAGTCACACATTCATTCATACATACCTACATGTATGTATACATGTGCATACATGTATACATACATTCATGTACATATATATCCATCCATTTATACATTCATTCATTCATTCATACATACATACATACATACATACATTCATTCATACATCCATTCAAAAAAGATAAATTTGCGCAATAGGGAATCTACTTAGTCAGGCCTTTGCTAAGACTAATGAATATATTCATATAAAACTGCAGAATGTTCTGGATTAGTTGATAAAGGAGTAAAGATAGGCCACAGACAAGATTACATTAATTAAACCAGTTTAACAACATACACTAATGATGTATATTGAACCTAATGAGTCTTTGGGTCAGGATATCAAAATATGTACAAGAGGAATTTATACAGCCCGAATTCTAGCAGAAAGTTCATGCACCTTACAACGTCGGTAATAGGGTCAGATTTTCAGAAAATGTACAATTCACCTTCACCAATCCTCTAAAATAACCCAAATTTCAGACGAATTTAAAGTTCAAAATACAGTTCAACCTAGCCAAACAGATTGCTAGAATCAATGCAATGCCGAATATACTCGAATTTACCTAGTATTGACCAAATTTCAGCCTAATTTAGCAGAATTTACTAAATATGTACAGCTGCCAATTGTACATTTTCTGAAAATCTGACCCAATAACAATCTCCTCACGAATTTCTTAATCTTCTCTTTTCTATTCACATACACTAGGGAGGTTCCGCAAACCTACCTCAATTACGAAACAGAACCGTATCTTTTTATTTATGAATTACGTTACCTTTTTATGTATACAAAATAAATTGTGAGATGAAACATTTTGTTTGATATATTACATTACGATTTTTCCGCCATGTTTTGCTGAAATTCTTTCTTCCTTTTAACTTATGTTTATATGTTCGTTTACGTTTACGTATAGGTTAGACTTGCTGAACCCCCCTATTATCTCTATTACAATCACATCTCTCCTTCAGTGAAAGAACCATCATTGATCATTTTAGATCAGCAGATCAATGACTGCTGAGAAGTAGGCTTTAATCAGTAATATATCTGCAGCAAATGACTAGAATTTACCTCACAAACTCTATATGGGTTAGATTTTCAGAAAATTTACAATTGGCAGATCAACATATTTTGTAAATTCTGCTAAAAATTGGACTGAAAAATCATCAACACTAGGTATATATGGGTATATTTGGTATTGCTTTGATTCTAGCAATCTGTTTGGTTATGTTGAACTGTATTTTGAACCTGATTTTTGTCTTAAATTTGGGTTATTTGAGAGAATTGGTGAAGATGAATTGTACATTTTTTGAAAATCTGACTCATATGTTGAGACCATACCCTGATTATATGCTGTGTACAAGCTTTAATCCAGTCCAGACCCAAACCCTCAGATCAGATAAGAATCGCATGTTAGTGATTGGACGCCTACTGCGCTTATCGATTTTCTGGTTTAGGACTAGATTATAATCGCATTTTGCCGTCTTGATGGCATTCTAATGGCACTTTGCGGTTTGAGGCGAGAGGATTTCCCTTCGTTTGAAGGGACTCTCTCATCATTGGGCCTAGACTGAATCAGTAATATGTCTTCAGTAATGACTATAGGCTTTACCTCTCAGACGCTACATGTTGGGATCTTACTCCTGTTACATGCTCTGTGTACATACATGGGTCACATTTTCAGAAAATGCACAATCTGCAGTTCTACACACCTCTCAAATTCTGCTAAATTAGAGTAAAAATCCATAAAATACTGGGTATATCTGAATATATTCTGTATTGTATTCATTCAATAAATCTGTCTGGTTATGTTGAACTGTATTTTGAACCAGATTTTCGTCTTAAATTTAGGTTATTTGAGAGGATTGGCGAAGATCTGACCCACGTATGGAGGCATCGCATGCAGGGTGTACTGGTGTAATTGGTGTGACGATGTCTAATATTTAGACCTGGGGTGGTTCCACTGTCTGGCTCAGGGCTAGGGATGGTTCCACAAGCATGAGTTGTCTAACAACATGATGGATTTATGGGCCAAATAAGGCAAGACGTATTGTCGGCTATGTCAGGGTATTAAAGTAATTAGTTAAGGGGGAAATCGTCGGAAAATGTACAATTCACCCTCACCAATCTTCTGAAATAACCCAAAAGTAAGAAAAAATGAGGTCCGAAACTCAGTTCAACATGACCAAACAAATTGTTGGAATCAAGGCAATACCAAATATACTCAGATATATCTAGTATTGAACATTTTTCAGTGTAATCTAGCATGATTTGACCAAATGTATAGATGAGCTGATAGTACATTTTCTGAAAATGTGACCCTTACACAACTGTCAGACAGTTTCTATATATGGGTCAGATGTTCAGAAAATGTACAATAGACAGCTCTACACATTTAGGAAATTTTGCTAAATTAGACGGAAAAATGGTGAATACTTGGTATATCTAAGTATATTTGGTATAGCATTGATTAAAAGTATCAGTTCTGTTCTGTTGAACTGAATTTTATAGCTCATTTTTGCATTAAATGTGGGCTATTTGAGAGGATTGGTGAATTGTACATTTTCTAAAGATCTGACCCATATAATATCCTCTTAAAGGCACCTATAAACCACGTGTCAACTACATTTGGGACAGACTATATAGGAGGGCTTCAGTGGATGGGTCGGCTATTTCTCACTCCTTCTATAGCCTCGTGGTGGGGTAATGTATTCTAAAGCTAGGCTCTCAGACGTCCAGGTTTCGTTTTTGAAATAACATAACCATGGTTTGAAATGAAATCTTAGGATTCATTGGGAGACCCAAATCATTGGGCAATCAGGGGCCAAATTGGCCATGTGTGCGTCAGGCTTTAGATCAGATAAGAATGGTATGTGAGAGAGTGGAAGTCTACTGCGCTAATGGCTTTCCTGGCCCCGGAGTAGGCGTTTTAAGGAGATCATATTGGCATTTTGCGGTTTGGAGTGAGAGGCTTTCCCTCAGTATGGAGATTACTCATACAACTCTGAGTCTAGACTGTTCTCTTATGGGTCAGATTTTCAGAAAATGTACAATTCAACTTCGCTAATCTTCTCAAATAACCCAAATTTCAGACGAAAATAAAGTTCAAAATACAGTTCAACCCAACCAAACAGATTGCTAGAATCAATGCAATGCCGAATATACTCGAATTTACCTGGAATTGACCAAATTGCAGCCTAATTTAGCAGAATTTATTAAATGTGTAAAGCTGCAAATTGTACATTTTCTGAAAATCTGACCCTTATATTCAAAAGCTGGGATGTTGGCAATGGACCTATGATATGTGTCTCCATATATATTGTGGAGAAACTGTAGGAATTATTTTTGCTTAAGGCAATTGCACTCAAGCATGCTTAGAAGTCTTGTTATCCAATATCCAGGTCAACTAGTTGGGGAGGGGGAGGGGGGAGGGAAGAGAGAAGAGAGAGGGGGAGAGAGGGAGAGAGGGGGAGGGAGAGATAGAGAGAGGGAGAGAGAGAGGGAGAGAGAGAGGGAGAGAGGGAGAGAGAGGGAGAGAGGGGGAGGGAGAGAGAGAGGGAGAGAGGGGGAGGGAGAGAGAGAGGGAGAGAGAGGGAGAGAGAGAAGGGGAGGGAGAGAGAGAGAGGGTGAGGGAGAGAAAGAGGGGAGAGGGAGAGAGGGGGAGGGAGGGGGAGGGGGAGGGAGGGAGAGAGAGAGGGTGAGGGAGAGAGAGGGAGGGGGGAGAGAGAGGGAGAGAGGGGATAGAGAGAGGGGGAGGGAGAGAGAGGGAGGGGAGGGGGAGGGAGGGGGAGAGAGAGGGAGAGAGGGGATAGAGAGTGGGGGAGGGAGAGAGAGAGGGAGAGGGAGAGAGAGGGAGAGAGGGGAGAGAGAGAGGGGGGGAGGGAGGGGGAGGAAGCAAGGGAGAGAGGGAGAGAGGGGAGAGAGAGAGGGGGGGAGGGAGAGAGAGGGAGAGAGAGGGAGAGAGAGAAGAGAGAGAGAGAGAGGGAGGGAGAGGAGGGTCCACCGGATCGTGCCCTGTAAAACATGGATAAATCTTCTTTTTTTCAAAAGGTTTTATTCAGTTTCTATCCTGCCGAATTGGCGCGTACTCATAGATAAATCGTATTTCCTAAACACTCGCTTTTATTGAATAATTTATAAAATAACTTCCTAGTGAATAGGCAGGATATGTATTAGTATTCCAGTGGCACATATAAATATCTGATACGCTGATGAGTTTGTTTGAATCATGTTTTATTTGGGCTTTGTCACTACAGTGGAACATCACATAAAGACCACCTCTCTATAGAGACCACCCCTCTATTAAGACCAGTTTGTCTCAGTCCCGAATTGCTTTCCTCTTATTAGATTAGCCCCTTTAATGAGACCACCTCGCTATGAGACCACAAATCGTTCAGTCCCAAGGGTGGTCTCAATAGAGAGGTTCCACTATATATCTAATAGGGTTATATTATATGGCAATAAATATAGAAAATACACATAATAAATATAGAAAATACACATAATAAATATAGAAAATACACATAATAAATATAGAAAATACACATAGCCACAATGGTTCAGCAAGTGCATGGGTTTCAAGTTGTTTATTTCAAAGATTCTCCAACTATTTTCAGTCGGAATATTTTCAGTCGGAATAAATGGAAGGGCCTAAATATAGTAAGGCGGCCATTGGAAAGAGACCATTGGAATGCCAAAACATTCAGTTTTAATTATAAATGGAGAATTAAGTGCAGTTTTATGAGGGGGCGTGTCCTGGGGGAGGGGCGTGTTACCAGGGGGGGGGGGAGCTATTGTAACGCAATTACTGGGTCCAGACACCAAACATCTGGGTCAGATTTTCAGAAAATGTACAATTGGCAGCTGTACACATTTAGTAAATTCTGCTGAATTAGGCTGCTATACTAGTTAAATTCGAGTATATTCGGCATTACATTGATTCTAGTAATCTATTTGAATTGTATTTTGAACTTTATTTTTTACTGAAATTTGGGTTATTTAAGAGGATTGATGAAGATGAATTGTACATTTTCTGAAAATCTGACTCATCTACTCTCCGATGTGCCTCAATATTTTGTAAATTTTGCATATTTTGTTTTGAAAGATTTCCATAAAGGTTTGGATTACTTGAGGATATTTTTTGGAAGGATGATATGATTATGTGTTCCTATATACGAAATCATTATTAACCCTTGATCCACCACCCCCACTCCCTCACTCCAATCACACATACACTGCAGAGTTTTGCATTTGTTATAATTTAGATTTGTAAACGCCAAGTGTGCAAGTTTGGGTGTTCTGAGCCATAAATGGGTCAGATTTTCAGAAAATGTATAATTGGCAGCTCTATACATTTAGGAAATTTTGCTAAATTAGGCTGAAAAATGATATGATGAATACCGGGTATATCTGAGTATATTTGGTATCGCATTGATTTAAAATATCAGTTCTGTCTTGTTAAACTGCATTTTGAAGCTCATTTTTGTCTTAAATGTGGGTTATTTGAGAGGATTGGTGAAGGCGAATTGTACATTTTCTGAAGATCTGACCCAAATAGCAAGGGCATCATTGCCCAAGGGGAATTCCTGCCGAATGCCACAGACGTAAACAGCCCTCCCCAGACACCAATGCCAGGTGTTGGAAAGACATTAAAATTAGATGATTAACCGACGACCGTTGAACTTTAATCTGCTAAACCATTTTTAAAAAGATTATAAGTCTATTTATGGGTCAGATTTTCAAAAAATGTACAATTGTCAGGTGTACACGTTTAGTAAATTCTGTTAAATTAAGCTGCAATTTGGTCAATACTTGGTAAATTCGAGTATATTCGGCACTGCATCTATTCTAGCAATCTGTTTGGTTAGGTTGAACTGTATTTTGGACTTTATTTTCGTCTGAAATTTGGGTTATTTGAGAAGATTGGCGAAGTTGAATTGTCCATTTTCCGAAAATCTGACCCTTATAATGACCATGACTGATTTTCCGGCGTTGAATAAAATGCCAGACAGATTGAGCGGTTGAATTGGTCGTCATTGCACAAGGAAAAGGCGCCAAAATTGAAGGATTATTGGGGGTTTTGCTAAGGTTTTTATTTTGGGGAAGAGTTAGTTCTGCATAATATATTCTTAAACAGAATACATAAAATGGTTTCATTCACCTTTCCCATGCAGAGGTGATCAGATGAACCATATTGATTGTGGGTCAAATCTTCAGAAAATCTACAATTAGCCATCACCAATCCTCTCAAATAACCCAAATTTACGGCAAAAATTAGCTTCAAAATACAGTTCAACATAACCAGATAGATTCATTGAACGAATACAATACAGAATACACTCAGATATACCTAGTATTTATCAATCTTCACTCTAACTTAGCAGATTTTGATAGATGTGTAGAACTGTAGATTGTGCATTTTCTGAAAATCTGACCCATACTAATCAAGACCCATCAAGAAAATCTGACCCAGGTAAGAATGGTCTGCAAGTGATGATCTAAAGTTGACCATGTCACCCAATTTCAGTAATTACTCATCATCATCAAAGATGATAAAATCAAAAACAACTGAACTAAAAACAGCTGTAACAGAATATAAAATGTAGATTTTCAGAAAATGTACAACTGATCTTCACCAATCCTCTCAAATAACCCAAATTCCAGATGAAAATAAAGTTCAAAATACAGTTCAACCTAACCAAACAGATCGCTAGAATCAGTGCAATGCCAAATATACTCGAATTTACCTAGTATTGGTCAAATTACAGCCTAATTTAGCAGAATTTACTAAATGTATACAGCTGCCAATTGTACATTTTCTGAAAATCTTACCCATATCTTTAAGGCCCCTGTCCAGACATAAGACGTAATAATATCATATGATCATTACCAAGTTTAAGAATAATTGTACAAAAAGTCGCAGCCAAAAGCTGTGATCAGCCCCTAATACCGCCTATAATCCACATATTTATGGGTCAGATTTTCAGAAAATGTAGAATCTACAGTTCTACACTTCTATCAAATTCTGCTTAATTAGAGTGAAAAATGACAAATACTGAGTACATTTGACTGTATTCTGTAACATATTCATTCAATACATCTGTCTGGTTATGTTTAACTGTATTTTGAACCTGATTTTCGTCTTAAATTTGGGTTATTTGGGAGGATTGGTGAAGGCCAATTGTACGTTTTCTGAAGATCTGACCCTTATGACAAATATGCTGAGTTTTTAATGTCTTTATGACAAGTATCTACGCTGTAAGCCAAACATCCTTCTCTATTGTCCGTTACGGCATAAATCTATGAAATACTGTAAACGAATAAATTTATTTCCGCGCAGATAAATTTTCGCGCATTAAGTACTCTGACAGCTTTTCGCGCGGATTTAAATTCGCACTGCAAGGAAGTCTCAGACCTGGTTTATACAATAATTACACCTTTTGCGCAGGAGTTATTTTCACGCACAGGTGCGCTAAAATAGCGTGGGTGCGCTAAAATAGCGTGGGTGCGCTAAAATAGCGAATATAAATACTGGGCGAACATTAATACGTTTACAGTACCTACATTCCATAATGGCGTCGGTAAGCAAAAGCTTATTATTTCCCTATTGATCATCGATGAATGAAAAATAAACTAAAATCAGATAAAGCCAAACGGTGTCTTCTGATGATGACTACAGTCAGACAACTGTGTACCTATCCTGGCTTCTGTTCTTATTAGGCAAAAAAAATTAGGTGTGTTTCCGATTTATCTGGCTGAAAACTAGGTTGGGGGGGGGGGGATGGTAACTTTTTTTTTGTTATTTTTGTTTGTTTGGAAACCTCCTCCCAGGAACTGAAAAAAATGTCTTTTTCATAACAATAGATGTTTTGAACATGGGAAATGTGCCTTATGACAGTTCCTGGTTAGGAAAACCCGTTTTCCCGCTATTATAAGCTTTTTTTGTCCAAAAATCCCAAAAATGTAAGATATGATGAAAAAAAATTCTGACATGGTAAAAAAAAATTAGGTAGGGTAAGGTTTTTCTAGGTAGGGGGGGGGGGGTAAATCGGAAACACGCCTATTTTTTTTTTGGCCTTATATGGATGAGAGCGTCAGAAAATGTACAATTCACCTTCACCAATCCTCTCAAATGCCCCAAATCTAAGAGAAAAGTGACGTTCAAAATACAGTTTAAAACAATAAAAGAGACATTTTTGTTATCAATATATTGCCAAAGATACTCTGATATACCCATAATTTATCATTTTTTTATCATTCACCTTCACCAATCCTCTCAAATGCCCCAAATCTAAGAGAAAAGTGACGTTCAAAATACAGTTTAACACAATGAAAGAGACATTTTTTTATCAACACAATGCCAAAGACACTCTAATATACCCAATATTCTTATTCTTTCAGTCTAATTAGGCAGAAGATAGCAAATTTGTAGAGCTGCCGAATGTGCATTTTCTGAAAATCTGACCCATGATTTATATAGTCCAATCATTAAGAAGTAAATGTATCGTATTTTTATTCAGACATTAAATAATGTACATCAAAAAAGGAAAAGAACCCTCAGAAAACGGGTCTTTCTCTTAAAATAAGATAAAATACTCAGGTATTCATAAGTGTGTGATCTGGGGTGGTAAAACTTATTGAATTACGTTAATTATATGGGTTATATTTGTAGGATTTGCTATGGTATTGTAATAGGAGATTTGTATGTCCGCCATCTTAAATCTTGATTCGCATGGAATTAATGATTCCAGTCCTGTCCAGAAAGCCATATTCCTCGAACGTTGCAGTTCACCGCATACAGCGATAAGCTTAACCACAAGGCTAAGACTAAGTGTTAATGGGAATCACCTGACCCCTAAAAGTTAGGGGTCATTAGGGCTTTCTACTACAGACTGATTTCATAAAACACGACTTTATCTTTCCCATCATGCATTCGGTTTTCATAGATGATTCACACAAGCTATGATATTTTTGGTGTAAAATTCTTGAAAATATTACAGTGAAGTAAAAAAATATTCATTTTATTATACTGCATAAACATGTTTAGCGATGTAGAGGCCAAGATGGCAGGCAAGATCAATAAAAGTTGTCGTAAAAACAAAAAATATTTTTGGTGTAAAGATTCTTGCAATTTTCCATAAAAATATTGCTAAATATTTGTATCATTGAGACATGCAAATGCCCCTTTTTGGTCATTATTATTATAGGTTTTCTGTTAGCAATTTCTGAGAATGATACTTTATTTTATAACGTTTTTGTTGTAATGAAATCAATTTAATCTTTAAATGAAACAAAACCCAACAAAACAGCATGAAATAAATTCTTTTGATAATAACTGATTAGCAATAGATAGTGAGATCAGAGGATGCCCGGATATATCCATATATGGAAGACGATAAAAGTGGATCATGTGGGTCAGAAATGAGAAGGGTCAGATTTTCCGAAAATGCACAATTTACAGTTCTACACATCTATCAAATTCTGCTAAATTAGAGTGAAAAATGATAAATACTAGGTATATCTGAGTGTATTCTGTATTGTATTCATTCAATAAATCTGTCTGGTTACGTTAACCTATATTTTGAAGCTGATTTTTGTCTTAAATTTAGGTTATTTGAGAAGAATGGTGAAGGTCAATTGTACATTTTCAGAAGATCTGACCCATTTATGGCCATATGTGGAAGGAATACCCGGTACATTCCACAGATCAAAATAATTCACTTTCAGTCTGACTCACACACCGTCCATTCCTCGCAATTCCTTTACAACTGAGAGTGAAAGGAATGTCCCCCCAACATGACACCCCCACATTTCATGGTCAAGAGGCTTTGGGTCAGAATTCCAGAAAATGTACAATTCAACTTCGCCAATCGTCTCAAATAACCCACATTTCAGACGAAAATAAAGTTCAAAATACAGTTCAACCTAACCAAACAGATTGCTAGAACCAATGCAATGCCGAATATACTCGAATTTACCTAGTATTGACCAACTTGCAGCCTAATTTAGCAGAATTTATTGAATGTGTACAGCTGCCAATTGTACATTTTCTGAAAATCTGACCCTTGTCATGATGTGAACCACCCAGGCAGTTCATATTCATATTCATATTCATTGCAGGTCCAAAGCCTCTCAGTCTCAGATCAGATAAGGATGGTATGTCAGTGATTGGACGCCTACTGCGCATATGGGTTTCCTGAAATCTGAAGAGCTGTGTATTTTCAGAATATCTGACCCTTTAGATTTTGACCGCCGTTAGCTAACACACTCTAGGCCCAAACCCTCAGATCAGATAAGAGTGGTATGTCGGTGATTGGACGCCTACTTCGCTCATCGGTTTTCTGGCCTTGGACTCGGCGTTTTCATGAGAATATAATGACGTTTTGCGGTCTTAATGGATTTATAATGACACTTTGTGGTCTGAGGCGAGAGGCTTTCCCTTCGTTTGAAGGGACTCACTCAACTTTGGGCCTAGACTGGACAATGCCGCTTTAAGTGAGGTCCACTGTATCTACAATAAACACCAGGGTCAGATTTTCAGAAAATGTACAATTCATCTTCACCAATCTTCTCAAATAAACCATATTTCAGACGAAAATAAAGTTCAAAATACTATTCGACCTAACCAAACACACAGCTAGAATCAATGCAAGGCCAAATATACTCGAATTTACCTAATATTGACCAAATTGCAGCCTAATTTAGCAGATTTTACTAAATGTGTACAGCTGCCAATTGTACATTTTCTGAAAATCTGACCCACCACCAGCAGCACCACGCCACAACTTTACTCCGTCTCTTAAATTTGAGCTCGAAACAATTGGAGCAGAACCTTGACTCGTCCTCCTCCCCAACAACAGACAAGTTTATTTATGATGACCAAACACCATCACATGTATTGGCCATATAAACCATCCTAACAACAAATAGTCCAGTTATTTGACATGGAGGCGTATAGAACGGTCTCTGCCCTGAGGTTTAATGAATGGCTATTCCACCAAGTGCCGTTATCACATCTCAAAGAATCAATTCAAAGATTGGAGGCGCCTCTTGAAAAAGATGTCCCTTTGATTGCCCGTAGAATGTCCGGAATGTTAGACCGTAGACAAAGGAACGTGGGGGTAATAGCGGAGTTGTAAATGCCACTGCAGTCAGGTCCAGACGGCCACATTCCTCGATTCCACATCCCGTGATAAGCTTAACCACAAGGCTAAGACTAAGGCTAAAAGTGTTAATGACCCCTGAAATTTAGGGGTCCAAAACTGCCTTCTGAACCTGACTGACTGTGCATAGTCGGAAGTGCCCGTTGCATTATGGGTTGCATGCCATTGCATTATGGGTTGCATAAAGGTCACGCGTGAGGTGAATATATATATGGGTCAGATTTTCAGAAAATGTACAATCGGCAGCTCTATAGTCTGTCTAGAAAGTAGTTGACACGTGATTCCTTTAAGGGGAGGGAAAAGTGGGGGAGTTTTGACTTCAAACCTTTGGTCCTTGAATCGCCGTTTGCGACTGACCATGACCGTTTGCGACCGACCATGGCCAAATATCCAGCTGCATTGTATTGCCCTGTCTCTGGTCTATGTGGAGCAGCTGTTGTTTTGCTTAGGTGGAAGGCAGAGCTGATTATACTGGCCCTGTTTCCCCATGGTTGATTGCAATGGGCGACTCGCTGGGCAAAGGGTTGACAAGTCCTTGTCATAAATAGAAATACAAAATCTCCCACTTTTCCCTCCCCTTAAAGGGACTAAGGAATCACGTGTCAACTACTTTCTAGACAGACTATACAAATTTGGTAACTTCTGTTAAACTAGACTGAAAAATGATAAATTATCGGTATATCAGAGTATCTTTGGCATTGTGTTGATTAAAAGTATCTATTTTATTGTGTTAACCTGCATTTTGAACGTCACTTTTCACTTAAATTTAGGTTATTTGAAAGGATTGGTGAAGGTGAATTGTACATTTTCTGAAGATCTGACCCATATCTACAGTAAGACCTCGGCCAGAAGATCACTTTCCCTCCCGGTCCCCTCGGTATTATCTTGTACGGTTTAGGCCTGGCCCTACACCCTACAAAAAGTAGTTTTCAGTCATCAAAACGAGCTCAGTATTTTAAACATTTATATAATCAATCAAAGTAACTAGCATTAGTTGATATACAACGTGTGATATATGTGACAATGTCAAACTCCACGAAATATTATGTGGACAGTCTAGGCCCAAAGTTGAGAGAGTTCCTTTTAAACGAAGGGACAGCCTCTCGCCTTAGACCACAAAGTGCCATTATAATTCCATTAAGACCGCAAAATGTCATTATATTCTCATGAAAACGCCAAGTCCAAGGCCAGAAAACCAATTAGCGAAGTAGGCGTCCAATCACCGACATACCATTCTCATCTGATCTGAGGGTTTGGGCCTAGAGTGTGGACTTTTATGGGTCAGATTTTCAGAAAATGTACAGTTCACCTTCACCAATCCTCTCAAATAACCCACATTTAAGACAAATATGAGCTTCAAAATGCAGTCTAATATAACAGAACTGATACTTTAAATCAATGCGATACTAAACATACTCAGATATACCCGGTGTTCATCATTCTTTAGTCTAATTTAGCTGAATTTTCTAAATGTTTAGAGCTGCCAATTGTACATTTTCTGAAAATCTCACCCTTATGAAGCCTGTATAACAACCAGAAACAATCCTCCAAAATGTTGTTCAAATGAACCTTTAACCATTGACTCATGTAGATTGTGTGCAATTCTTTTTTCTTATTTCTTTTACGGTCAAGACATTTGCAACTGCCACCCGCGGGGTATTGGGGAATGCCCTGGGCATTGGGGAATGCCCTGGGCATTGGGGAATGCCCTGGGCATTGGGGAAAATATGACATTTTTGTAAATCCCTGACCCCATGGGGCACATTTTCCACATTATTTTTGCAAATAAAATAAGAAAACATCAATGCAAACCCCCCTATTGCATCGTTACATTTACAACATACTTTACAGGGTGACCTTACGGCGATTGTAAAAGTCAAATTATTGTGAACATGTATTCTGGGAGAGGTAATGTGTAAAACGGAATGAATGGAACTGTTTCTCCATTAACGCTTTACTGTTATTACTATATGGGTCAGATTGTCAGAAAATGTACAATTGGCCTTCACCAATAATCAAATAACCTAAATTTAAGAGGAAAATCTGGTTCAAAATTCAGTTCAACATAACCAGACAGATTTATTGAATGAATACAATACAGAATATACTCAGATATACCTAGTATTTATCAATTTTCACTCTAATTTAGCAGAATTTAAGAGATGTGTAGAACTGTAGATTGTGCATTTTCTGAAAATCTGACCCATATACCCCATCACCGCAAATAGAAGCTGGGCCTTGAAAATAAGGTATACAGTCTAAGCCCAAACTTGAGAGAGTCCCTTCAAATGAAGGGAAAGCCTCTCGCCTCAAACCGCCATTATAATTCCATTAAGACCGCAAAATGTCATTATATTCCCATTAAAACGCCGAGTTCTAGGACAAGAAACCATTCTTATCTATATATATATATATATATAACAACTTTTATTCAGTTTTACAGCTTACATATAAATTGCCAATTACATCATACACTGAATTGGAAAACACTACTCTGGGCAAACTAGATAGTAGAGCAGCAGAGGAGCTAAGATTTTCAGGGACCCATACCCAAAGGGTAACAAGACGTGCCATACATCAAATTAATCCTTGGAATGTGTACAATCAGAATATGCCTGATGACATTTGCAAATTTTGGTGCGGGCCGAGAAAAAGTAGGTCAAAGCCGAAAACATGCCGAAATAAAGTTTTTTTAATAAACAATTCACAGTAATTAATTGAACACATTTTTTTTCATTCTTCACTTTTGGAAAGCAAACATATGTACCCTTAGGAAAAATATAGATTTGTACCCTTTTGTTTATTATTATTATCCGTTTTTCATAATTTTTGACCAAAAAATGCTAAAAATCGGACAAAAATCTTCTCAGAACTTTCAACTGCCCTGATTCTAGCGATTCCTATTGACGACCTAGTAATATACAAGCTAGGTCGTCTGAGATGGCTACATTCTTATCTGATTTAAGGGTTTGGACCTAGAGTTTATAGTACAAGTTATTAACTAATTGCTATAGAAACCCGGACGTCTATTTAAGGAAATACGGTAGACCACAGACCGCGAAGATTGATTCTTTCTTATCATAGAAAACCACCTCTGTAGTGATGTGTACTTTATCTCCGCTTGCCATCAAATCAAAGAAAAAATAAAAGAATTTTAGAAATCGTTGACTTTTTCAGATGATGTAATCTATCATAGATGATCAAGGACGGAAGGTGTAGATCACATATGGGTCACATTTTCAGAAAATGTACAGTTGGCCTTCACCAATCCTCTTAAATAACCCACATTTAAGACGAAAATCAGGTTCAAAATATAGTTCAACATAACCAGACAGATTTATTGAATGAATACAATACAGTATATACTCAGATGTACCTAGTATTTATCAATTCTCACTCTAATTTAGCAGAATTTGAGAGATGTGTAGAACTGTAGATTGTGCATTTTCTGAAAATCTAACCCACATGTTTGCCAACAACCGGGCAAGGGACACAAAAACAAAATCTGAGCAAAGCAATCACCAACAATTAAGGGAGTCTGATAAGCCATGTTTCCATGTTTTCCTTTAGGAAAATAACAAACGTCACTTTCTCGGGGGCATTTGGGAGATTTTCAGGGCAATCAGGCCAAAACAAATAGTTGTGTTTCGTTTACAGTAGATTAATTAGTCAGTTTAAGGTTTCCTTGTCTGTTTTTTAATTGAACGAGATGGAGAAAGCCTCTCCAACGAGTCTCCGTAATGTTTTGACTGTTATATTCGCTATTGCGTTGATTCAAAAGCTCTGTTGGGTTATGTTGAACTGTATTATTTTGAACCACATCTTTCTCTTAAATTTGACGTATTTGAGAGGATTAGTGAAGATGAATTGTACGTTTTTTTATGCCTGATCCATACGAGAAATAGCCACAATTAAACATCCCTAGATGTAACTTGTATCTGGGCCAGATTTTCAGAAAATGTACAATTGCTCCATATTATTCCCCCTTTCCTGTTAAGGAATACAGTGCCAAACTATAGGTACATCTCGATGTTGCCATCTATTTTCGTTTGTATTCTTGATGAATCTTTAAGTATTAATACTATATATGGGTCAGATTTTCAGAAAATGTACAATTCAACTTCGCCAATCCTCTCAAATAACCCAAATTTCAGACGAAAATAAAGTTCAAAATACAGTTCAACCTAACCAGACAGATTGCTAGGATCAAAGCAATGCCAAATATACCCGAATTTACCTAATATTAGCCAAATTGCAGCCTAATTTAGGAGAATTTCCTAAATGTGTAGAGCTGCCAATTGTTCATTTTCTGAAAATCTGACCCATATAGGTGCGTGACCTTGTTAAAAAAGGGCAATGACCTCAGGAAGCCAGAGGGCAGAACAGGGGGTCTCTATGTAGTGTAAAAGGGCATGCAGCACATTCCCCAAGTGTAGAATTAACAGATTATGTGTCTCAGGAATTTATGGCCATCAAAGCGTCAACCTTCCCCACCCCTAGATGGGATTAGGCCAAATAAAAAAGACGTGTTTCTGATTAAACTAAAACTAAAGTTTTATTGATCTTGCCTATTATTTTGTTTTCATTTTTGACAAGAAAAATCTTATGAAAGCAGGAACACCAACAAGTCCGGAAAATCCTGAAAAGGTACATTTCTTGTTTAAAACAAATATTGTTACGAAATAGAATAGTTTTTCCAGTTCCTGAAAAGGGGTTTCTTTAAAAGTGTTACCACTCCTCCACTGCTAGTTTTCAGCTGATATAAATCAGAAACAAACCCACTTTTTTGGCCTTATTGGTAAATAGGTGAAATCGTAGGAAGATGTACAAATCGCCTTCACCAATCCTCTCCAATAACCCAAATTAAAAATAACAATAAGGTACAAAATGTAGGTCAATATAACCCAAAAGATAAGTGGAATCAACGCAATACAGAATACACTCAGATATACCTAAGATGTATCGTTTCAAGCTAATTTAGCAGAATTTGCTAAATGTGTAGAACTGCCGATTGTACATTTTCTGGTGACTTCACCCATATACATGAAGTCGCCATGATATGTGCAACTGCAAGCAGGCCTTTTAATACATTTTAAGATTATCTATTATAGTATACTGTGGTAAAATTCTATGTTCTAAAATTCTGTGTTCTAATACAGAACAAAATGGTTCTGAATCCCAGCTATTTTGTTATGTTTGTGAATGGTGGCAATTGTACATATTTTGACGGCCTAACCCATGTTGAGGCTGTCTTACTGTATAGTTAAAGCAATAATATTGCTGTTATCAATTTGACCTCATATTGTGCAATTGTACAAACTTTATTGATCCTTTCCGATACATGTGGGTCAGATCGCCTTTTTCAATCCTCTTGAAGTTAAATAACACTTATTTAAGACACTAATGCAATTCAAATTACAACATAAATGAACAGATTCTTTGAATCATTGCAATACCAAATATACCCAGTATTTATGATTTATGTACTGAGTAAACCTTATACATAAGGCATAATTGACATACTGGCAGTTACACCAATAATTACCTCAAATATACACCAATTATAATTATGTTTTCTGCTTTCAATTTGACCTTATATACAACTGTACAACTGTAATTCATCCTATCCAATACATGTATACATGAGCCAAGTCGCCAGATAATGTACAATAGGCCTTCACCAATCCTCTAAAATAAACCAAATTTAAGAAGACAATCAGGTTCAAAATATGAATACGTAATGAATACAATACAGAATACACTCAGATACACCTAGTATTTTATCATTTTTCACTCTAATTTGCATTTTCAGAAAATCTGACCCACATGCAGAGAGTAGTCCTTAAATTATATATTCTACATAAACATGGACCTGTATTACTGGTAATTACATGATTGAACCAATGATTCAACTTCAAATATAAACCATTTAATTTATTTTCTGCTACTAGTCTGACCTTGTATTATGTAATTGTACATCTATAAGTTTATAGACTCTAACACAGACTCGGGCCTGTCTATGGCGATTTAACCAATACATGGGTCAGATTTTCAGAAAATGCACAACCTACACTTCTACACATCTCTCAAATAGGGCATATTACATATTAACAGCAGCGCCATACAGAGAGCGGTGGAAACGTCCCAAACTAAGTGCTAGGCGGGCAACACACAGAAGCCTTATGTATTAACCATAGGCTTCTAACTTTCTCCTTTTTCTCTCAGAATTTGAGTTATTGTATGGTACTGTAAGCTATCCAATATTATTAAATGACATGTTAAGATTGGTCATGCTTAATAAGAGAACATTTTATCCGCTAGATTATAGTATATGGCAACTTTTGTAAGAGTGTATCAACCAAAACAAGTAAGCGTAGGTGTACGGCCTGCAGTGGCCCAGAGGCCGTGTGCTCCTACCACCCCTGCACGTCCACTGGCAGACGGGGTGGAGGTGCACGGTTTGGCCCGCATAGCTAGGTGAGGCAACTGGACTGGGCATGCGCACAGGAGTAAAAGTTAATCCCGCAGTCACTGGTACGCACTGGCGACGGAGTTCGTAAAGGGGGCTATTCTGCTAAATTAGAGTGAAAATTGATAAATATTGGGTACATCTGAGTGTATTCTGTATTGTATTCATTCAATAAATCTGTCTGGTTAAGTTGAACTGTATTTTGAACCTGATTAACGTCTTAAATGTGGGTTTTTTGAGAGGATTGGTAAAGGCAAATTGTACATTTCCTGATGACTTGACTCACATATGCACAGAGTTAGGCTTATAGACGCTAAGACAGACTTGGCCCTGTCTTACCTGTGCTAAGACCTGAGAACACCAAGCCAGAACACACACTCAATATGGGCCAGATCTTCAGAAAATGTACAACTCACCTTCACCAATCCTCTCAAATAACTCCCATTTAAGACAAGAATGAGCTTCAAAATGCAGTTTAATATAACAGAACTGATACATTAAATCAATGCGATACCAAATATACTCAGCTATACCCGGTATTCTTCATTTTTCAGCCTAATTTAGGATGATATCCTAAAAATGTAGAGCTGCCAATTGTACATTTTCTGAAGATCTGACCCATATCAGATACGTGAATCTGATGCAGCGACACCTGTTGCAGCAATATGTATATGGGCCAGATTTTCAGAAAATGTACAATTGGCAGCTGTACACATTTAGTAAATTCTGCTAAATTAGGCTGCAATTTGGTCTATACTAGGTAAATTCGAGTATATTCGGCATTACATTGATTCTAGCAATCTGTTTGGTTAGGTTGAACTGTATTTTGAACTTTATTTTCATCTGAAATTTGGGTTATTTGAGAAGATTGGCGAAGTTGAATTGTACATTTTCTGGAAAGCTGACCTGATAGAGGGGATAGCCTGTCTCCCCTCTATACATATACACTGGGCTCAGGCACAAGGCTTGTACAAATAGATTCAGGTAAAAAGTCAATCCGATTCCAACTAAGATGTTTGGACACGATCCTATGAGAATATGTATAGGGGATATAGGACAGGGCAGGCTTTATAATGTGTTGCCTTTAGTATGTATTATTAAATGGGTCGGGACGTCCAAAAATGTACAATTCACCTTCAAAATATCATCTAAAATGATACAAATTTGTGATAAGAATGACTTTAAAAATGACATAACCAAACAGATTTCTTGAATCAAAACAATACCAAATGTATGCTCAGATGTACGTTGTATTTTATTGATCATTTTCAGTCTAATTTAGGCGAATTTGCTAAATGTGCAGAGCTGCTGATTGTACATTTTCTGGTGACTTCACCCATATAGGTTATGTATAGATGTTTTTCTGGACTTGTGAAAGAGAATGGTAGGCTTGCCTCGGAAGTATAAGTGAGTATATAATGGAAATGCAAATCAAATCTATTGTTATTTAAATGTGTCTTATAATCTTTATTTAATCTAAAATTAATATTAGATATGATTTGCCCTGGTCTTTTTTGGGTGGTTCTAGATATTGATAATAGGCACGTTCCCTTTCACTTTGACGTATTGATAAATAAATGATACTAGTATTATTAATTAATTAACTTATATAAAAGGTTTAGATCAATAGTTTCTTATTATGAAATGCAGTCAATGTAAAACATTTATTCACTTCGTTTACTATTCAAATTTAATTGATAACATAATATATAAAATGTGATATGGGTCAGATTTTCAGAAAATGTACAATTCGCCTTCACCAATCCTCTCAAATAACTCACATTTAAGATAGAAATGAGCTTCAAAATGCTGTTAACCATAACAGAAATGTTACTTTAAATCAATGCGATACCAAATATACTCAGATATACCCAAAATGTATCATATTTTTAGCAGAATTTAGCAGAAATTACTAAATGTGTACAGCTGGCAATTGTACATATTCTGAAAATCTGACCCATATCATAAATAATACATGTATGAGCTGGATTTAAATAATTGGAGACAGCAGTAAACACTGACCACTCTGTGTGTTCAGTTGGCTTTGTGCCAAAATATGAGAAGAAAATACAGGCCACCAGGTACTAGTACAAAACACATAATATCGCCCACACTTTCCAAGCCACCACATCTCTAGCAATACCGTACTTTAGAAACAACATGTGGGTCAAAGGGCTGTCAAAGGGTCTCTTCTCCCTCGTTCTGTCCCCCCTACTTCACTATCAGCCCCTTCTCCTTCTCTTTCTTCTTCTTCTTCTTCTTCTCCTCTTCTCCTTCTTTACCCCCTTCTCCTCCTCCTTCCCATCTATCTCCTCCCCCTCCTCCTCCTTCTTCTTTTCTCCTCCTCCTCTTTCATTACTCCCTTCTCCTCCTCCGTCCTACCTCTCCCCTCCTTCTTCTTCTTCTTCTCCTCCCCTTCTCCATCTTTACCCCCTCCTCCTTCCTCTCTCCTCCACCCCCTCCTCCCCCTCCCCCTCCTTCTTTACCCTTCCTCCTTCTCCTCCTCCCCCTCCTTCTTTACCCCCTTCTCCTCCTCCCCCTCCTTCTTTACCCCCTTCTCCTTCTCCTCCTTCAACATCTCCTCAGGGAGACTCCAACATGAGTTCACACTGTGGACGTTTACTGCCTACAGTCAGACGCAAACATGTCAGGTGAAAGACAAAACAACATCAGCACTCTTTCACATAAACCTACAGTAAATCCTGTACTTGTGGACAAGTGGATCCAATCATTCACCTTGACAATAATATAGTGAGTGAAGGCACTTCTTGAATAGTCCAATAGTAGGGATAACTCACTAACCTGAACACCTCAACATTGCGGACAGACTCTTATAGTGAAATGTAGTATGATTCACATAAAGATTACATAATTTTTATGTAAATTATATCTCTTACAAAAGGAAGAAGTCACTACAACACTCGTTTTAACAGAGAGAAATTCACTGTTAGATTGGTACCCTTTAAAGGAATCACCACATGCAGTGTTAATTTCGACGTAAGTGATCATTTCTAAGTTCAATATATGAATATAAGGGTCAGATTTTCAGAAAATGTACAATTGGAAGCTGTATACTTTCAGTAAACTCTGTTAAATAAGGCTGAAATTTGGTCAATACTAAGTAAATTTGAGTATATTTGGCATTGTATTGATTCTAGCAATCTGTTTGGTTAGGCCAAAAAAAAATAGGTGTGTTTCCGATTTATCTGGCTGAAAACTAGGTTGGTGGGGGGGGGTGGTAACTTTTTTTTTTTTGTCAATTTTTTTTGTTTGGAAACAACCTCCCAGGAACTGAAAAAAATGTCTTTTTCATAACAATAGTTGTTTTGAACATGGGAAATGTGCCTTTTGACAGTTCCGAGTTAGGAAAACCAGTTTTCCTGCTTTTATAAGCTTTTTTTGTCAAAAAATCCAAAAAAAGTAAGATATGATGGGGAAAAAATCAGGTATGGTAAAAATTTTTTTAGGTAGGGTAAGGTTTTTCTAGGTAGGGGGGGTAAATCGGAAACACACCTATTTTTTTTGGGGGCCTTAGGTTGAACTGTATTTTAAACTTTATTTTCATCTAAAATTGTGGCTATTTGAGGAGATTGGCGAAGTTGAATTGTACATTTTCTGAAAATCTGACCCATATATCAATTTATTCCCCAACAACAACAAGATTGACGCAGGACAAATTGGGAGGGCGATCTCCACCTCAACAGCCAAGTAAAGCATCAGATGCAGGCTCCTGGTATTGACACAATTCAAATCCTCCGATCCACATTAGACAATTGCATATTCTGGTTACAATAGGGGACTTGCATAGCCGCCATTTTGAATCTTGATTCGCATTGAATTATGGGACTAATGGTACTATGTAAAATCTATAGAAAACATGTCATGTTCAGCATGGAATATTTATCAAAGCTATAATGTCAATATCCACGTGTTATACATGTTTCCATAACACAAGCCCCCATATTTCCCATCATGCATTTGGTTTTCATAGATCATTTATACAAATTGTGATATTGGTGAAAACATTCTTGCAATTTTCGATAAAAATGTTGCTAAATATTAAAATTTTGTATGTCAGATTTCAACTGAATCTATCCCAGCATGCACTGCAATGACATGCGCAGTGAGACATGCAAACCCCCTATTTGGCAGTAGTGATACATAAATCGCGCAAACAAGAAACACAATCAATTTAAGTACTCGAGTGTCTACAAATGGGAGTCCTTGAGCCGGGCACTTTGAGAAGAAAACAGAACATGGAGGGCAACCTTTGCCAAAACTTCTATCAATTTCGACAATTTTCTATAGTATGTCCCGACACTTGCCTGGGGCATTCTGCTGTTTTTCTGCCGTTAGTGGATCGCTATTTTACCAACGAGCTTTGTAAATGCGGGGGCATTCTACCTAGAAATGTAATCCTAGGTGGGTCAGATTTATAGAAAATGCACAATTGATACAGTCTACGCTCAGACTCTCAGATCAGATAAGAATGGTATGTCAGTGATTGGACACCTACTGCATTAATGACTTTTCTGGGACAGGATGAGGGACCCTAATGTTTTTTCCCGGTCCTAATAGGATCATTATGACAGTTTGCGGTTTGGAGCGGGAGGCTTTCCCTCTGCCTCAGTTTAAAGGGATTCTTACAACTTTGAGCCTAGGCTGGATAATATACTTCTTCAGATGAGCTTGCTATTAACGTTCCCTCAAATAGAGTTTGGTTCACCTAGAAACATGGGACAAGCTATTTGGCTTTGAAGGACCTGCTTCTAATACTCAAGGCAATAAACTAATTCAGAGAAGGGCACATATGTACACCCGCGAATGAAGGAGATCACTTAGGTGAACAGAATCTCACACCATATCACGTTCCTCGCGAGATTCCGTGAGAATACTGAGATAAATATTGAAGGGTCCTTTGATTTGATCAGTTTGAATATTTGTATCGCCAATAACAGACACCAGGTAGAGCACATCGGCTGAGAACTTTTTTAGATGGGTTGGGGAAGAATGGAACAAAAAGTAGAAAATGTTCAATTCTCGACCAATTTTAGCTGAGAGTACAGCTTTAATTGATACGGGGATTGGCACAGGGGAGTGGTCCATCTATGTTACAAGCAGGGACGTAAATGGGTCAGCTTTTCAGAAAATGTACAATTCACTTTCACCAACCCTCTCAAATAACCCAAATTTCAGACGAAAATAAAGTTCAAAACACAGTTCAACCTAACCAAACAGATTGCTAGAATCAATGCCATGCCGAATATACTCGAATTTGCCTAGTATTGACCAAATTGCAGCCTAATTTAGCAGAATCTACTAAAAGTGCACAGCTACCAATTGTACATTTTCTGAAAATCTGACCCATATAAGAAGACCTTTCACCCAATCACATAATGATGACCTTTCTCCCTGAGGGCGTGGGTTTGCTAAATACAGCAGCCACTTAGAGTGAAAATATATAAATACTAGGTATTTGTAAATTTTCCGAAGACTTGACCGTGCAGGACATGAGCTACTGGGCTCATTCCTCGGACACCTCCCTCCTACATATATATGTGTGACTTGGCCTGAAGATGTATAATTCACCTTCTTAAAATCCTCTCCAATAAGCCTTATTTACTACACATACGATATTCAAAATACATTTGATCATAATCAAACAGATTCTTTTTTAATTAACGCACTACTATATACAAAAATATACTTTGAATATATGGGTCAGATTTTCAGAAAATGTACAATTGGCAGCTGTACATATTTAGTTATTTCTGATAAATTCTGCTAAAAAATTATGAATTTTGGGTATATCTGAGTATATTCGGTATCGCATTGATTTAAAGTATCAGTTCTGTTATGTTAAACTGCATTTTGAAGTTCATTTCTGTCTTAAATGTGGGTTATTTGAGAGGATTGGTGAAGGCGAATTGTACATTTTCTGGCGACTTCACCCATATATCACTTTAAGTCTACCTTAGCAGGATTTACTACATGAGCCGCCGCTTACAAGTATATTTTCTGACGTTCAGACCCATTTAATCATTTTCTGTCTTAAAAAAAAGTATATTTTCTGACCATCCGGTAGATCTCTAGTGGAGAGGGAGCTATGGCCCTTTTCTTTATTTACACTATGTATGTATATTGAATAAAAGTTGTATAATAATAATAACTTTATCTTTCCCCTCATGCGTTTCGTTTCCTATAGATCATTTACACAAGCTATGATATTGTTGAAAACATTCTTGCAATTTTCCATAAAATTGTTGCTAAATATTTGTATGTCAGATTTGAACTAAATCCATCCCAGCATGCACTGCCATAGACATGCGCAGTGAGACATGCAACTGCCCTATTGTGTGAGTATATTCTCGTTGGTACAAGTTTAATGTGTATTGAAAGGATATAAATATGGGCAGATTTTCAGAAAATGTACAATTCGCCTTCACCAATTCTCGCAAATAACCCACATTTAAGACAAAAATGAGCTTCAAAATGCAGTTCAACATAACAGAACTGATACTTTAAATCAATGCGATACCAAATATACTCAGATATACCCGGTATTCATCATTTTTCAGCCAAATTTAGCGGAATTTACTGAATGTGTAGATCTGCCAATTGTACATTTTCTGAAAATCTTACCCAAATATGGGCAACCAGTGAGCAATACATTAGCTGACCAAATTTTAATTCGTAAGTGATCGCAGTTTTAGGAATCAGTCTATTAATCTTGAAAGGAATTGACGCGGTGAGTCAGAGGGGTGATCTTATTTCAATCGGGTTATTGGATCAGCCCCCGCCCCTCCCCCTACCGGCGGCCATTAAAGGTAATGATTTAGCGTGCCACTACGCAATGGGAACTACCAGACTGTATCATTGGCTGGCCATCGGCGGGTCAGATTTCAGAAAATGTACAATTCACCTTCACCAATTCTCTCAAATAACCCAAATTTCAGACAAAATTAAGATTCAGAATACAGTTCAATATAACCAAACAGATTGCTAGAATCAATACAATGCCAAATATTCTCGAATTTACTTAGTATTGACCAAATTGCAGGCTTATTTTGAAGAATTTACTAAATGTGTACAGCAGCTGCCAATTGTACATTTTCTGTAAATCTAACCCTTGTCTTCTTACCTCTTATTCACTCAACCGCATCCACCAGTTACCATGGCAACAGAATGTACATACCGCATGTGGAATGCTGGGGGTTGGGGAGGGGGAGGGGGAGGGGAGGGGAAAGAAGGGAGGGGAGGGAGGACGGGGAGAGGAGAGGGGTAAGAAGGGAGGGGGGTGAGGGGAAGGGGAGGGGGTGAGAGGCAGGAGCAGAGAGACAGGAGCAGAGAGACAGGAGCAGAGAGGGAGGGGGGGAAAGGACACGATGTGAGGGCGGGGTGGAAAAGAGGAAGGGGAGGGGAAAGAAGGAAAGGGTAGGAGGGGAAGGGGAGGAGTAGGAAAGAGAAGAGAGTAGGAGGGGTAGAGGGAAGGGAAGATGAGAGGAGGGAGAGATAGAATAAGGGGAGGGGAACCCAGCAGGTATGTATACCTGGGTCGGATTTTCAGAAAATACACAATCTACAGTTCTACACATCTCTCAAATTAGAGTGAAAATTGATAAACACTAGGTATATCTGAGTGTATTCTGTATTGTATTCATTCAATAAATATGTCTGATTATGTTAAACTACATTTTGAACCTGATTTTCTACTTAAATTTGGGTTATTTCAGAGGATTGGTGAAGGCCAATTATTATATAAATATATACGTTTTCTGAAGATTTAACCCACCTGGGGTAAAAATACGGGTATTCGTGTGAGTCAATGTATGGGGCTTATTTGGGTAAGATTTTCAAAGCATGTACAATTCGCCATCACCATTCCTCTCAAATAACCCACATTTAAGACAAAAATGTGCTTTAAAATACAGTTTAACATAGCAGAACTGATACTTTAAATCAATGCGACACCAACTATACTCAGATATACCCGGTATTCTTCACGTTTCAGCCTAATTTAGGAGAATTTCCTTAATGTGTAGAGCTGCAAATTGTACATTTTCTGAAAATCTGACCCATTTGCTTGGAGTGATCGATCAGATCTATAGTGGTCAAAGGGAGGGGGCGTCTTACGTGGGATGGAAATAAAACCATTCTTTAGCTCATTTGACATTATTTGACAGATTCAGGGTCCCCAACCCAGCAGGTGGGCCCCAGGTCGAGGGATCTCCCCTTTGTGCTTCTTGAGTTTTGGAGAGATGCCTATGTCAATACGATCTAGTCGTATATGTCAGAAATATAATTGAATTTAGTCTAAATCTAACGCTGGTCATAGACACAATGGATTAGGTAACTCGCATGGGTTGTTTTTATGGACCTTGCAGTGACAAAAAACTTCTAGAACAAAAAACTCCTTCGACAGGACATAATTTACAATATGGTAATGTTGATAAACTATTTATACATACTGTAAACGTATTAATGTTCGCGCAGTATTCATTTTCGCGCACCCACCTTGTGCGTAAAAATAAATCCTGTGCGAAAGGTATAATTATTGCAAAAACAAGCTGTGAAACTTCCTTGCTGCGCGAATTTAAATCCATGCAAAAAGGTGTCAAAGTACTTAGTGCGCGAAAATTTATCTGCACGAAAATAAATATGTTTACAGTATATGGATACAGTTTAAGCTTACAATCACTCAGATCAGATAAGGATGGTATGTCATTGAGTGGACGCCTACTGCGCTAATGACTTTCCTGACCATGGAGTAAGCGTCTAATGGCATTCTGCAGTTTGGAGAGAAATACTTTCCCTCAATTTGAAGGGACTCTCTACTCTGAGCCTAGACTAGATATGACCCTCGATATGACCCATAGACCTAAGATAAATGTCAATAATATTTGACATTAAACGATTACAATGGTGAGAGTGAAACCTTGATTTCAAATTTAAGTTTAAGTTTTGAGGAATGGATCTACAGTACTTAAATATAATGTCTAATTATCTAGATATTATTGGCAGGTTGGCTCAGGACTTTACTGCCAGCTAAAAGGGTGGGGACCACATATGTGATGTGTTTCAGGAAAAAGAGTCATAAGTCGCAAGATTGCTATTTTTCAAAGTGTTTTTTTCACCAGATCCTTTTATTGGAATGTTCTAATTTTTGGCGGGTTGATCACTGATATCTATATTAATCTATGTATCAAATTTCAGAACAATCTATGAAAGATATCCTTTCATTTTGAAGCTCCTCATATGGACTACATTTAGTTACTTTACTGTTTATTGACCCTCAGAAATATTGGAAACTTTTTTTTTAAAAAAACGAAACTATCAAACTTAAATTCTAGAAATACTTATTATTTTATCAGACTGTTTACTATCATTGGAATCGGCTTGATCTCATCTTTTCAAATATAATGGTATCTCAAAATCTATTTTTTGCGACTTATGACTCATTTTCCTAAAACGGATCACATATATGGGTCAGATTTTCAGAAAATGCACAATCTACAGTTCTACATATCTCTCAAATCCTGCTAAATTATAGAGTGAAAATTGATAAATACAAGGTATATCTGATTATATTCTGTATTGTATTCATTCAATAAATCTGTTTGGTTATGTTAAACTGAATTTTGAACCTGATTTTCCTCTTAAATTTAGGTTATTTGAGAGGATTGATGAAGGCCAATTGTAGGTTTTCTGAAGATCTGACCCATTTGTGTCTAGTCCTGAAACAGGTCAAGAATGAACGTATGCAATATTGGTCAGATTTTCAGAAAATGTACAATTCACCTTCACCAATCTTCTCAAATGACCCAAATTTCAGACAAAAGTAAAGTCCAAAATGCAGTTCAACCTAACCAAACAGATTGCTAGAATCAATGCAATGTCAAATATACTCGAATTTACCTAGTGTTGACCAAATTGCAGCCTAATTTAGCAGAATCTACTAAAAGTGCACAGCTACCAATTGTACATTTTCTGAAAATCTGACCCATGTAATGATTGGCCTACGTCCTATACACCTGAATCCGGTCATGGGACAAACACCAAAATATCCAATTATTTTTATTATTTTTTTTTATTTTTATTATTTTTATTCTTTATTCGCCAATAGGGGAGTTGCTTGTCTCACTGCGCATATCTCTCACAATGAATTATGGGATGCATTTAGTTCAATTCTGACATACAGATATTCATCAACATTTTTATCTAAAACTGGAAAAGGATCTTTTCACCAATATCATAGTTTGTATGAATGATCTATGAAAACCAAATGCATATGATGGGAAAGATGCTTTATGGGAACATGTAAAACATATGGCTAATTACATGACATCACTGTTAAATAGTCCATGCTGTACATGTATAACATGCCCATAATTCCATGCGAATCAAGATTTAAAATGGCGGCTATGAAAATCCCCTATTAAACATCTAATAAACAGTAATACACAGTAGAGGCTCACAGCCTCTCAGATCAGAATGATGAGAAAATGGCTTTCGTGGCCCCGGAATAGGCGTCCTAATGGGATTTTAATGACATTTTGCGTTATGGAGGAAGAGCCTTTCCCTTAGTTAGGAGGAACTATGCCAAATCTGAGCCTTGACTGCTTATTTGCAAGATGCTCTTACCTCCAAAAAGAATATAAATGTAGGTGGTATCTTTCGTTACTAAAAATAAATAGCAGATAGCACGGCTGGGAAATTATTAGCGCAGTAGGCGTCCAATCACTGGCATAACATTCTTATCTGATCTGAGAGGTTCTCAGCATAGACCAGTCAAGGTCCAAACCCTCAGATGAGATAATGGTATGTCAGTGATTAGACGCCTACTTTGCTATCCGGTTTCCTGGCCTAGGACTCGGCGTTCTAATAGGAATAAAATGACATTTTGCGGTCTTAATGGAATTATAATGGCACTATGCGGTTTGAGGCAAGAGGCTATAATTATCCCTTCGTTTGAAGGGACTCTCTCAACTGTGGGCCTAGACTGAGACGGTGACAACAAGTACAGGGGGTAAATGAGTACAAGCTAGCACAGAATGTTAATTGACACCTTGGCACTCCTCGGTATGTCAAAATATTTTTGTAGAAAAAAGCGATTGCTAATTTGTGTTCAATGAACGCGGTGACCTGTGCGCCACTGCGGTAGGAAAAAGTTAGCTCTGTAGGTGCAACACAAGACGGATGGGGTGGTGGGGGGGGGCTGAAGGAGAGTGAGGGGGAGAGTGAGGGGGAGGAGAGTGATCGAGGGGAGGGGAGAGGGGGAGTGGGGTGGGGAGGGAGAGGGAGAGGGGGAGTGAGGTGGAGAGGGAGAGGGGGAGTGAGGTGGAGAGGGAGAGGGGGAGTGAGGTGGAGAGGGAGAGGGGGAGTGAGGGGGAGTGAGGTGGAGAGGGAGAGGGGGAGTGGGGTGGGGAGGGAGAGGGAGAGGGGGAGTGAGGTGGAGAGGGAGAGGGGGAGTGAGGTGGAGAGGGAGAGGGGGAGTGAGGTGGAGAGGGAGAGGGGGAGTGAGGTGGAGAGGGAGAGGGAGAGGGGGAGTGAGGTGGAGAGGGAGAGGGGGAGTGAGGGGGGGTGAGGTGGAGAGGGAGAGGGGGAGTGGGGTGGGGAGGGAGAGGGAGAGGGGGAGTGAGGTGGAGAGGGAGAGGGGGGAGTGAGGTGGAGAGGGAGAGGGGGAGTGAGGTGGAGAGGGAGAGGGGGAGTGAGGTGGAGAGGGAGAGGGAGAGGGGGAGTGAGGTGGAGAGGGAGAGGGGGGAGGGGGAGAGAGGGAGGGAGAGAGGGGGGGGGAAGAGACAGGGAGGGATTTAGGATTGAGGAATGAAAATGGATTGGAGAAGGGGAGTTGGAATGAGTGAGAGAGAGGGAGATGATGGAACTGAAAGAGGCAGAAACAAAGGGAGAGAGAGGAGAGAATTTAAAGCGAGAGAAGGAGCTAGAGAGAAAGCGAAAAACAGGAGAGAGAAATCGAGAGAGGGAGAGAAGGAGAAAAAGGGAGAGAGGAGGGAGAGAAATCTAGCGAGAGACACAGGGAGAGAGGAAGGATGAGAGAAAGAAAGAACTCGGAGAGCGAGAAAGGGACAGAGAAAACGACATCGAGCAAGATAGGGTGAGACAGTAAGATTGGAGCTATAGAGAGAGAACGATCTAAAACATGTATCCTAATCCCCATACATTGAAACAACAGAAACAGAATGAGGCGAGGGGGGGGGGGGTTTAAAGGGACACTACGAGACGGAAAGGGAACATTAGACTACACTCTATTCGCGACCTGTAGGCAGTAAATATTAAAGCCCTCTAACGTTAAGGCTATGGCACGCCGGTGCCTACAGGACGAGTATAGAGTGTAGAGGGGTTACTTAGCGGTAAAATACAAGAATGTCTTCAACAGAAGGTCTACATTGTGCAAACGTGAGAGAGAAAGTGTAAGAGAGAGGTGATGGTATGGGTCAGATTTTCAGAAAATGCACAATCTACAGTTATGTATACACATCTCTCAAATTCTGCAAAAATTAGAGTGAAAAATGATAAATACTGAGTATATATCTGAGTGTATTCTGTATTGTATTCATTCAATAAATCTGTCTGGTTATGTTGAACTGTATTTTGAACGTGATTTTTGTCTTAGATTTGGGTTATTTGAGAGGATTGGTGAAGACCAATTGTACGTTTTTTGAAGACTTGACCCGTATAATGGAGGTGACAGGGAAAGGGTGGGAGGGTGTACTAAAGAATGTGAACTTATGGGTTAGATGTCTGGGTGTCCAGGAAGGGGGGGGGGGGCGGGGTGAAATGGGGGGGGGGGGTGAAATGGGGGGGGGGGGGAGGGGGGCAAGAAACACCTGCTCAAATTCAGGTGCAGTGTTTGCCAGGTGAGAATACGTGTGTACGTACACCCTGTTCGAGTCCTACTTAGAGTAAACATCAAAGCGACCCAATGGTAACCCTAGTGCGAACCGCTTCATGTAGATCTCCAATAGAGTGTAGTTAACGGAGCATCAAACACTTTACTTGAAAGTCTTTCTATACCAAGGGGGGCCACCTGGGGAGTGCTACCAGGTGCACTTTGTGTTCTTCTTAAAAATAACATATCGAATTAATGTTGAATTAAGGCCGATGTAAACTCTAAAATGTCGATATTTTTCAAAGTAGATTATTTCTAAGAGGAGTTCTCGGAGCTGCTAGTTGCATAAATACAGGTACCAAATTTCAAGACATTGTAATAAATATATCTTGCATTACAAAGGTCATCTTATAGAGTATATTTAGCTTATTTACTAGTAATTGTCCACCCCAAAGATATTGCAAACTCTTTTTAAAAAAAAGAATATCAAATTTAAAATATAGAAATACTTATTAAATGCCTTTAATATTTACTATCATTGGAATCGGCTTAATCTCATCGTTTCAAATATGATGGTATCTCAAAATCCATATTTTGCGACTTATGACTTATTTTCCTAAAAAGGATCACATTTGTTACATGTATGGTGGTTTTAAAATCTAAAATTAATGATATTATTTTCTCCATCGGTTATTTTTGTATAGTTTTGATAAATGTGTAGAGTCAGTCTCCACTGAGAACAGTGTAATATATGGGTGAAGTCGTCAGAAAATGTACAATTCAACTTCACCAATTCTCTGAAATAACCCGAATTTCAGCCGAAAATAAAGTTCAAAATACACTTCAACCTAACCAAAGTGATTGCAGGAATCAATGCAATGCAGAATATACTCGAATTTACCTAGTATTGGCCAAATTGCAGCCTAGTTTAGCAGAATTTACTTAATATGTACAGCTGCCAATTGCACATTTTTAGGAAAGTCTGGCCCATATACACAATGTCATGCTGAATACAAATCCCAAAACAAAAACAAATATAAATCCCACTAAAGTCCGATTATCAAAGCTTAAATGAATTAAAGAAGGAAATAGTCGAATTAAAATTAAGTGATAAATTTGTCAGCGATAAATTATCGCTGTGTTCTTAACATATTAGTGGATCAGATCTTTAGAAAACATACAATGCTATACCAATCCTCTGAATGAAATAAAAAAAACAAAAAAAACAATTGGTCTTCACCAATCCTCTCAAATAACCCAAATTTAAGACAAGAATCAAGTTCAAAATACAGTTCAACATAACTAGACAGATTTATTGAATGAATACAATACAGAATACACCCAGATATACCTAGAATTTATCAATTTTCACTCTAATTTAGCAAAATTTGATAGATGTGTAGAACTGTAGATTGTGCATTTTCTGAACATCTGACCCTAGTGCAAACCACACATCCATGAATTGAGATCTAGGCCTATTTCATGGTATGGATGTGAACCATAACGTTATGATGATATACCATTAAAAGTGAGTCATAGTGCACTGTGTACCATTCTTTGTTAAAATAACAAATTAAAATTGAGTGATACATTTGTCTATAGTGTATTGGCATTGTGTTAAGTTAAATGCAGTTTTTGTTTTAGTACATACATGGATCCGTATTGTACAATTGGCCTTCACCAATCCTCCCAAATAAGTCAAATTTAAGACAACAATGAGGTTCAAAATATAGCTCAACATAACCGAATATATTTTTTTAATTAATACCAAATAGATTTCTTCAAATATACATAGTATTTATCATTTTCCAGACTTGTTTAACCTATTTTACTAATTATATAGAGCTTCCGATTCTACAGTTCCTGACGACCTGGCCCATATACTTGTACTTTATGGGTCAGATTTTCAGAAAATGTACAATTCGTTTTCACCAATCCTCTCAAATAACCCACATTTAAGACAAAAATGAGCTTCAAAATGTAGTTTAACATAACAGAACTGATACTTTAAATCGATACGATACCAAATATACTCAGCTATACCCGGTATTAATTTTTTAAGCTAAATTTAGCAGAATTGTCTTATTATTTAGAGCTGGCAATTGTACATTTTCTGAAAATCTGACCCATATATAACATTTCCAAGAGACATGTCTTTCCTCTTTAGGGTGGGCGAACACATTACTGAGCTAAATGGAGATATTCTTCTGTGAGGGACAATTCAACAGGTCAATTCAATAGGGGACTTGCATGTGCCACTGCGCATGTCAGTACAGTGCATGTTGGGATGGATTCTGTTCCAATCTGACATACAAAGATTTAGCCACATTTTCATCCAAAATTGCAAGAATCTTTTCCACCAATATCATATATAAATGATCTTTGAAAACCAAATGCATGATGGGAAAAATGGAGATTTGTGTTATGGAAACATGCATAACACAGGGATATTGACATTTAGCACCAATAAATATCCCATGCTGAACATAGTATGTTTTCTGTAGATTTTACACTGTATCATTAGTCCCACAATTCCATACGAATCAAGATTCAAAATGGTGGCTATGCAAATCCCCTATTACCTACAAATCAACATCAACAATCTCGGAATCTCTACAACCCAATCTCTTCCACAGCCCTTCGCGTCTTTGGAAAACTCAAATTCTCCAATGTGAAGTTAGAACGAGCTAAACTCCCACTAAATTGCTGCCTTTATCGTAAGATCACTGACAATATTGTACTTTGGAAACTGGCCTGTCTTTGAATCATTTTTTGTGTATAAATAATTGGCCACACCTGCACATGGTTTACTGGCATAAGTGGGTTAGATTTTCAGAAAATGTACAATTCAACTTCGCCAATCTTCTCAAATAACCCAAATTCCAGACGAAAATAAAGTTCAAAATTCAGTTCGACATAGCCAAACAGATTGCTAGAATCAATACACTGCCGAATATACTCGAATTCACCTAGTATTGACCAAATTGCAGCCTAACTTAGCACAATTCACTAAATGTGTACAGCTGCCAATTGTACATTTTCTGAAAGTCTGACCCAAGTTGCTACAAATGGGGTGACTCACATTTACATACACAATCTGGGAAGTTTTATCAATTTTTATTTATACAAAATAGTCGTCATTCAAAACTTAAATTGTTGTTAATACGACGTAAACTGAAAGCAACTGAAGGCTTAATGTTAATGCATCAGAGAAATGATTCTATCACTGGTCTTTTTATTGTTGATATCATTATTTATCTATTGAATTTCGCCATGAAATAATCCCCTGTACCCTAACCAGCAAGTCTTTAATTTCATCCCTAAAATTAAAGAACTCCCATATAGAATAGTCCCATATTATGGGACCAACATATCTCTAATTTTATCTCTAAAATGGAGGGAATAGAATAGTCCTTTATTATAGTACCAATATATCTGCAAACATCTAAAAACCCAGCCAATAAAACAGTCGAGACAAGAATCTCAGAACCTGGATCAAAGGCAACTCATAAAAGGGTCAGATTTTCAGAAAATGTACAATTCAACTTCGCCAATCTTCTCAAATAACCCAAATTTCAGACAATAATAAAGTTCAAAATACAGTTCAACCTAACCAAACAGATTGCTAGAATCAATGCAATGCCGAATATACTCGAATTTACCTCGAATTGACCAAATTGCAGCCTAATTTTTCAGAATTTACTAAATATGTACGGCTGCCAATTGTACATTTTTCTGAAAATCTGACCCAAATGCACATCCATGATAAACCTGTTAGCACTCTTCAATCAATGCTGGAGCCGGGCCAGCCTTTAAGAATAGAGACTTTAAGAGAGTTTCTTTTAACTTTAAGTTAGAGCGAGAGGGAGGGAGAGGGGGGAGGGAAGAGAGCCCTGGAGGGGGGGAAGGGAGGAGGGAAGGAGAGGGGGAGAGGGAGAGAGAGGGAGGGAGGCTCCGGAGAGAGAGAGGGAGAGAGGAGACAGTTGGCGAAAGAGAGGGAGGGAGAGAGAGAGAGGAGAAAAAGAGGAGGGGAGAGAAATGGGAGAGAGTGGAGATAGAGAGAGGGGGAGGGAGAGCAGTGGGGAGTGAGAGGAGAAAGAGGGAAGGGAGTGAGAGGAGAAAGAGGGAAGGGAGAGAGAGAGTAGAAGAGGGGGAGAGAGGATCGAGAAAGGGAAGGGAGAGAGAGGAGAAAGGGAAAAGAGAGATAGGAGAAAGAGGGAGGGGAGAAAGAGGAGAAAGAGGGAGGGGGAGAGAGAGGAAGGGAGAGAGAGGAGTAGAGAAGGAGAGAGGGGAGAGAGAGGAGAAAGAGGGAGGGGGAGAGAGGAGAAGAAGGGGAGAGGGAGGGGAAAGAGGGAAGTGAGAGAGAGGAAAAAGAGGGAAGGGAAAGAAAGGAGTAGAGAAAGAGAGAGGGGAGAGAGAGGAGAAAGAGGGAGGGGGAGAGAGGAGAAGGAGGGGAGAGAGAGGGGAAAGAGGGAAGGGAGAGAGAGGAGAAAGTGGGAAGGGAGAGAGAGAGGAGTAGAGAAAGAGAGAGGGGAGAGAGAGGAGAAAGAGGGAGGGGGAGAAAGAGGGAAGGGAGAGGAGTAGAGAAAGAGAGAGGGGAGAGAGAGGAGGAGAAAGGCAGGGGGAGAGAGACAGAGACCAGGGGATGTATACACTCCACTCAAGTATACAGTCCCACCCTCGCGCGCATGGACCACGATGCTGCAGCCGAGCCACACTTTAAGAATAGATTTTAAAAGAATTCCTTTTAAGTTAGAGAGAGAAAGAGGGGAACGTGCCGCGGCGGTCTGAAAGGTGAAAGAGTTATGCAAATTACCCACCAGTCTATTCACCCATCTCACGTCCGATGCTTTAAATATATATGGGTCAGATTTTCAGAAAATGTACAATTGGCAGCTGTACACATTTAGTAAATTCTGCTAAATAAGGCCGCAATTTGGTCAATATTAGGTAAATTCAAGAATATCCGACATTGCATTGATGCTAGCAATCTGTTTGGTTAGGTTGAACTGTATTTTGAACTTCATTTTGGTCTGAAATTTGGGTTGTTTGAGAAGATTGGCGAAGTTGAATTGTACATTTTCTGAAAATCTGACCCATACCGTACCTCTCGATATTTTCGTTGCATCTATATTTTGCGGATCGGCGTGAAGAAAGCTTATCTCGCAGGATATTAAGTTCAACTTATTTGAAATAGTTTGCGGTGACTGCAATACAAATCTTTTAATATTCATTCAGATATATTAATTGTCGCGGAGGTAATATAATGATATGTTTGCGAGAGTTTTTTTTTGCTGTGCGAAAATATGGTGTTGTATGGTCGGTGCAATTTATCTGGGATTAGCTTAACTGAATGTAGCTTTGTGGTCGCTTGTAATCCTCTCCCCCTCCACATCAATCACATCCATTCACTTGCACTGGGGGAGGGGGGGGGGGGCAGGGGGGAGGGGGTGATGAGGGGGTACAGAGGATCCACCCCTCGCCCTCCAACAACATGGTAAATGAGTCAAGTCGCCAGATAATGTACAATTACCCTTCAACATGTCATTATAATCTCATTAGAACGCCGAGTCCTAAGCCAGGGAACCCATTAGCGCAGTTGGTGTCCATTCACTGACATACCATTATCTGATCTGAGGGTTTGGACCTAGAAATAGGATGGTTATTTTCCTGTGACAAATCACATAATGATTTATATGGGTCAGATTTTCAGAAAATGTACAATTAGCAACTCTACACATTTAGGAAATTCTGCTAAATTAGGCTGGAAAATGATGAATACCGGGTATATCTGAGTATATTTGGTATCGCATTGATTTAATGTATCAGTTCTGTTATGTTAAAAACTGCATTTAGAAGCTCATTCTTGTCTTAAATGTGGGTTATTTGAAAGGATTGGTGAAGGCGAATTGTACATTTTCTGAAGATCTGATCCATATACCAATAGTAAATGATCAGCCTGCACTCCCCTCAGTACCTCTCAGTGAGTCTCCCATCAGGCCCCCTGTGACCCCCAGACAAGTAATTCCTGGATCGCTCCCCAGGTGGGGTTAGTGGTGATCACTAGAGCGTAGCGGGCGAAATTACCCACAAATATGTACACATGTAAACGACCTACCACAAACCCTTTTACAAGCTTTCTAACCTACACAACTTACTGGGTTTTAAAGATTGACGGCACTAATTGGTAAACATCACCCATATGTCTAGGCTCAGAGTGAAGACTGTCCCTACAAACTGAGGGAGAAAGCCTCTCGCTCCACAAACCGCAAAATATCATTAGAATCCCGTTAGGACGCCTGTATACTCGAGGGGCAGGAAAGGCATTAGGGCCAGATCTTCAAAAAATGTACAATTCACTTTCACCAATCCTCTCAAATAACCCATAATTATTTCAAACGAAAATAAAGTTCAAAATACAGTTCAACCTAATCAAACAATTTGCTAGAATCAATGCAATACAGAATATACACGAATTTACCTAGTATTGACCAAATTGCAGCCCCCCAATTTAGCATAATTTACTAAATGTGTACAGCTGCTAATTGTACATTTTCTGAAAATCTGACCCATAAGCGGGGTAATAGGCTAGGACCAAATCACTGCGTCTATAATATCCCAGCATGCAGTCTGCGTGCAATGTATGCTAGGATAGATTCAGTTCAAATCGGACATAATACTTAGCAACATTTTTATCGAAAATCGCAACGATCTTTATTTACCAATTACTTGTGTAAATGATGTATACAAATTAAATACATGATGACAAAGATGAAGTCTTGTTTTATGGGATCATGTAGAACACATGGCTATTTATATGTTAAATATCCCATGTTGAACATAACATGTTTTCTATAGATGTTTATACTGACACAACTCCATGGGAATCAAGATTGAAATTGGGACACATGCAAATCCCCTATTGATCTTCTAAAAAGCCTTTTACACGAGAGATAAATCCAAATTTTCATCTCATTTCATTTCATTCCAAACATAATATCATTCCATATTCCGATATAAGATCTGTAACAATGTGAAGGACATCAAGCCCGGATAGAGGTGAAAATCATGCATCCATACATACAGGGATGGAAAATGCCAAGCCCTTATGACCTCGATAAGTAATGTATGAAAAAAAATGGCATTAGGGTCAGATTTTCAGAAAATGTACAATTGTCAGCTGTACACATTTAGTAAATTCTGCTAAATTAGGCTGCAATTTGGTCAATACTTGGTATATTCGGCATTGCATTGATTCTAGCAATCCCTTTGGTTAGGTTGAATTGTATTTTGAAATTTATTTTCGTCTGAAATTAGGGTTATTTGAAAGGATTGGTGAAGGTGAATTGTACATTTTCTGAAAATCTGACCTATTAAGATATGATATCCGTGTTGATAATTGCAATGTAATAACATTTATCAAAGTTTAAAATTTATTTATTTATTTATTTTTGGCATAGTAATTTAAAATCGAAATTTCTATCAGTAGCAACTAGTCGGGAACCCGCTGGAAGACCTGGAACTCAGTTTCAGATACAGGTCTCCTTTTTTACACCTTTCTTGTATAAATAAAAATTGCTTTGAATTGAATTGAATGTAATAAATATACCATCTCTTAATGATGATATCAAATAGTTTCCAAGTGAAATTTAATACAAAAAATAGTGACATCTAACCGTGCTCGGTGAGTGAGTAATCTAGAGAGAATGTTTCCAGACTTATGAACAATTTTCTCATCAATTTAACAGACACGAGTAATTAGAAAAGGCAATGGTTGCAGCTGTGAAGCTATTACGGAGAATTCAGCATAAGTGTGTCCCTCCGTGTGTACAGGTCCATAGCTCCGGCTATAGGTCTCTCGTGTAAATTAGGGCCATTTTGGTAAATCACCAAAATAGGTGTGTTTCCGATTTATGAAGCTGAGAATTAGGTATATATGGGGCAGGGGAAGCTTTTTCTTTTTCTTTTTTTTTGGAAACAACCTTTCAGAAACGTTAAAAGATGTCACAGTGATAATTGTTTCCAACAAGGGAAATGTACCTCTTGGGTCAGATTTTCAGAAAATGTACAATTCGTCTCACAAATCCTCTCAAAAACCCACATTAAAGACAAAAATGAGCTTCAAAATGCAGTTTAACATAAGAGAACTGATACTTTATATCAATGCGATACCAAATATACTCAGATATACCCAAAATTTATCATATTTTTAGCAGAAATTACTGAATGTGTACAGCTGCCAATTGTACATTTTCTGAAAATCTGACCCTCTTAGGAGTTTTCTGGTTAGGAAGACGTGTGTTCTTTTTCTCTTGAAAAGAAGGTAGTTTTCTTTTAAAGTAAGGTAAGGTTTTCCAAGGTAGCGGGGTGGAGGGTAAATCGAACTAACATATTTCGGGGCCTATAATTAATTATTTTTGTAAAAATACATGAAATTATTGCATTTTGTTATTGTACCATATTTTCAATGGCATTTAGGACATTGTTAGGTATTCCAGTTTATACAGGAAATGAAAATAAAATACAGTAAAATAGTTAAGACGAATTAGAATAGATATCGTACTTTTCCATTCATTGCTCTGGATAAACCTCAAGCAACTTACCAATCTCTGACCAAAAATAGTTAAGGACACTCACCTACAAGATACAAAATATACATAGTCATTAAATGTATGCCATAAGAATTCCGACAAAATATGAAATAAATTAAATTCATGCCACAGAAAACCATCAATAATAAATGTATCCTAGGAAACACCGCTGGAATATGGATAATATACAGTCTAGGCTCTGAGCCTGTCAATTGAGCCATCCTAATGGGCTTTTAATGGGATTTCGCGGTGAGTTTTCCTAGCTTTGAAGGGATCTGATAGGCTCTGAGCCGATACTGTATAATATAAGTTGTCCATACCACTTTCAAATGAATGTGGGAAAATGCACGAATCTTTAACATTAAAATAAATATAGGCAGGTGCTTAAGGGTCAGATTTTTAGAAAATGTACAGTTAAACTTCACCCATCTTCTCAAATAACCCAAATTTCAGAGAAAAATAAAGTTCAAAATACTGTTCAACCTAACCAAACAGATTGTTAGAATCAATGCAATGCAAAATATACTCGAATTTACCTAGTATTGACCAAATTGCAGCCTAATTTTGCAGAATTTATAAAATATAAATATAATATAAATATTCAACCAACAATGGCGAAGGTAAGAGTGAATAGGAGCGGGGAGGAGAGGTTTATGGGTAAGGTAGTTTGTTAGGCAGCCACCACGCGTCGCCACCAATGCCTTGTAATGCGAATCATTACTACAACATTCTCGGACGATGGTTAAAGGATAAAGCGCAGCTTGGGAAGACAGTGTTTTTATTAATAAGATTGAATTACACAATGAAAGCAATTAGTTTAAGTTGTTGAGTTATACAATTTGGCATAGCGATGACTACACAATAATAGTAATTAGGAGTAGGATAGAGTTATACAATTGAGTAGAATGGTGTATGAATTATTTTAAGATGTAGAATATAATAGCCGCCAAACCCCAAGCCGCGTGGATAAAGGAGGTAATAATGAGAGTTATTAAGAGAGTAGTAAAGGAGTGAGACTCCTGGTAAAATTAAAGGTAGGCCGCCGAGGGCGGTGTTTAAAACTTTTGTTGATTAGGGCGAGACCCGTTAAGAAAATTGTATAGGTGAAACCTGTATAGTGTGATAAGTGTCATATTAGCAGTGGTATGCACTGTCGAGTAGGCCGAGACCTGTTAAGAAAATTTTATAAGAGACCTGTATAGTGTGATCAGTGTCATTTTAGCAGTGGTGTGCACTGTTTGGCGAAGGATTGTCTAAATTATGGACTTGGGCGGTCCTGTGACCTTGTGAGTTCGGACATGTGGTAGTTAGGGTGTTGGTCGTTATGTATGGTGAGACTGTCCAACTTCGCCACAAGGGCGGATGAGACCTTCTTCGATGACTTGGTGTTTACGTATTTCTTGTAAGCGGATGAAGACCACCCTCCAAACCGCTGGACCTCGAGTTCCTGCAAGCCCAACGCAAAAGCGTTGGTAGCCGCTGACCTTCTTATGCTGTGCAGCGAGAAGTGAGTCGGGTCGATGCCAAGGTACTCCAGGGTTAACTTCATGTGGCGGGCAATTTCTTTTGTGGTGATGATTTTGTAACTATCCGGGTATACTAGCAGTGGTTGATTTTGGTATTTTGTTGGTGCCTCTATAAGCATACTCCGCCATGTGTTGACTATACATAGCTCTCTTGTTGTCGCTGCCGGAATGGCCAGCTGTCTGCTTTGGTCATATCTTTGTAGCGTTTTGGACCATTTTTGCCTCACTATTAGCTGGTTGTTGTCTACAGTTATATCGTCACGGGTAGTGTGCCTGGTTGCGTCGAACTCCCCTTGGGAGTGCATGGTTACCTCCGACTGGCGTAGGCCAGCGTAATACATTAAGAGGATTGCGAAGCTGTATTGATATGGGGCGACGAACTGTCTGCTATGTTTCACCAGGTCAGCAATGGTGTTTTCTGGGATGGGCTTTTTCTGTTGCACTACGTGTTCCTTTGACCTGAGTACTGCGTCTAGTGCAAGGCCAACCCTATACGAGTAAAAGGGGTGGTCATGCTTGTCCTTCATTTTATAATATTCACGTACTGCCCCGATGCAGTTTTGTATGGACTTTGGGCTTTTTAAATAATTGCGTAAGTACTGAATGAACGCACAGGCCTCTGCTATGGTGATGTTGTCAGGGTCTATCTTGTATGTGTAGGTGAAACTGAAATAGGCCCTCAATGCCGTTCGGTGGTTACTATATGTGCCTGGGGCCCTTGCCTGCCTCTGTGATTGCTCCGCTGCACGCATCAGCCAGGCCAGCGTCGGGTCTGAAATGGTCAAATTTCATTACAATTATACGTGTGGTCGTTTCTGATTATTTGGACCTCATTTCCATCAATGATTTGAGATATATCCTCTCTACCGATATGGAGAAAAGTTATTCTTAAATGCCTTAGGGCTTGTAGGAGCCATAGGGCTCTTGCCCCCCCCATGTATTCTTTTTTTCTTGATCCGTCTTTAAGGGCTGTCAGGGCTGTTTTGTCATCCGACGCGATTTGTATCGTGTGTGCAGTGTGTTTCTCGCTAACGAAGTACTCCACCAGTGTTTGCGCTTTATCAATGATGGCTAGTGTTTGCGACTTGTTTTCATCATTGTCCAACTGGATAGCTACGCTAGTGATTAAATCAGAGGCCTTGACTTCTGTGTCTGTTGCGGCTACATATATGGTCTTACTGATGTGTCGTTCTGGGATCAAGGACACCCCGTTCCAGTCATGGGCGCATATGTTTAGCCATCTCAGATCCTTCCTCATCTCATCTGATACATGTAGCAGAGTGACGCCCTCTGGGATGCCCCTTAGGGCCTCTAATAACCTTCGGACAAAGACTTTTGCCCCCGTTACGCATTTAGAAAGGTGTAGGGCACGACCTATGATGGACCTGAGCTGCTTGATTGATATTTTGTCGGTTTTGGCTATCTTTTTGGCTTCTTGCCTGATGTCTCTCAGTTTCTCCGTTGGCATACGTATCGACATCTGGTCAGTATTAATGATCACGCCCAGCCATCTGGCTTCGGTTGTGGGTGGTTGTGCCTTTTCTTCTGCCTGAGGTAAGCCGAGTTGGTGGAGCAGCTTCTTGGCATATTCGTATGCTCTTGTTGCCTTCTTCGGGGAACTTTCCCAACCCACAAGATCGTCCAAATACATCAAGGTATCAAAACCTTCATTTGCCAATGCCATGGTGATGGCCCCTGCCACCCGCTGCATGTGGAGACTGGATTGCCGTGCGCCAAAAGGCATACTAATGTCTAGGTAGAACCTTTGTTCCCATCTGCAGAGTAGCAGGGGCCAGTCCAGGGGGCAGGTCCTAAAATTTTTGTATGCCCGAGCGATGTCTAGTGAGTACAGTAGTGTGCCTCTGCCTTTTCTGATCAGGTTCTCGACCAGCTGGTCGACTGTGGGTAAGGCGTGGGTGCGTGTTTTGCCTAACACTAGGTTTGGGCGTATGTAGGCATTTATAGACATGTCTTTCGGAAAGGACATGTCCAATATGACCCTCCTTTTTGGGCCATCACCTTTCTGCCGTGTCATGAAAGGGTTGGTGTGACTCCACTCTACAAACGGTGCTTGTACATATGGTCCATACACTGCCCCGACGCTCCTCTCGGTTTCTAGGTATTTTGTTACATGCGTGGCGTGTTGGGTGGCAGATGTATGATTCTCTGCATCACTTGTGTCAGACGTTGGGCCTGTGTACCCAAGCGGGAATCCGTAATATATACAGTCTCTGAGCTCGCTGTCGCCGACTATGCCAGTCAAAAGCCAATCCCACATATCTAGGTTTAACTTTGTGGGTAAAACACACTTGGCCCCTAGCATATTCGGCAGTCCAGAGTCTCTAACCACATTATATATGCATGCTAGCTCGTCATCAATGGTCCCTTGTCTTGACGTGGGCCATGTATTAGCCTTGAACCATTGCAATTCATATGGGCCGGGGACGTCTTCGTCCTTAACCGTGCCTGGCTTAGCATTGCATATCACTCTTATACAGTCAAAGTCCTTGTCATTATATACATGGCTATCAATTTCATGGCAAGTAGCAACAATATTTACATCATTCTCCTGTTCCTGGTTGTTTTCTATTTTGTCTACACGCAGTTTACGTGTGCCTTCTTCACCCTTCGTGGGGGCCGCCATATTCTTCTCTATATCAAGCATTGTGAGTGGCTGGGTTGGCCGCCCGTGCGTCAGCTGTCTTCCCATTGGCTGAAGCACGGCCGTGCCCTTGCTGGCGTACAAAGCAGTCACATGACCTTCGCCCCGTAGTAAACATGTCTCATCCAACATATAATCATCACATATGAAGTCGGTGAGGGCGTTTTCGTAGCAAAAGTCAGGTTCGTAGCAAGAATCTTCAACAGATATGAACTCACATTCTTCGTTGCCTTCTCCTTGTGGCGGTCCCCGCGGGTTGGTTTCCGCGGGGCTCACAGGTTTTTTGACTGTGCTGGCACATATGGCTGTTGGACAGTAGGCATTGGGCGTGTCTGGTACGCATGCGCTTGTTGTGGTGGATTTATCGGTGGCGGCTGCATGAGATAAGCCTGGTTGACTGGGGAATGATCCCTGCTGTTCAGCTGCCTCATCTTTTGGCGTTTCATGCAGTCATTACTCGAGTGCGTGTGCCTACTGTTGTTATTGAGGGCCTGGCAGTAGGCGCAGATGTGGCTAAATATAACCTGGTCGCTTGTGTGTCCTTCCTTCTTGTTACATGCGCCGCGCATGTTATATGTGGGGCAGGGGACCGACATCGACTCTGTCATCATGATGCTTCTCATTGACATGGATAATCTGATGCGTTCATACTGTATCTTGTCGGCATCGAGCCAGGTAATTTCGCCTCGCTCCAGCTTGTCAAAAATTGCGTTTGACCATTTAAGGACGCTGCGCCAGGGGCGCTCCATGGCATCTTGCACCACCTGATTGAGGTGCAACAATAGAAATGGCTTGTCGTCCTCGTCAACGACACTCTTATCCATTAACATACAGGTGAACGCGTGTATGAACTCCATACAGGTTATGTTTTCCTTGGCTTCTGCCCTGTCACGTGCCGTCACTATGCCTTCACGCTCTAAGAATACATGGGGGCGTGGCAATAACTTTTTGATTCTGATGTCAAAAGCACTATTACCTTTGATGTTTGCTGCGGCGAACATAGGCGCTGCCTGTTCCATTTGCGCTTCGATATATTGCTGTGCGAACGTGTCAGACATCAACTGACGGGCGTGTGTTATCGGTGGGTGTTGTGGCTGGGCGTGACCTGGAGGTGGCCGGGTAGTGTGGTACTCAGGTAGCAGTTGGTCCAGTGGCTCAGGTGGTTTTTCGCTAGTTTTCTCCTTCGTTTCTTGTTCAGTCTGGGCCTTTGCCTTTTCCTCCAAGGCTTTGAGGACCATAGTGGCGATCTCTCCAGGCATGCCCTTTATTGATTCTTCTAGTGCTTCAACCCTGCCCTCCATGCTAGCTGTAAGTATCAGAGCCTCTTCTGGCCCTTGCAGGGGCCGGTGGTCACTACCCTCAGGTGTGTCAACAAACAGGTGAATGGCAGTAGCCGTTTTGCCCTCGCGCTGGCCGTCAGAAATTAAAGTACTTGTTTTACCTTTCTTTTCACCTTTTGTGCGTCTATTTCTCTGTGGCTTCGCTGTATAAGGTATCTTTTCTCCCCTGTACCTGGTATTGGTGCAGGCAGAATACATATGTCGGTGTTCTGGTGTTTGTTTTTCGTCGTAACGTTGACCAAATATTCAACCAACAATGGCGAAGGTAAGAGTGAATAGGAGCGGGGAGGAGAGGTTTATGGGTAAGGTAGTTTGTTAGGCAGCCACCACGCGTCGCCACCAATGCCTTGTAATGCGAATCATTACTACAAAATTTACTAAATGTGTACAGCTGCCAATTGTACATTTTCTGAAAATCTGACCCTTAAATGTTTCATCTAAATCACTCGGATTCCGGAAAGGGGAAAAGATCCCCCTACCCACCATAAAAAAAATACCCAAATAAACTACAGCTTTAGACTGAAGCGACCTATAGGTGAGATCTCCCTCTCAAATGCCCCCTACCGTCCGGCTCACGCACCAGTGCCGCTACCTGACATTCCTCCGCTAGAGGGCAGCAGCACAAAGCGCCCCCACCCGTACCTTACAGGCGAATCCGCCTCTTGTACCATTCTCTCTCCTGAATGTAAACACCCACCATAGAAACATCGCACCACTAACCTGCATATAGGTCAGATCTTCAGAAAATGTACAATCTACAGGTCTACATATCCATCAAATTCTGCTAAATTAGAGTGAAGATTGATAAATACTAGGTATATCTGAGTGTATTCTGTATTGTGTTCATTCAATAAATCTGTCTGGTTATGTTGAACTGTATTTTGAACCTCATTTTTGCCTTAAATTTGGGTTATTTGAGATGATTGGTGAAGGCCAATTGTACATTTTCTGAAGATCTGACCCATATATTCCTCTGCTATTCTTTGCCCTTTTTCTACTCATTCCTGTTCTTCACAATCTTTCTCTTCTTCGTGCTCTTCTATCAAAACTCCTATTTGGGTCAGATTTTCAGAAAATGTACAATTGGCCTTCACCAATCCTCTCAAATAACCCACATTTAAGACAAAAATGAGCTTCAAAATGCAGTTTAACATAACAGAATTGATACTTTACAGCAATGCGATACCAAATATAATAATAATTATTATACTCAAATATACCTGTTATTCATAATTTTCCAGCCTAATTTAGCAGAATTACTTAAATGCGTAGAGTTGCCAATTGTACATTTTCTGAAAATCTGGCTCATTTGTACTTCTGTCCTTCCTAACTCCCCTTCTTCCCTCACTCATTTACTAACTTATTGTCCAGTTCCTCCTGTTCCACGCTCTTTTTATTTCTTCTTTTTCTACTTCTTTTCCTTCCTAAGTTCCCTACTCAAATATATGTTCTCATCCTCCCTCCCACCTTACTCTCCTCCTCCTCTTCCCCTCACTGTTACTCTTTTCTCCTCCTCCTCCCTTACTGTTCTTTCTCCTCTTCCTCCCCTTATATCCTCTTTCTCCTCTCTCCCTTCCCTTTCTCCTCTCTCCCCCTCTTCTCCTCTCTCTCCTTTCCCTAGCTTTCTCCTCTCACTCCCCACTCCTCTCCCTCCCCCTCTCTCTATCTCCACTCTCCCATTTTCTCTCCCCTCCCCTATAGTGTTCTTCTTCTTCTTCTTCTTCTTCTTCTCCTATTCCTCTCCTCCTCCGCCTCCTCCTCAACCTCAACCTCCAATCGCACCCCAATAAAAAGCAATCCTATATATATATCATTCACATTAATCCCACTAATAGTATTACATGAGTAATACTTAACCATCGGACATTCTACCATTCTTAGCATACAACCTTCTTCTTCATGGAACAACGCTTCTTGGAAAAGCATAGAGCAGCCTTGACGCCACGGTGACTTAGTTTGTGGCCACCGTACGGTGCCGCGAGGTACACATTAATTCCCGTAGGTGTCACCCTCAGTCTCTCTGCCTCTGAGCAACGTTATATGCTCAAAACGGCACACGATCACCTTTTTACAGTCACCTCATATATTTGGTCATTTCCGTTGCCACAGAACACCCCCTGAATATCGCTAGATCGTTGTTTTAAAGTAACACAATCATCATAGCATTAATAAAGGAGTAATGGACGTTTTTCCTTCCTCTGCCATACCAGTAAGGCCATGTTTATAACAGCTCTTTAGGTGAAACATACCCAACTATGGGGCATGGCTCAGTCAGTTAGTCACTGGACTGCAGAGTAGAAGGTTGGAAGCTCGAACCTGGGTCTACAGCTTTGTTTTTTTAGCTCTGGGTCGCATAGATGCTATGTCATTCTATGCGACGGGAGGTGGGTTGGCGTGGTTGTTGGTGAATGGGAAAGGCAGGAGAAACAACATGTACATATAATGTTTTCAGATAAACCCATCGATCTTAGGGCTATCGGTACAACTAAAGGAAAAAAACAGGCCTCCACGGCCACACTAGCAATAGCCACTCTTCCTGGACTGTGTGATAGAATAGATACATCAACACACTTACAAACATACGCTGAGTGATGGATTGGCATTGAAAAGTCCTTACCATTAAATTAACTTAACAGTCTAGTCGAATATTAGTCTCAGTCTAGATAAGAATAGTATGTCAGTGATTGGACGCCTACTGCGCTAATAGGTTCCTTTCCTGGCCCTGGATTATAGGCGTCTTAATGGGATTATAATGGCTTTTTGTGGTTTGGAGCGATAGGTTTCCCTCAGTTTGAAGGGACTCTCTCAACTCTGAGCCTCAACTGGATGCTTCGTCCATCGGGAATAAAATGGACCATTTTATTGGCGATGCTCCACCATCTAACCCCTGAGGACACTTAGAGTTTCTGCCCCAATGAATCTCAATATCTTATTTTGCTCGGCTCCCATTCTATAGTCAGGGTCAACCACTATGTGTCAGGCTGTTTACAAGAAGAGGGACTATAGGTCTATGGGTCAGATTTTCAGAAAATGTACATTTGTCAGATCTGCTTATTTGGTAAATTCTGCTAAATTAGACTGAAAAATGAAGAATACCGGGTATATCTGAGTATATTTGGTATCACATTGATTTAAAGTATCAGTTCTGTTATGTTAAACTGCATTTTGAAGCTCATTTTTGTCTTAAATTTGGGTTATTTGCGAGAATTGGTGAAGGCGAATTGTACATTTTCTGAAGATCTGACCCCTATGGTCTCTCACAATGAGTATAAAAAACCTGGGCAGAATGACTCTATCGCTGTGGTATGTGGCCGTCCGTCCTGCCTGGTCGCACCGAGAGACGGGCCCTTTCTGACATGGGACGCAATAGGGGGGTTTTGTTAGCGTCGATCTTAGTCACTGCCTCCAATATGGGGTTGTCATTACGGTATGCTGTCACTAGGTCAACACTATTTAGGTCAGATTTTCAGAAATGCACAATCTACTGTTCTACACATCTATCAAATTCTGCTAAATTAGAGTGAAGATTGATAAGTACTGGGTATATCTCAGTGTATTCTGTATTGTATTCATTCAATAAACATGCCTGGTTATGTTGAACTGTATTTTGAACCTGATTTTCGTCTTAAATGTGGGTTATTTGAGAGGATCGTTGAAGGCAAATTGTACGTTTTCTGAAGATCTGACCCATACGCTAAAAGATTATGAATATGATGTGTTACAGGAAAATGAGTCACAAGTCGAAAGGGATTTTGAGATATCACTATATTTTGCGACTTGTGACTAATTTCTCCGTAACACATCACATGTATGCCTTGTGCTTTACGTTTCAGAAGCATATTTGGGAGAATTTTTGAAGACATCGTCTGATCCATGAACATAAACAGTGGCTATTACAATTCCCCTATTGCCGTCAACTTGCACGACTCCGGGAAACAACATGTATATGGGTCAGATTTTCAGTAAATGTACAATTGGCAGATCTACACATTTAGGAAATTCTCTCAAATTAGGCTAAGAAATGAAGAATACCGGGAATATCTGAGTATATTCGGGATCGTATTGATTTTAAGTACCAGTTCTGTGATGTTAAACTGCATTTTGAAACTCATTATTGTCTTAAATGTGGGTTATTTGAGATGATTGGTGAAGGCCAATTGTACATTTTCTGAAAATCTGACCTATATAAGGTCGTCCTCTGTTTTCTGAGGTCAAGTAGGGGGACGACAGGTCAGTAGGGGCGGGGGGGGGGGAGGGGAGAGAAAGGAGGAGGAGAAAGGAGGAGGAGAGAGAGAAGTGAATGAAAGATGACTGTCAGAATTAGGCTAGACCTTACAATAAAACAGAGTCCTATCTTTCGCTAAGGCTAGACATCAGACTAGGACATTAAATCCTAAAGCCAGACAGAAAAAAATACAATTTTAATCGAAGTGAAAGGTGGGGATCCAGGGGCGGATCCAGGGGGGGGGGGGGGGGCTGAGGAGAACCCTGAATGGAGATCCATATTTCTCCTACTCAGTTCAAGGCAGGGTTCCCATAAACAGTAATTTTTATTGTGGGGTTTTAAGGGCCTTAAAAATCAGTAATTTAAGTGCATCAATAATTTAGATCTGAGCCTCAGAGCCCTGTAGAATGTGCTCAACTTGCACTCATTTTCTAAAAGATTTTCCATGGGGGACCATGCCCCCGGACCCATATAATGTGGCTATGACAATGTTGGGTCATTATTTTAAAACCAGCTTTTTTTGAGTTTTTTTTAAACATTCATTTAAACATTCATCTCATCTCAGGCAACTTAAAGTTTTTAATCATTAATTTTATCAAGCGAACCTTTGTGCGCGAAAATAAATCCTGCGTGAAAGGTATAATTGTTGCATAAACAAAGTGTGAGACTTCCTTGATGCGCGAATATAAATCCGCGCGAAAAGGTGTCAAAGTATTTAGTGCGCGAAAATTTATCTGCACGAAAATAAATACGTTTACAGTATATAATTATGTACTATATTTTTAAGGCAAGGTTATGGCAAAAGTCAAGAGACTCATACAGTGTCATAATTAAGGCTAATTAATGTGTGATCAAGATCAGAAGCTTACACAGGGAGTATGTGGGTGAAATCGTCAGAAAATGTACAATTCGCTTTCAGCAAATCCCTCTAATTTCCCACATTCAAGACGGAAATTAGGTTAGGAATGTAGTTCAACTTAACCAACACATTGCTTGAACTCCCCCAATACCAAATATACTCAGATAAACCTAGAATTTATCATTTTCAACCTTATTTAGCAGCATTTATTAAATGTGTAGATCTGCCGATTGTACATTTTTTGAAGATCTGACCCATGTGTGTGTGTGTGGGGGGGGGGGGTTAATTACAACAAATGTGCCAAGACCCCAGGTAGATTAATTGTCTAGTGATATCTTCATCATTTCATATACCCTTTGATGTATTGCAATACGCATTAAGAGAAGAGAAAGTATTACGGTCTTTCAGATTGATTTATCGGGAATATTTTAATATCATCTTTGTAAAATCATTTTATCGCTAACCGACGTCAGCTTGTTTGCGGACATTGACTCACCCAAGCAAGGAGGGTGCTATGAGGGTCAGATTTTCAGAAAATGTACATTTGTCAGATCTGCTTATTTGGTAAATTCTGCTAAATTAGACTGAAAAATGAAGAATACCGGGTATATCTGAGTATATTTGGGATCGCATTGATTTAAAGTATCAGTTCTGTTATGTTAAACTGCATTTTGAAGGTTATTTTTGTCTTAAATTTGGGTTATTTGCGAGAATTGGTGAAGGTGAATTGTACATTTTCTGAAGATCTGACCCAAGTGTCTGAGCTGGGTGTGGGAGGGGTCCATGGGGTGAATATGAGGGGTTGGGGTGAGAAAGTGGGGTTAGATGTTGGGGGTTCAATGTAGAACTTGTCGTTAGCTGTACGCAGACGACCCAGAACACATATAAGGGTCAGATTTTCAGAAAATGTACAATTGGCAGCTGTACACATTTAGTAAATTCTGCTAAATTAGGCTGCAATTTGGTCAATACTAGGTAAATTCGAGTATATTCGGCATTGCATTGATTCTAGCAATCTGTTTGGTTAGGTTGAACTGTATTTTGAACTTTATTTTCGTCTGAAATTTGGGTTATTTGAGAGGATAGGTGAAAGTGAATTGTACATTTTCTGAGAATCTGACCCACAACTAGGAATCCTACAACTTCCGGCTGGCCATGACTCAGCAATTCTTTGACCACGAACCAATCCTCCATTGATGATTGATATAAATGGCGGACGATGAAATCCTTGAGCTTATCAACTTCATAACATAATCAAACGCAATGTCAATAAATTCGTCATAAAGCTGCATCACCATCAATATTTGGGTCAGATTTTTAGAAAATGAACAATTGGCAGCTGTACACATTTAGTAAATTCTGCTAAATTAGGCTGCAATTTGGTCTATACTAGGTAAATTCGAGTATATTTGGCATTGCATTGATTCTAGCAATCTGTTTGGTTAGGTTGAACTGTATTTTGAACTTTATTTTCATCTGAAATTTGGGTTATTTGAGAAGATTGGCGAAGTTGGATTGTACATTTTCTGAAGATCTGACCCATTTGTCAAATGTTCTTTTTTTTAATTTTATGTTATGGTCTATTCATTCCCAAGTCCATCCGGGAGTCACCAAGATAGAATATTAAAGGTCTTGGTGAAAAGCAAACGTATGTATGTAAAGGTTTTTATTTCGGGTAGCGTACACTTTCAATAACATATCAAATTTTGACCCCGAAATTTTAGGCTCGGACTAGGCTCACAGTTGAGATAATCCCTCCGAACTGAGGGAATTAAGCCTCTTCTTCCAAACCGCAAAATGCCATTAAAATACCAATAGGGACGCCTACTCCAGGGCCAGGAAAGTAATTAGTGCAGCCAAAGATTATAGTACGTACTACTATCTTTGGTGCAGCTGGCGTCCAATCACTGACATACAATTCCTATCTGATCTGCGAGGCTCTGAACCAAGACTGCATGGGTATCATGCATATAACAGGGCCACATAAATTAATTAAAACCACCGCTCACTCCTATATATAAACTCTACCATGATTGATTCCCTCTAGTAATATAACTGCACTTGATAAGTGACTTGTTCCAGTTACTACGTCACACAGAAATTAACACGACCTTCAATGTGAGAAATATGCTGGGAGGCGGAACTGCTTCTGAGCTGATGTCAATTTTATAAACATTTATTATTTATAATTCCGCTAGAAGCAGGATTTGCGGGGAATGAATGTCGGTGGTTGGTATAATTGGATGTAGTGAGAATGGTAGAGATCCGGGTGGTTGGTATAATAGGGGAGTTGCATGTCTCACTGCGCATGCCTGTCAAAGTGCATTCTGGGATGGATTCTGATGAAATCTGACATATAAATATTTAGCAACATTAACAAAAATTGCAAGAATGTTTTCACCAATATCAGTGCTTTTATTATTGATCTATGAAAACCAAATGCATGATGGGAAAGATGGAGACTTGTGTCATGGAAACATGTATAACACATGGATATTGACATAAGAACATTGATAAATATTCCATGCTGAACATGGCATGTTTTCTGTAGATTTTTCACTGTACCATTAGTCCCATAATTCAATGCGAATCAAGATTCGAAATGGCGACTACGCAACTCCCCTATTGGAAGTGAGAGTGGCTGAGATCCGGGTGGGTGCATAGTGGCCTTGTGCAGGGCATAAGGGGGCCCCAGGAATATAGGGGTCAGATTTTCAGAAAATGCACAATTTACAGTTCTACACATCTCCCAAATTCTGCTAAATTAGAGTAAAGATTGATAAATACTGAGTATATCTGAGTGTATTCTCTATTGTATTCATTCAATAGATCTGTCTGGTTATGTTGAACTGTATTTTGCACCTGATTATTGCCTTAAATGTGGGTTATTTGAGAGGATAGGTGAAGGCCAATTGTACATTTTCCGAAGACTTGACCCATATAGTAGGCGAGGGAGCGGGTGTTGGTGGTGGAGTGTGTGTGTGTGTGTGTGGAGGGGGGGGGGGGGGAACCGGTAGTTCTTTTTCTTCGTTCTCATTTTTAGAACATTTTCTCTTATCTTAATACAGGTTATTGGTCAGGTCACCAGAAAATGTACAATCGGCAGCTCTACACATTGAGTAAATTCTGATAAATTCGAGTGAAATGATGATAAATACTTGGTTTATCTGAGTATATTTGGTATCGAGTTGACCCAAATGATGTGTTTGGTTATGTTGAATTCTATTTTGAGTCTCATTTTTGTATCAAATCCGGGTTATTAGGGAGGGTTTCTGAAGGTTAATTGTGCATTTTCTGGAAATTTCACCCTTATAGCCCAGGAACAATCTCTTATTCTCCTTCGAATATGGGTATATTTAATGTGTAAGACGTTGCTAAATATGTCAGACCCCGAACTGAATCTATCCCAGCATGCACTGCAATAGACATGCGCAGCGACACATGCAAATGCCCTATTGGCAGGGGATAAAAGCCCTTGGGTCCGACCTACTTTCTGACCCTGCTATAGTTATGAGTGAGGTAAAGTATAAGCGATAAACAATGTGATATAACAACCACAATATGGGGGGCTTTCTATAGGTCAAAGCCTTATATTATGACCTGACAGGGCTGGTTTTGATAGTAAGATTCTATAGGTCATTATGTTAAAGTATGACCTGATATTAAATTATAGTCTTGATGTTAAGATATGGTAACATCTGGTAGCCATCTATAGTCTCTTCACAATGACTTCCAAACAAAAAAAAATAAAAAACAAAAATAAAAACAAAATAAAAACAAAACTAAAAACAAAAATAAAAAACAAAAATAAGAAATAAAGCGGTTATTTATCTATAGGGTCAGATTTTCAGAAAATGCACAATCTTATGTAACGTTAAACTATATTTTGAAGCTCATTTTTGTCTTAAATGTGGGTTATTTGAGAGGATTGCTGAAGGCCAATTGTACATTATCTGAAGATCTGACCCATGTACTACTTTTCTTTTCAGTCAGGTTCAGAAGGCAGTTTTGGACCCCTAAGTTTTAGGGGTCATTAACACTTTTAGCCTTAGTCTTAGATCTTAGCCTTGTGGTTAAGCTTATCGCTGGATGTGGAATCGAGGAATCTGGCCGTCTGGACCTGACTGTTTTTTAATCAAAATGATCTGTGGTGATGAATAACCCTGTAGTCTAGTGAAATAGGGGTCGGGTATAGTCACATATTTATGTTGTCTTAATATAAGCTCATCCTGGTATCTGTAAATGACTGTGTGCATGATAATGTACATTACACAAGACTACATTAACATGTGGGTCAGACTTTCAGAAAATGTACAATTGGCAGCTCTACAGATTTAGGAAATTCTCCTAAATTTGGCTGAAAAATAATGAATACCGGGTATATCTGAGTATATTTAGTATTGCATTGATTTAAAGTATCTGTTCTTTTATGTTAAAATGCATTTTGAAGCTCATTTTTGTCTTAAATGTGGGTTATTTGAGAGGATTGGTGAGGACGAATTGTACATTTTCTGAAAATCTGACCAATGTAATGGCTGTGTGTAGTACATGCGGATATATCATGCAGATTACCCGGATGTACTGGCAAGGGTTTAAACATTTTATAGACATACAACGATACATGTATGTGTGCACTCGATGTATGTAAGAATGCATGTTTGAATTAATAGTACACTCTATTTGAGATCTACTTGGAGCGGTTCGCCGTAGGGTTACCATTGGGTTACTTTGATGTTTACTCTAAGTAGGTCTCAAACAGAGTGTACGTGTAGACCGTTTGTACTGTGCGCAGTGTACAGTCTAGGCCCAAAGATTAGAGAGTCCCTTCAAACGAAGGGAAAGCTTCTCGCCTCAAACCGCAATGTGCCATTATAATTCCATTAAGACCGCAAAATGTCATTATATTCCCATTGGAATGCCTAGTCCTAGCCAGGAAACTGATTAGCGAAGTAGGCGTCTAATCACTGACATACGATTCTTATCTGATCTGAGGGTTTGGACCTAGACGGCTGGCATCCATTCGCCTATGTGTACATAGCGTAGCTTGAATTGGACATTTCGAACGATGCCCGATAAAAATCGGGTCCCTCTAATAATATAATGGCTCATCAAGAGGATCTGCGTTTTCCTATGTATTTTCCCCGTAAAACTCTGCTATTGACACTCTCTATCGACATCAGGGATAATACTCTACAACCTGGATGGAAGGAATGGTTTCATAGGGCCATATTTAAAAAAGAAAAAAAAATGTGGTTACCGAATTCCGTACTGTTTCTAGGGGGCTCACGAACATTGCCAATTAACTACCTATCAATACTCTACTGTGCAGTTGGTCAGGCATCAGCATGACCAATGCTTGTCAACAGAACAATCAACAACTTTGTGCGGGAGGGCGGGGGGGGGGGGGGAGGATATAGACCCTGAGCACAATAATCTTACTAAACTAACCAGCCAAGCAATACCGTATACACCATCTATGATCTGGCGGATTTATACTTCTGGACTGTGTATTCCTGTAATGCATGTAACTATGAATATATTTATACAATATGTACATTTTATTCATTTATTTATCATCGATTGTATTATCAACACTTTACTTATTACTTATTTCAGGTTATTGGTATGAAACTTAATAGACTCTATTCAAGAGTCTTCAAGAGTCTTCAATTTAGTTTCCAAGATCAATTGAAACGTAAAAATTTGTGTAGATTTGGTCAATCTGATTGACCAAATCAACAGACCACACTGCTAACATTTAAGGGTGCATGAATAACAATTGTATCTTCTCTGTCGGCCCAGTACACTACACTCACTCCTCACTTCTCCTCCAGTTCCAGGTCAATGTATGTGGATTGTGCAGTTTGCTGGTGAATGCAGAGCAACTCCTCCGCCATGTACACTTCTCACCTGTACACCACACGAGCAGCTCTTGACATACATATGGGTCAGATTTTCAGAAAATGTACAATTCACCTTCGCCAATCCTCTCAAATAACCCACATTTCAGATGAAAATAGAGTTCAAAATACAGTTCAACCTAACCAAACAGATTGCTAGAATAATTATAATACTGAATATACTTGAATTTACCTAGCATTGACAAAATTGCAGCCTAATTTAGCAGAATTTACTAAATGTGCACAGCTGCCATTTGTACATTTTCTGAAAATCTGACCCATATAACGCTTAAAGCTATTGTGACTACCACAATCCTACCACATTCATTCATATGAGATTTTGAGATTCAATTATTTTCCCTCTAACCTTTATTCCTGCTGGTACTAGCACGACATTTCTTGAAGTGATTAATTAAACACTTACTCATTGTAACGAATAGTAATGCACCCTACTATTTGAACCACAACCTAGTCGTTAGATATTTACTCTGTTATATATATAAATCATAACCTGTTCCAACCAGGGTAACAGCTGGAAGAAATGTGTAGGACTGGATTTATCAATATTCTGCTGCCGTTATATGTTTATAAATACTAGAGTTACTCATATTATGACTTATAGGGCTGGATGCATCAATATTCTGCTGCTGTTATATGTTTATACAAGAGTTACTCATATTAAAACCTATAGGACTGGATTTATCAATATTCTGCTGCTGTTATATGTTTATACAAGAGTTACTCATATTGTGACTTATAGGACTGCATTTATCTATATTCTGCTGCTGTTATATGTTTATACAAGAGTTACTCATATTATGACTTATAGGACTGCATTTATCAAGGCTAAGATTAAGGCTAAGACTAAGGCTGAAAGTGTTAATGGGAATCACCTGACCCCTAAAAGTTAGGGGTCATTAGGGCTTTCTACTACAGACTGCATGGATATTGACATTAGAGCATTGATAAATAGTATATAAGGGTCAGATTTTCAGAAAATGTACAATTGGCAGCTGTACACATTTAGTAACTTCTGCAGGTAGCAATCTGTTTGGTTAGGTTGAATTGTATTTTGAACTTTATTTTTTACTGAAATTTGGGTTATTTGAGAGGATTGGTGAAGGTGAATTGTACATTTTCTGAAAATCTGACCCATATACTGAATTGATAACACAAGCCTTCAACTGTCCCATCATGAATTTGGGTTCTGGTGCTCAATTTGTGTATGTCAGATCTGAACTGAATCTACCCCATAATGCACTGTAACAGACATGAACAGTGCCACATACAAGTGTCCTATTGTGTATCCCAGCATGCACTGTAACAGACTACCACAGAATTGTTTTAATGTAGGCTTACGACAAATCAAAATCAAATCTAAGTCAAATGACCTCTATACTATAGCTCTGTGCCTCTGGATGCACTACCCAGGATGTATACATGTACACATACATGTGTACATGTGCATATGGGGGACCCTGGATGGGGGAGGAATCATGTACATACACTGGAGTTGTGCATCCTGGAGGTAAGGAGGCACAGGAGGACGAGGTGATAGTAGTACAACATGGCTATTTTAGATTACCCTCTCTACCTCTCTATACCTCCTCCATCTCCTCCATCTGCTCTCCCTCCTGCTTCCAAGGAGTCATATGGGCCAGATCTTCAGAAAATGTACAATTCACCTTCACCAATCCTTTCAAATAACCTAGATTTAAGTGAAAAGTGACGTTCAAAATGCAGGTTAACACAATAAAAGAGATACTTTTAATCAACACAGTGCCAAAGATACTCTGATATACCCATAATTTATAATTTTTCAGTCTAGTTTAACAGAAGTTACCAAATTTGTAGAGCTGCCGATTGTACATTTTCTGAAAATCTGACCCATGTGTACTGCTTACCAAGGGTCATGTGTATTGTAGGTAAAGAAGGTAATCTAGATACGGGTCAGATTTTCAGAAAATGTACAATTCACCTTCCCCAATCCTCTCAAATAATCGAAATCTAAGAGAAAAATTACGTTCAAAATGCAGTTTAACACGAAGGAAGAGATTGATTTAATCATTCCGATGCCAAAGGTACTCAGACAGTCTAGCTTAGCAGAAGTTACCAAATTTGTAGAGCTCACAATTGTACATTTTCTGAAAATCTGACCCATACCTGTTTAGATAGAATAGAATACTGTGTAGAATACTTATAATAATGAAAAAATCGGTTGCATTCTTTGTCACACTTAGGCTGAAAACACATTTAATAATGCAATATATAAGATATGGAAATCAAATCAAGTCCTGCTCCGCCTCCTTCTCCTCTCCACTCTTCCTTCTCATATCTCCTTCTTCTATCTCCTCCTCCTATCTCTTCCTTCCCCTCATCTTTCTCTTCCCCTCCTCCTTCTCCTCCTACTCTCCCCTCCCCTTCATCTCCTGCTCCTCTCCTCTCCTGCTCCCCTCCTCGTCCTCTCTCTCCTCCTCCTCCTCTCGCTCCTGCTCCTCTCCCTCCTCCTACTCCTTCCTCTCCCTCCTCCTACTCCTTCCTCTGCTCTCCCTCCTTTCCCCTCCTCCTCCTCTCCCCCTCTCCCTCCGCCTCCTCCTCCTTCTCTCCCTCCTCCTCCCCCTCCACCTCTGCCCTCCACCTCCTCTGCCTTCCTCTGACCTTCTCCTCCTCTTCCCCCTCCCCCTCCTCCTCCTCTCCCCTCCTTCTCCTCCTCCTCCTCCCCCTGCTGCCCCTCCTCCTCCTCCTCCCTCTCATGAATGTAGATATCGGGAACTATTGAGATATACACAGTTGTGACATGCAGTGAGTATGCAGGCAAACAGTGATACACCATTCAGACTGAGTATTGAAGGCCTTTACCAGGCTTTGTCTCACTTGTAATTATCATCTTTATACAATAGAATAGACAAATACAAGCCCACTGTTGAGTGCGTCTCAGGCTTTGGACATGAATTAAGATCAAAATATTCAGGTGTACATGATTCTTTAGAAAAGCTGACAACATGTTTTATCATTCTATAATTAGATAGAATGCAATGAGAGGTTAGTTTGCTCGTAACTATCAGACACACAAGGAGTGGAAATGTGTATATCACCAAGAGTGGTGAAGTCATGCGTGACAATGCACACATTTCCACTCCAAGTTTGTATTTCATATATGGGTCACAGATTTTGAGAAAATGTACAATTGGCAGATCAGCATATTTTGTAAGTTCTGCTAAATTGTACTGAAGAATCATCAACACTAGGTATATATGGGTATATTTGATATTGCCTTGATTTAAAAAGTCTGTTTGGTTATGTTGAACAGTATTTTGAACCTGATTTTTGTCTTAAATTCGGGTTATTTGAGAGAATTGGCGAAGTTGAATTGTACATTTTCTGCAATTCTGACCCCTATATCATAATTACCATGTTTACATTATGAAATAACATGTTGTGGTTCCATGGCTCTCCCAACATTAACATTGTTTACATGGATCTATGAGACTAACAAGTGCCTTCTCCAGGAAGCATATGACTCAGCAGAAATTACATGTGTTTCTCTAAACAAAATGTGATGCATTACAGGAAAATGAGTCGCAAAAGTCGCAAAAAATAAATTTTGAGATATCATCATTATTTGAAATGATGAGATCAAACCGATTCTAATGATGGTAAACATAAGGACAGCTAATAAGAGTTTCTATATTCTAAGTTCGATATTTTTATTTTTGAAATAAAGTTTGGGTGGACATTTACTAGCAAAGTAAATGCACTGCCCTGATCTGCATATTGCTGTCATGGTAACAAGCTACAGCCTCTGACACTCAGTTACAATGAAATCCAGTTAATCCAGATATGGGTCAGATTTTCAGAAAATGTACAATTCAACTTCACCAATCCTCTCAAATAACCCGAATTCCAGACAAAAATAAAGTTCAAAATACAGTTCAACCTAACCAAAGAGTTAGCTAGAATCAATTCAATGCCGAATATACTCGTATTTACCTAGTATTGACCAAATTGCAGTCTAATTTAGCAGAAGTTACTAAATGTGTACAGCTGCCAATTGTACATTTTCTGAAAATCTGACCCATATAGTTCTGGTAAGTACATATTGTTCTTGACACCCTTCCCTGAACCTGAAATTCTATTTTCATATTTTCAAAATGAAACACCTTAGGGACACATACACCTATATGCATCATTATACCTACACTGATGCCTGGGAGTTGAGAAACCGCATAGGTAATACACACTGCATCAGATAATTTTCAAAATCTATGGAACTGAAGGAGTTGGTGAAGGAGGAGGAGGCGAAGAAGAAGAAGTAAATATTGCTGAGTTAACAGCAGCTGGGGCAGGTGGTAGAGCAGGAGCTGGAGCAGATGGGGGAGAACCAGGAAGGAGGTCCTCCTCCTCCAGTAGTACCTGGATGGGGTACTGGAGGAGTAGCAGGAGGAGGAGTAGTAGAGGTGGTAGCTCTAGCTGGTGGTTATGGGTCGGATTTTCAGAAAATGTACAATTTATCTTCACCAATCCTCTCAAATAACCCAAATTTCCGTAAAAAGTAAAGTTCAAATTACAATTCAACCTAACCAAACAGATTGCTAGAATCAATACAATGCCGAATATACTCGAATTTAACTAGTATAGACCAAATTGCAGGCTTTTTAGCAGAATTTACTACATGTGTACAGCTGCCAATTGTACGTTTTCTGAAAATCTGACCCATATATAGGCTGTCCTGGGAGTCTGTCCAAGGTGGATCACTGAGGGTAGGATCCAACATTTACAGAACAGGAGGTTCTCTGTAGTAAGATCCTCCTCTATTAAAGGATTAATGACCGACATTGAGGGGCTGCTGGTGCACTGTTTGGTGCATAATCCTGAGGTTAATGACTGACATTGAGGGGCTGCTGGTGCACTGTTTGGTGCATAATCCTGAGGTTAATGACTGACATTGAGGGGCAGCTGGTGCACTGTTTGGTGCATAATCCTGAGGTTAATGACTGACATTGAGGGGCTGCTGGTGCACTGTTTGGTGCATAATCCTGAGGTTAATGACTGGCATTGAGGGGCTGCTGGTGCACTGTTTGGTGCATAATCCTGAGGTTAATGACTGACATTGAGGGGCTGCTGGTGCACTGTTTGGTGCATAATCCTGAGGTTAATGACTGGCATTGAGGGGCTGCTGGTGCACTGTTTGGTGCATAATCCTGAGGTTAATGACTGACATTGAGGGGCAGCTGGTGCACTGTTTGGTGCATCATCCTGAGGTTAATGACTGACATTGAGGGGCAGCTGGTGCACTGTTTGGTGCATCATCCTGAGGTTAATGACTGACATTGAGGGGCAGCTGATGCACTGTTTGGTGCATAATCCTGAGGTTAATGACTGACATTGAGGGGCAGCTGGTGCACTGTTTGGTGCATAATCCTGAGGTTAATGACCGACATTGAGGGGCAGCTGGTGCACTGTTTGGTGCATAATCCTGAGGTTAATGACTGACATTGAGGGGCTGCTGGTGCACTGTTTGGTGTATAATCCTGAGGTTAATGACTGACATTGAGGGGCTGCTGATGCACTGTTTGGTACATAATCCTGAGGTTAATGACTGGCATTGAGGGGTTGCTGATGCACTGTTTGGTACATAATCCTGAGGTTAATGACTGACATTGAGGGGCTGTTGGTGCACTGTTTGGTGCATAATCCTGAGGTTAATGATTGACATTGAGGGGCTGCTGGTGCACTGTTTGGTACATAATCCTGAGGTTAATGACTGACATTGAGGGGCTGTTGGTGCACTGTTTGGTGCATAATCCTGAGGTTAATGATTGACATTGAGGGGCTGCTGGTGCACTGTTTGGTACATAATCCTGAGGTTAATGACCGACATTGAGGGGTTACTGGTGCACTGTTTGGTGCATAATCCTGAGGTTAATGACCGACATTGAGGGGCTGCTGGTGCACTGTTTGGTGCATAATCCTGAGGTTAATGACTGACATTGAGGGGCTGCAGGTGCACTGTTTGGTACATAATCCTGAGGTTAATGACTGGCATTGAGGGGCTGCTGGTGCACTGTTTGGTACATAATCCTGAGGTTAATGACTGACATTGAGGGGCTGCTGGTGCACTGTTTGGTGCATAATCCTGAGGTTAATGACTGGCATTGAGGGGCTGCTGGTGCACTGTTTGGTACATAATCCTGAGGTTAATGACTGACATTGAGGGGCTGCTGGTGCACTGTTTGGTGCATAATCCTGAGGTTAATGACTGGCATTGAGGGGCCGCTGGTGCACTGTTTGGTGCATAATCCTGAGGTTAATGACTGGCATTGAGGGGCTGCTGGTGCACTGTTTGGTGCATAATCCTGAGGTTAATGACTGTCATTGAGGGGCTGCTGGTGCACTGTTTGGTGCATAATCCTGAGGTTAATGACTGGCATTGAGGGGCCGCTGGTGCACTGTTTGGTGCATAATCCTGAGGTTAATGACCAACATTGAGGGGCTGCTGGTGCACTGTTTGGTGCATAATCCTGAGGTTAATGACTGACATTGAGGGGCTGCTGGTGCACTGTTTGGTGCATAATCCTGAGGTTAATGACCGATATTGAGGGGCTGCTGGTGCACTGTTTGGTGCATAATCCTGAGGTTAATGACTGACATTGAGGGGCTGCTGGTGCACTGTTTGGTGCATAATCCTGAGGTTAATGACTGGCATTGAGGGGCTGCTGGTGCACTGTTTGTTGTACAATGATAATGCACAAACAGTGCACCAGCAAGCCCGAAATGGAGGTTATTAATCCTTTTAGTCTCTGCCAAAGGTGACCATCAGGCGAGTGACTAAAGCAAGATCTTTCTGTAAAGTAAAACGTGTTTTCGAAAGGATACAGAGTGGATAAGAAACTTAACTTCTTTAACGTAATGTAAAATAGGGTGTGATGACAGATTACATATTGTATATTATATATATATTCCCTTTTTCTCCTTTATGTAACTGCACTATTGATGATGAGAAATAAAAATTCTTTAATAATAATAATAACGTGGACCTGGCACCTTCGTGCCTTATGAGGCTTCATAAAAATCAATATTTATATTTTCGGGACCCGCCGAAATCCTTTCCTGTGGTAGCTGCAGTTACAATCACCTTTTTCTGTTGGCTGATTCAACTTCGAATCCTTGCATAAACAGATAACAGCAGCCAAAGATATTCGCAAATTTGGCAACGGTTTTTGTCATAAGAGCTGAAATTGCAGCTTTGATTTCAAATTTGTTCATATCTAAGCCTGTAGCTGACCCATATCACAATGACCTCAACTGTATCATAACAGTCTAGGCCCAAACCCTCAGATCAGATAAGAATAGTATATTGTAAAGAAGACTAAGGGTTTTTAGCCCATAGGTTCAGTAAGATGAAGAAGTGAGACAAGAAGTCCGAGGTTGTAGTTCGTCTGGATTCGGCCTAGGCGGTGGTGACTCAGCGAGTAACAGAGTGCCTAGGTCCGAATGGTCACTTTATTTTATACTCCACAATCATGAATTATTCATACAATCAAACCCAGGAAATATTCCACTAGCTCTTCCCCTTCCCTCTAATTGGTTGAGGGAGAGAGAATCTTCCTTGCCCACACGCCGACCTCTGCTCCCCAGGCAGAGACCATATATGGAATGCATGCAGGTCGGATCCCTCTCCTCAGCCTTCCCCCTCCCACCCCTTACTCATGGATCCCATGGCTCGTGCCGGCCCCCCCTCCCTCTTAGCCCTTCCCCCCTCTTGATACCCCAGAGCAGTGTATAAGTAATTAGGTCGGGCTGGGGGAGGTGGGGTGAGCCCTGAGTGGCTCATCTCCCCCTCCCTCCTGGCCAGGCCACGTGTGGCGTGCGTGCCCTGACCATGATCAGGGCTAAATAGGTCGGGTCTGGGATCCAAAGATGCCAATTCTTTACATTCGTCCCATATTTTATTTTTGTTGAAAGCTTTCTTTCGAACAAAATATTTAGCCACTGATCAACCCAGTCCAAACAGACAAGAGAAATAGAAATAAGGTTACATAATTTACACACACAAAATCATAGAAAAGGGTAAAGTAAAAGTATTATAAATTATTATATCTGTAGACCTAACGGGTCAAGATAGAAAGTTTCCAAAGGGAGTGGCTCTATTAAAAAGGAGTGTTCATTTATATCAGAGGCCATCACCCTGCACTAAAAAGTCTTTTAGTCGAATATTATGTAAGAGAAGTCTCTGTGTTTTTAAGTGTGCTCCTGAACACTGTTAAATGTCTTCCTTTGTACTGAGCTAGTACTCACAAAGTTCTCCAATACGGTCGTCACCGCCGTCTCCTCTGCCCGGCCGGTCAGCCGAGGCCCCCGCTGGACCTCGTCGCTGACCGACAGGACGCCCGTCTCTTTCCCTCTCCTCCTTTGGCCATGGAGAGTGAGAGCGGTTGGGTAGTCAACACTACAATATTTCCATTTTTAACCTCAAATACTACAGAACACATGTCGACTTTACTGTAGCATCACGTATAAACTCTTATTATTTGGAAAAATACCTCTTCAAAGCAGAATGGTCGGAGACAAGGTGAGGGCTTCGATTCCATGGTGCTTCCTCTCAGGCTCCTCTGTCTCGACCGATTCTGTTTGTGTAAAAACAACTTCTCACAATGAGAGTTGAAATAAAAATACCTATTTGGGCTGGATCCTTGTTCACGGATTCCACCATTTCCTCCCGAGAGAGAAAATGGATTTCACCCAGGTATACTACTCTGTGTTCTGTGATCTCCCTCGCACCCGAGAAGAGGACAGAACAAAAATTAATAGTAAATATTAAACAAGAGTAAGTTACAGACAAGTTCAAAAAGTGTTTGTTACCCCAGAGAAACCCAATAAACATTGGTAGACTAATTATTTCATCCTGGTCAGTCCGAAATTGGCAGCGTAATATGGTGAGGCGGGGGAGGGGGCAGGGATATGCTCGAGGGAACGAGAGCCAGTCCTAGCGCCTGGAGTGGCCTCTCCCTCCTCTCGATCTAGGTCTTGGAGGGCTAGGGCTACAGGGTGGTGGGTTGGGGGTCCTATTGGGATACTCTCTCGGGGCTTAAGGTTTCTCAGACAACACAAAAGGTTGACTTTGCCTCTTGGGGCGAGCCCCTTTCGGCGGAGGTAGATTATTCCCAGGGTCATGACTCCTAGGAGAGTGGGGATGAGAGTGGCTATACCCCAGATAGAACTTTCGGACCAAGGGGTGGAGGAAATCAGGGGGGAAATGGGTTTAGGAAAATCTGTCAGGGCTAGTAAGGGTATTTCAGCTCTTGGCAGGAAAGTCAATTGCTGGTCTAAATGGGGGTAAAGGGATAATTTGCCATAAGTCAGATTAAACCCGGGGAGGGGCATAATCTTGGGGATGGGGAGGGTTATATGGGACTCATGGCGTTGGATGCTACTCACACGCCAATCCTTTCCGACCAGGAGACAACCGCCTTCTAAAATCACCCTGGCATGCCGATGATACGTTTGTATCACTGGTTTTTGCCCAGGGCACCTCAAGATTGTTTCCAGAGGTTCATAAATAGCCAGAATTACAGAAGAAATGGACTCTCCCTCTCTAAACACTTGGTTTGTTAAGTTATTTCTTTTTACAATCTGCGCCTTACAAAGGTCTGGCTTTTTACCTAAAATAATATTTGTTTCGCAGGTCGGGGTTAGATGCTCTATTGTAACTGAGCAAATCTGGGGTTCAAACCCGATACAATGCTGAGGAAGAAATGACGCGCTGGATATGCTATCTAGGGCCACCTCCTCTTCTCCTACCAACTTTCTCAGGTGGTCAGCACCATATGGGACCGGAAAATACTTTAATCTATAGTGTAAAAATTGAGTGCCTGAAACTGCCGGAATTACTGTCTGGTATATTAGCTCCTGTTCGCCGTCTAATAATAGTCGAACGTTCAGGTGTCTATAATACCAGCGGTTATCTTGTGGGGTGTAATGTTTCCCTTCTTGTAATTTAGACAATATTTCTGATAAGTAGGCCAGTGGTAAAATCTGGTCTGTTAAGAATCCCCTTTCCAGCTGAATGCGCTGGCGATAAAATAATTCGTTTTGACGGTGGTAATTTTCCACCGCCCTACTCACTCGCTGCAATAGAATATCCACTTCCCTTTTCATATGAATTCTATGAATATCTTTACTGAAACCATTTAACTGTGTTAGAATGTCTGTCACTTGGCGGGAGATGTTACTTGCTGCAGCTTGGAGCTGCGCGATGTCCAAGCGGTTCTCTGTCATGTAGAGCCTTGTCTGATTCAACACCGACACCATTTCTTCCTGACAATGGGCCAATGCGCTCTCGCTAGCCTGAGCTTCTTGTACTGCAGACCTTAATTCGTTCACCTGTCCTACAGTAGCGGTGCCAAACAAGGCACGGCTTAGCGAGCCCACAAAATTGAATAGGCCTCTCTTCCTTCGGGTGTCTTGTTGGACTGGTGTTGGAATCTCTGCCTGGAGGAAACCCATGTGCTCCTCCCAGGCACTGACATCTCCGTCTCCCACAACCTCCGCCTGTCTGAGTTCTCCAATTCGCCTTCTTAGGACGGAGACCCAAGCACTGACAGGAGGGGGCGTGGGGGGGTGTAGAACGATCACTGTTGTCCAAGTCGCGGTCAGGGCTCTGACCTCCCCTTCCTCATACACCAACACCCCTTCCTCCTCAAACAAATCGCCATTAGCCATCATAGCCAGGGTGATTATGAGGAGGGACTGGAAGGTGTAGGTTGAGAGAAGTCCGTCACTGGTGGTGCCCCTGGGTCGAACTCCCATGGTTGGGGCTGTGGTGGGGGTGACGGTGGGGGTGGGGGTGACGGTGGGGGTGGGGGTGTAGGTGGTGGTGATGGTGGTGGCGATGGTGGGGGTATACAGGGCAGCTTCCTCGGCCTCTGCACGGGTGAAGTGGGCGTGGCTGGGTTTGGTGAGGAGTCAGGCCTTTCCCTCTTAGTAGAGCCTAGAGGGTGGAACACTTTGATCCTCTTTTCAGTGCATTCAGAGGTGGTGGTCAAGGCCTTGGGTTTAGGGCACTTGGTTGGGGTCTCTATCCTCCCTCTTTTTGCCCTTGACCTTGTAACAGGACCTGGTGGTGGTGTGCGCGGGGGAGCAGTCTCCACAGCAACGGCTGGTGGCAGGGGTCGGCGCAATGTAACTGGCTTGGGTGAAGCTAGTACTAGCACCTTCTCCCTCGGCGGTCGCTGCTGGGGTGGGCGTGGCACTTGTTGTGGTTGAGGTGGGCGTGGCACTTGGTCCTCGTCCTCCACGTGCATGTGCTCGTCCTCTGGTTGCTCTGCTCTCGCTTGGTCTTCCTGTTCTATCTGAATTGGAGGAGGCATGTTTGGTATGGGTAAATAAACAGTGTCGGGCACTGCCCTAGGCTGGGGTGGGGGAGGTGGTGGAACATGAACTTGTTGAGCTTTTTGGGCTTGTCTCCGAGCCTTATTTCTCTTTCCTTGACCCGCCCTCGGTTGCCTAGTTCTCAGTATATCCCATTCTATTTCCCCAGATACCATTTTTACCCTATCCCTATTTATACGCCTGCGTTCACCCTGGGGTCCCCTCATAGTTAGGGTGGTACCCCTTATCCCCGTTATTACATAACCATGATCCCACTTGGGATCTAATGGAGCGCTGGTGCCTGATAGCACCACCACATGATCCCCTATTTTTAGATCCTTTGCATTTGCTCTGGCCCTTAATCTCTCATAATTAGCCACTCTACTGGCCTCAGTGCGCTCAGCAGCTTCTCTGAACGCATCTGTTAAGGCCTGTAGGCGCTCACTGAGTACGGCATCTTCTGTTCCCTCTGGAGTGGGGAATATTTTAGAAAAGGGATATCTTGGATTGGTGCCAAAAGTTAAAAAATATGGTGTAAAACCAGTTACACAAGAAGTGGAGACTCTATGTGCCCAGAGGGTTGGACCTAAATGGCTCTCCCACTCTGCTGGTCTTGCATTGATGAATTTTCTTAGTATATTTTTAAAAGTTTTGTTAAATCTTTCGATTTTACCGTTTGTCTGGGGGTGAAAAGCTGTAGAATGCCTTACTTCAGTGCCTATGGATTTAAGGTACCCTTCCACTTGCTGGTTCATAAATTCAAGTCCCCGGTCGGTGATGAGCACCTCTGGGGGGCCATACCTAGGGACATATTCATTAGCCAGATAATCAGCAATGTTTTTAGCTGCTTTGGAGGGTATGGGTTTGACTTCTACCCAGCCAGTTGCGTGATCTATTACAGTCAAGATGTATCTATTACCTTTATCAGAGACTGGGAAGGGACCACAGAGATCCATTCCCAGTATCTGACCAGGATATTTTGCTATTGGCATCGCAGTAGGAGGTACACGCGCCCTACCCACTCTGTTTACAGCACACCTAGCGCATCGGATTAAGACATTATAGGTATCTCTTCTCATGGTGGGCCATTTATAAGCCTCTTGGATCCTATCTAGGGTCTTCCTCATGCCCTGGTGGCCTACTTCAGTGTGGGCGCGCCTCACTACTCTATGCCTAGCTGAGGGTGGCAGGACCAGGCGGGGGTAGGCTGGCTTGCCTGGGGGAGGGGTGAGAGTAAACAGCATGCCATCAATTATGGTGTAATCCCCCTCATCCTCCATCCCCTGTTGAAATTGTTCCAACTCCCTCTGTTCTAAACGTATTTTGTCTTTCTCGAGTTTATCAAATTCCCAAGGAATCTCATCTATCTCCTCCAAGGCACAGACTTCAAGAGAACTGAGAGTCGGCCCTTCCTTCTTGGGGTTTGTTTTTATTCGAGAAAGCATGTCTGCCCGGATATTGTCTGCCCCTTTTCTATATTCAATGGGAGCCCCAAACTCTGCTATTAATACCGCCCATCTTTGAATTTTGGTGTTTTTAACTTCTCCCACAAACAGAGACTTTAAAGGCTTGTGGTCAGTGTAAATTTTGAATTCGCTACCCTGTAGATAAGGTCTGAGCTTGTTTAAGGCATACACGATTGCATAAGCTTCCTTTTCAATCGTAGCCCAATTGAGTTGTGGCCCAGAGAGTTGTTTAGAGATATACTGAACTGGCCTCTCTATGCCTTCACTATCAGACTGGACCAATATGGCCCCTATTGCGTAATCACACGCATCGCTATAGAGACGATAAGGCTTATCCAACTGGGGGTGCGCCATTACTCTATCTGAAGTTAGTAATTCCTTCAGAGTTTCAAATGAGCTCTGCTGCTCTTCCAACCATTCGAACCTGGCATACTTTTTGGTAAGTTTGACCAAGGGATGAGCTACCTTAGCATAATCTGGGATACATTGACGGTAATACCCAGTCATTCCTAGGAAGGAGCGAATTCCGCTCACATCCTCTGGAGGCAGCATATCCCTGATAGCGCTACATTTATCTGGGTGGGAATTAATTCCATCTTTTGAAACTTGGTAGCCGAGGAGATCTACCTTTTCTTGTTTGAAAATACATTTACTCTTTTTGACTGTAATTCCGTATTCTTCTAATTTATCAAACACCAGAGCCAAATGGTGATCATGCTCCTCTTCAGATTTGGAATAGATTACAATATCATCTATGAAAGTCATGCAAAATTTGCCAATAAATTCCGAAAACATTTTGTTCATGGCCCGTTGAAAGACGGCTGGTGCGTTAGTGAGTCCAAAAGGCATCCTACGGAATTGAAATAGGCCCCTATGACACACAAACGCTGTCTTTTCCATGCTATCCGGGTCCATCTCTACTTGCCAGTAGCCGCTTTTTAGGTCGATGGTGGAAAAGACAGTTGATCCTGCTAAACTGTCAAAAATATCTTGAATATTTGGAAGTGGATGAGCATCCTTTTTGCTTACAGAGTTTAGTTTTCTGAAATCGACACAAGGTCTATTGCTCCCATCTTTCTTTGGGACCAACAATATCGGGCTTCCCCATGCTGAGCTGCTGGGTTCTATTACTCCCAGCTCCAGCATTTCATCTAATTCTTTATCTACAAGTTTTCTCTTGGCCAGGGGCAAACGATAGGGGCGTTGATTAATTGGGCGCGCATTTCCAGTATCTATGTGCATTTTCACATCTTTAAAGGTACCTAATTTTCCCTGCTTTCCTATGCCAAAAACAGCGGGGTATTTTTCTTCCCATGCTTCTGCCTCTGTGTGGATAGAGGCGAATTCTTGATCTGCACTACCCACTTGTTGCCTTCTGTAACTTTTTCCTTCCAAAATTACCTTTCTTTTTCTGAAGCTAATTTGGGCATCTAATATAAATAAGGCATCATCCCCCAGAAGCAGTTCATGGTGAAGTTTTCTTACAATATAAACTGGAAATGAGCTACCCCCCAAGTTAACTATCGCCTGCCCTTCAGTTTTAAGATCATGACCAGAGAGTGATTTAAGAGATTCCCCCTTTGTCAATACGAGAGGCCGATGATGGGTTTTGCAAAAGGCTCTCCATACATCCTCCCGCATTAGACTCCTTGATGCGCCGGTATCAATGAGGGCACGCATCTCCATCCCCGCCACTGAGATGGAGAGGCAGAACCTCTCATCCGGCGTTTCTATTCCCCCTGGTTAACATATTTGGCTGGCTTTTGAGTGGTAGAGGCCATCTGCATGGCTGCCACCACTGCAGCCTGTACATGTGCATAGCGGTGGGAACATTCTCTTGCGAAGTGTCCCTCCTCCCCACACTCATAACAGACATTTTTACCCCTAAACCTCTTCCCTCCTCCCTGCTTATTTTTTTCCGGTCCTGGATTATCATTTCCCTTCCCCTTCCCTTTCCCTGGGTGATTTACTACCTGAGAACTGGCGATCGGGGGTGGGGGATAGGACGTGTTGAAATATGGGGGATACATAGGCAACATGGGTGTCTGAAAGGGGTACTGGGGTGCTGCACCTGATTGGGGAACGATCACTGTGGGGTTGGATGGTTTCCCCGTCTCCATCCTCTCTACTAATTTCGTAAGGTAATTCACCTTAGACTCCAAATCAGCTATCAGCTTCCAATCTGAAGCATCTGTGGGATTTGGCCCAGAGGGGGCCATTTTCTTAGGGAGGATAGCCCCAATTTCCATTGGTTCATCCTTCCTATCCCCTCTGGTAGGTTGTCCTGCCAGAGCGAATGTGTGAGCCGCAGCTGAGGCTTGTCTTATTGCCTCAGCCAGGGTATCAGGGCGAGCAGCAAATACGTCATGACGTATTTGCTCATCCCTGAGTCCCAACACAAAATTCCTGACCAACGTCTCTTGGACTATCTCGTGGTCCAGGTTATCCACGCTGTAAGCCCTCTGAGACGCTAGTTGGAACTTGCGTCCGTATTGTTTTGCATCCTCATATGGGAGCTGATAGAGATCGGTGAGCCTTGCTCGCAGCTGCTGTTCCTCCTCTTCATTCATGAAGAGGCGGAAAATCTCAGCCCTCGCCAGATCCCATGTCCTATTGGCCGGTACCTGTAGGAATCCTGCCACGCACCTCGCTAGAGGCCCGCTGGCAAGAGTTCCCAAAAGCTCTAGAGTGAGCGTATCATTCGCTACACAGTAGGCTTTTGCCCTGCTTATTCCATCCAGCCACTCTCTCAAAGTGTCCTTATTGGACCCATCATTTACTCCTAGCATGGCGCCATGGCGTTCCATGCGCCTTCTGACCTCCTTAATAGCTGCAAACCTGGCCCTCCTTTGACCCTCGTCAAGCATGGCCAAGTCCGCGGCATTGAGATCCCAATTGATGTCCGCCATGTTTTACACTTTGTTGAGAGAGTGAGAGTAAAGAAAAAAAAGAAAACTAGATGGCACAAGGTACAGAGTTATAACCAACAGAACCCAGAACCTAGCAAAGTTTTTGCCCCGAACATTGCTCACCCACTCTCCTTGTATTATGAGTGTTTGAGTGTGATCATTCTCCCAACCCTATACAGTGGCCCAGATCCACCCTCCATACATCCCATAAATACAATTTATAAGCTCAATCAGAGTTTTTAGAGTTCCACTCACCTACTCTTCCAGCTCATCCTGCCTCTCCTAGGCTATGTCTCACTTCCAGTCAGAAGATTGGGTTGTTGCTCAACTTAGCAACAAGTCCCAGAAGTGGTTCGCCAGTGTAAAGAAGACTAAGGGTTTTTAGCCCATAGGTTCAGTAAGATGAAGAAGTGAGACAAGAAGTCCGAGGTTGTAGTTCGTCTGGATTCGGCCTAGGCGGTGGTGACTCAGCGAGTAACAGAGTGCCTAGGTCCGAATGGTCACTTTATTTTATACTCCACAATCATGAATTATTCATACAATCAAACCCAGGAAATATTCCACTAGCTCTTCCCCTTCCCTCTAATTGGTTGAGGGAGAGAGAATCTTCCTTGCCCACACGCCGACCTCTGCTCCCCAGGCAGAGACCATATATGGAATGCATGCAGGTCGGATCCCTCTCCTCAGCCTTCCCCCTCCCACCCCTTACTCATGGATCCCATGGCTCGTGCCGGCCCCCCCTCCCTCTTAGCCCTTCCCCCCTCTTGATACCCCAGAGCAGTGTATAAGTAATTAGGTCGGGCTGGGGGAGGTGGGGTGAGCCCTGAGTGGCTCATCTCCCCCTCCCTCCTGGCCAGGCCACGTGTGGCGTGCGTGCCCTGACCATGATCAGGGCTAAATAGGTCGGGTCTGGGATCCAAAGATGCCAATTCTTTACAATATCACTAAACGGTGGCCTAGGACTAAGCGTTCTAATGGGATTATAATGACATTTTGCAGTCTTTAAGGAATTATAATGGCACTTTGCTGAGGCGATAGGCTTTAATTACCTCCGTTTGAAGGGACTCTCTCATCTTAAGTTGCCCCCCCCCCCCACACACACACTCTTCTGTGGGTAGGTGTTGGTGGTAGGCACAAGGCTATATCTTCGGAAAACGTACAATAGCCCTTCACCAATCCTCTCAAATAACCCAAATTTAAGGCAAAAATCATGTTAAAAATACAGTTCAACATAACCAGACAGATTTATTGAATGAATGCAATAGAGAATACACTCAGACACACCTAGTATTTATCAATTTTCACTCTAATTTAGCAGAATTTGATAGATGTGTAGAACTGTAGATTGTGCATTTTCTGAAAATCTGACCCATATGGCAGGTGTTCCTCCAGTGCCTCCTGCTCCTCCTCCTCCAGCCGCTGAATCTAATCCATGGTCTATTGGGTCAGATTTTCAGAAAATGTACAATTGGCAGATCAATATATTTAGGAAATTCTCCTAAATTAGGCTGAAAAATGAAGAATACCGGGTATATGTGAGTATATTTGGTATCACATTGATTTAAAGTATCAGTTCTGTTATGTTAAACTGCATTTTGAACCTCATTTTTGTCTTAAATGTGGTTTATTTGAGAGGATTGGTGAAGACGAGTTGTGCATTTTCTGAGAATCTGACCCATATGGCAGGTGTTCCTCCAGTGCCTCCTCCTCCAGCCCCTGAATCTACTCCAGGGTCTATTACAGGAGGAAGCATTGAGCAGCTCCTCCTCCTGGAGATAAGCTCACAGTGCGTGCAGACAGATCCTCCATGACCCCCAGGCTCCTCCTGGGTCAGGCTACTATATACCATGACCTCTCCCTCCGCTTCCTTCTTCCTCCTCCTACACCTCCTCCTGTACCTTGTCCTGTACCTCGTGTAGACAGAGTAGGTATCCATCTCTTCTGACATTGACTAATCCTATAGCACCTCCTCCTGCATGACCCCCCTTCTGCACCTAGTCATACTCTTGGGCCTCCTCCTGTACCTGCTCCTGTACTTCCTCCTGTACCTGCTCCTGATCCCCCTTCTGCACCTAGTCCTACTCCTGTACCTGCTCCTGTACCTGCCCCTGTACCTGCTCCTGTACCTCTTCCTGTACCTGCTACGGTACCTCCTCCTCCTGTACCTGCTCCTGATCCCCCTTCTGCACCTAGTCCTACTCCTGTACCTGCTCCTGTACCTGCCCCTGTACCTGCTCCTGTACCTCTTCCTGTACCTGCTACGGTACCTCCTCCTCATGTACCTGCTCCTGTACCTGCTCCTGTACCTCTTCCTGTACCTTCTCCTGTACCTCCTCCTGTACCCCCTCCAGTACCTCCTCCGGTACCTCCTCCTCTGGTACCTATCCCAGTACCTGCTCCAGTACCTGCTCCTGTACCTGCTCCAGTACCCCCTCCAGTACCCCCTCCGGTATACCTCCTCCTGTACCTCCTCCCCCACCTCCTCCTATACCATCTCCTGCACCTACCCCCCTCTGTACCTCCTCCTGCACCTACCTGACGTTTACTGATAAGAAATTGAACTTTCCATCCGAAATCGACCCAATATCATGATGAATAAAAACGTTATCCGATCCTTCTTCTGTGCTCCGACTCTACTTCCACCAGTTCTTCTTCCTCCTCCTCGCCTATCCCAGATTTCTGCAATCTTCGCAAGTTCTTTTCTTTCATTACTTGTTAATAGTTAATTCACCTTTTCTATCACCTCCTCCTCCTCCACCTCCTGCTCCTCCTGCTCCTCCTCCTCCACCTCCTCCACCTCTTCCTCCACCACCTCCTCCTCTTCCACCACCACCTCCTCCTTCACCACCTCCTCCCCTTCCACCACCACCTCCTCTTCCACCACCACCTCCTCCTCCACCTCCTCCACCTCTTCCACCACCACCTCCTCCTCCACCACCTCTTCCTCCACCTCCTCCTCCTCTTCCACCACCACCTCCTCCACCACCACCACCTCCTCCTCCACCTCTTCCACCACCACCTCCTCCTCCACCTCCTCCACCTCCTCCTCCTCTTCCACCACCACCTCCTCCTCCACCTCCTCCACCTCTTCCTCCACCACCTCCTCCTCCTCCACCACCACCTCCTCCTTCACCACCTCCTCCTCTTCCACCACCACCTCCTCGTCCTCCTCCTCACACCTCTTCCTTCTCCCATCTCTACTTCTCTTCCTTCTCCTCGACGTCACCTCCTTCTCCTCCACCCCCTCCTTCACCTGCCCGACCACCAGAGACCATGTTTATCACATAATGCAACAGGTCATTTTATGAGACTGTGCAGGGTTGATAGTTGGGTCAGATCTTCAGAAAATGTACAATTTGCAAATCAACACATTTAGTAATTTCTGCTAAATTAGACAGAAAAATCATCATCACCAGGTATATCTGAGTATATTCAGTATTGCCTTGATTCAGACAGTCTGTTTGGTTATGATGAACTGTATTTTGAAGCTGATTTTTGTCTTAAATTTGGGTTATTTGAGAGGATTGGTGAAGGCCAATTGTACATTTTCTAACGATTTCACCCAGTTATAACTAGTTCCCTACCTCAGCCTCAGTTCTAGGATACAGGCTGTGTACAGTCTGCTGCATGGGATTGAGTCAGTGCATTTTGGCCGATCGATTGTATAGTGGTTCGTTGTAAACAACTTTATATTAATGTTTCGCGTATGTGTCTATAACTTCTGTAAATACTGTACCACCTACGTCCAACTTTATGGGTGAAGTCGCCAGAAAATGTACAATTCACCTTCACCAATCATCTCAAATAACCCAAATTGCAACGAAAATTAAGTTCAAAATACAGTACAACCTAGCCAAACAGATTGCTAGAATCAATTCAATGCTGAATATACTCGAATTTACGTAGTATTGACAAAATTGCAGCCTAATTTATCCGAATTAACTAAATGTGACCAGCTGCCAATTGTACATTTTCTGAAAATCCAACAAGACAGGCTTACAGGACGACCTGGGACTTTCCCATAAGTATTAAACCTGTTGGTATTATCCAAGTACAACACGACCTTTGTCTTAGAAATCTGTCTTGAGTTATCTTGAGTTAAAATATCTTGCATTGAGAACTGGTAGGTGGTGTTCATTTTAGTTCAGATTGCTCATCTATTATGGTCTAAATGGCTTATCAATTTCAAAGTGAAATTAATGATAATAATTGAGGATGGAGATTCATAGAGTTCATTTTTCAGACATTGTGAAAGAAAACTCAAACAAACTTGAAAGCCACTTTTGTTAGATGGCTTTTGGAATAGTTTATATATTGCTAATAATTGAAAAGAGCAGGGTATCGCATCCCATTAGCGTGTTTCCTCTATATAAGTCCTAATATATATGAGGGTCAAATCTTCAGAAAACGTACAATTGGCCTCCACCAATCCTCTCAAATAACCCACATTTAAGACGAAAATCAGGTTCAAAATACAGTTCAACATAACCAGACAGATTTATTGAATAAATACCATACAGAATACACTCAGATATACCTAGTATTTATCAATTTTCACTCTAATTTAGCAGAATTTGAGAGATGTGTAGAACTGTAGATTGTGCATTTTCTGAAAATCTGACCCATGAAAGTATAACTATTGTTAAAAGGTGAGTAAAGGTGATGTTAATTATATTCAAACTTTAATGTACTACTTATTTAAATTGTTTAAAAACTTACTGAAAATATTGTTACTTTGCCTGAAGATTTTTAATAGGTTGTATGAGAATAGCATGAATTTGTAATTTGACCCAATAGAATGTATTGTTAAAAAAGCAACCAATTCCTCCCCCTCCCTCTCTACAACAATGACAATATTCTCATATCATCATAATAACACTAAATATGATAGTTTTAATTAATTCAAAATGGGTGGTGTCTGGTTTGTTGAAGGGGTGGCGTTTAAAACAAGGAATAAATTACTTTGTTTACTTTGACTCTCCCTGTGACGTCACGTGGGGAAATGTGCACCTGTACCCACAATCCAATGCCCATTCCCTTTACCGGAAGTTGTAAAGGGATTGCAAACATTGCAATTTATCTCCTATTATCGGCTTAGAAGGCAGCCAAATGCTTTGTATGCAAGATGGATGGGATTTGTATTGAAGCTAATTGGAATTATAATGGCACTTTGCGGTTTGAGGCCAGAGGCTCTCTCAAGTTTGGGCCTAGACTGTGCAGCAGTTCTTCCTACAACTCCTTTGCTCTATTTCTATTACAATATTTATAACAGGATAAACTTATTCAAGTCTTACATAGTAGAGTAATTCATCAAGTTATAACAAAATAAACAAGATCCATTTCATTTCATTCTGTCGGCCATTGCCTTTGGGTTCTGGCATTACTCTTCCTTTATAGAATCTTGATTGTTAAAAAAAGATATGGTTGGTGGACACTTGATGAAAGATTTTAGTGAAACCAAGGTAAGCTGGGAAATGTGTTTGTCACAACGTGTGTGTTGTTGTAGTTTTCTTTATCTTTGTACGTAAGTTACCGCCTCACCCTAGAGAAAACAATGAATACAAAAATGATAATAAATAAGAAAAGGAGATCTGCGTGGTAGCTAGCATGAGAATATTGGCTCACGGCCTCTTAGGTGAGATAAGAATGGTGTCAATGATTGGACGCCTACTGCGCAATAACTGGCTTCCCTTACCCTCGAGTAGGCGTCCTAATGGGATTATAATGACATTCTGCGGGTCCCTCAGTTTGAAGGGACTCCCTCAACTCTGGGCCAAGACTGAGTGCATCTATATGATACTCAAAATTCTGTAAACTGTACATATCAATTACAGAAATTATTTTTAGTCACTGGACTGTTAAAGATAAAACAACAAGCACAGTCTAGGCCCAAAGATGAGAGAGTCCCTTCAAACGGAGGAGGGAAAGCCTCTCGCCTCAAACCGCAAAGTGCCATTATAATTCCATTAAGACCGCAAAATGTCATTATAATCCCATTAGAACGCTTAGTCCTAGGCCAGGAAACCGATTGGCGAAGTAGGCGTCCAATCACTAACATACAACTATTATCTGATCTGAGGGTTTGGGCCTAGACGGAGCATTAAAAGCTGTCTGACTGGGCACTGACGACAACCTCGGAATCTCCCACCAGTTCAGATTTCCACTTGTGTCTACACAAAAGCAAAATGGCGTAGGGACTTGTGCAGGTCGGAAAGATAAACAGACGCCAGGTAAAAATACCTCTCTGTCCTACTACTCTTAGTTCTACTCTCCCTCCTCCCCTCCACCCTCAAGGAACGGGGGGTATAACTGGGAGGTGTAGTGGCCGCGTGGGGTGGGAGGACTAACTCTTACTGACACAGCTGTTCTTACTGGTTTATGCTTAAGCTTGCCCCATCTCTTTACTATGCTTCAATTTGCTTACAGCGTGGGTAGGCTAGGCTCAGAGGTGTGAGAGAGTCCCTCCAAACTGAGGGAAAGCCTGTTGCTCAAAACCGCAAAATGCCATTATTATTTTTTTTTATTTCAGTTACGGCAAAGATATTTAAAAAGGGTGTCTACTCCAGGGTCGGAAAAAGCGTACATTTGGAAGCCATTAGCGCAGTAGGCGTCCAATCACTGACATATAATGCTTTCTACTGCTTTTGTTTTATTTATTTTTTCATTTGGCCCCTGATTTCTACCCTTGATTATGGATATATGCATTTATAAATGCGATTCGATTGTTTTATTGTTGTTTTCTAAAATGGTTCGTACAGTTAGTGACATGGGATACTACAATTCAGGGGGAGGCCTCTGTTTTGTCTTTTCTCTTTTTATATAACTTCCCTACCCTGCCTTTGTGTTCATTCATAAGGGTCAGATTTTCAGAAAATGTACAATTCAACTTCGCCAATTTTCCCAAATAAGCCAAATTTCAGATGACAATAAAGTCCAAAATACAGTTCAACCTAACCAAACAGATTGCTAGAATCAATGCAGTGCCGAACATGCTCAAATCTACCTAGTATAGACCACCTTGCAGCCTAATTCAGCAGAATTTACTAAATGTGTACAGCTGCCAATTGTACATTTTCTGAAAATCTAACCCATAAGCGATCCTCTTTGTTTGGGGCCAGCTGCGTATTCTCCCATTCCCTGAACTGGCCTGGTTTCCCTACCACTCAGTCTAGGCCCAAACATGAGAGAGTCCCTTCAAACGGAGGGAAAGCCTCTCGCCTCAAACCGCAAAATGTAATTCCATTTAGACCGCAACATGTCATTATAATCCCATTATCTAGAATGTCTAGTCCTAGGCCAGGAAAGCCATTAGCGCAGTAGGCGTCCAATCACTGACAGACCATTCTTATCTGATGTGAGGGTTTGGGCTTGGAGTGCACTACCCTCACTGCTCCCTCTCCTCTCCTTCCTCTCTTTAGCTTACAATCTACAGTCGATCCCCTGTATAGTGTATAGCCTGGCTAGCTCAGTCGGTAGAGCACGAGACTCTTAATCTCGGGGTCGTGGGTTCGAGCCCCACGTTAGGCTACGTTTTGTGGTAACAGCTGGAAGAAATGGTACCTCTTTGTATCATAATGGTATGTCGACCAATTTGTCTGTTTAATTATTACTCGACTGTACTCCTTTTGTACTCTTCGAAGATGACAAATTAAAAAAATATCTTATCTTATTATGTCCCAACAGTCTAGGCTCACAACCTCTCAGATCAGATAAGAATGCTATGTCCTAATGGGAATATAATATTTTTCGGTCCTAATGGAATTATAGGGGACTCTCTCAACTTTCGGCTTAGACTGTGGACTACATTTTAAAGCTAGTGGGAATAGTGTTCATGTCATCGGTATCTCGCATTAAGCTTGACCTTCACTGCCCCCACACAAGCCCCCCCCCTCCCCCACCCCACCCCACACCCCCACAACCAGACACCCTCCTAATATCTATCAAGTTAATTGGAATGGACTTGTCCAGGCCCTGTATCTCCTCACATCCTTCTAATGAAACTCCTGTTCTATCCCTATCACTCTTTCATATCCCAGGGATTTCCTTCCGAAGTACCTATAGCTTCTCCTCCAACGCTTATAAATTCCTCCTGCTCCTCCCCACCTCTTCAGTCCCTCGTTCCCCTCGTCTTTCTCCGAGTCCCCTCCCCAACCCCTCTAATCCCCTCCACCTCTCCAACCAACATGGGTCGTCAAAATATGTGCACTTCAAAATATCATCAAATCTACACCAGTTATAACGAAGCATTGATTCAAAACAATTGCTCCGTATTGAAACATGTTCCCACTTTGTATATTATTCAAAATACAATATCATATCCCCAATAAATCACTTCACTTTGCCAAATTTGAGAGAAAAAGAAATGTGATAAAAGGGCAAGATTGTACACATCACGACGACTTGAACCGTGTATACCTCTTCCTCCTCTTCCTCCAGCACCTCCTCCAGTACCCTCCCCCCCCCCCCCCCTGCTATACATACTCTCGATATAGCTCAATATATAAGTGACAACCAAGGCCTGGAGAAGGAAGGAAGGCACACTACTGTGTAGAATGGTAGAACTGAGTGGTACAAGGTCTAGAGCATAAGTCATACGGGCGCTATAGACCACACAAAAACCACACTATCCACTCTACCACCTGCCTATATATCCCTGCAACACACCAACCACCACTAATACCTCCAATATACTCTCTCTATTGACAATACCCTTGCAAATGTAAACACAAGTTCTATATATCTTACAACACAAATAAAACTACATATTCAAGTCCAGTCTATCTAAAATCTGAACAACCCAGAAGAAAATGATCAGCAAAAGGGCATCATCAGAGCCCTGAAAGGTACAATACCTCACTGCACTGGATATCAATCAAGATCCAATCAATCAATCAATCAATGAGAGATGAAGGTGGTATAATAATAAAGTGAATACATACCGACTGGATGATAAGGGGAGAGCGTTGATCTGCTCCTCCCATCAGCTTAAAACCCCAAGGTTCGTGTACTCCGTTCCGCACAAGTTGCGCTTTTAACACATCTATTTCAGCCATGGCTTATTCAAACTTTTAATAATACCAACGTCAACAACAAATTCCACTCCGGCGAATCGCACACAGCAGCGATTATTAGTATTATTATATAATCGCTCCTCAAGGAACAAACTCCTCAGCTGGCGAGCGACTGGATTGCGATGCTGGTTAACTAACTAACAGTGAGAGGTGGTGGTGGTAGTCCGTATACCTGATGGTAGAACAGGTGGAGGAGGGAGGGAGCGAAGAGAGGTAATAATAATCCCAGGGTAGAGTCAGAGAAGCAGGTAGTAAAGTGTGTATGCTGGGCCGCCGAGAGATCGCACTGCCGAGTGTCCGTACTCCTTGGGGGACGTCGGGCTACTGCCGTGAGTAGCAAGCAGGGCGAGGAGAGGCAGCAGGGCCTCCTCAGCTGTGGTGGTGGTGGTGGTGGTGGTGGGGCACCACTCTCTGGTCTAAGAAGGCCACCACTTGTTACTTACACCACCACCGCCACCACCACTCATATGTCAGTGCAACAAGTGTCACACAGGGGGCGACACTGAGTGTACCGCTACAACCGCCTGCACTCAATGGGTCAGATTTTCAGAAAATGCACAATTCAACTTCGCCAATCTTCTCAAATAACCTAAATTTCAGACGAAAATAAAGTTCAAAATACAGTTCAACCTAACCAAACAGATTGCTAGAATCAATGCAATACCGAATATACTCGAATTTACCTAGTATTGACCAAATTGCAGCCTAATTTTGTAGAATTTACTAAATGTGTACAGCTGCCAATTGTACGTTTTCTGAAAATCTGACCCTGATATTCAATAATCGAAAGTTGTTAAATGATCCTGGTCAAGTGAACAAAATCCATCGTTTAGATATGATCTTTATTTTTTATTATTTTAGTCTCATTGAGTCTCATACAGAATTGAACCCTACGCGTTTCGTTAGTTACAATACTTGGAGATAAAGAATAATGTCTAGGAATTATAGTCTACCTGAAGATCACATTTTAATATGTTTAGGAGATCTATGATTTGAATCCCCTGTTAATACAATTAAATGTAGTGAGATGGGGATCTATAATATCAATATTTAAAATGATAATACTAAATTAAATAATGAATTCTTTATTTTGTTAAAAAAACTACAGACACATCTTACAATTAAATATAATATAATAGATTTTTGATTTTTGTTTTGTTGTATCCATGACAACATTTTCTAGAGACGATATGAAGATTGATAATTCTATAATTATACTCTGAACTTCTTGACATAACATTAAGTTAAGAAGAGTATAATGATTATTATAGAATTATTAATCTTCATATATATAGTCTCTAGAAAGTGTTGCCAGGAGAATTTAACTACATCTTTCCTTAGAGTTAGAGAGAAAGATAGTGTTTCTGCTCTTCACTAAGCATTTGATATCGTATTGAAATAATCCTGATATTGGTATCAAAAACTCAAAACTTTAAAATGGCTTTTTAAAATTGTAATTAAATCTGTTGGAAATGGTGAGGGGGCACCCCACTGCTAATGACTAGATAAGAGCTAACCACCCTGCTGGGCGGCGGAGATGATGGAACCTTTGATAGCAGGAGAATATATCTCTTCTAATATTACTCTAAGATCTTTCTCGCTATTTGCCCATTGGTGGGGTGGCCTGTACGTGTTGTGGAAGACCTCAGTGCACAGGGGTTGTCAGTTACAGGTTCTGTGGAAGGAATGGCAGCAATGATGATTCAATCTCTTCCTCCTCCTCCCACCAACCCACGTGCTTCCTCCACCTCTGGCTCATTGTTACCCGCTTTGTTATGAAACGTGCCATAGTTTCATTCATCCTCCCAACAGCAGGCCCTCCCCCCTTCCGCCTTAAGCCGGTCCCACACATTCAAGAACTCGCAATTCGTACGAATTGGGGACTCACGAAAAGTCCAAAATTTTGCCTACAAATTGTCGTAAGAACCCATGATTTGTCGTATGAATTGGAGGTTTCTTCGTAAGAAAGCCCACACATTACCGAACTCAAGTGTGCATCTTAAGAATGATTTTGAATTCATACGGCTGTGAGTTCTTGAATGTGTGGGCCCGGCTTTAGGCAAAACAAAATAGCGGTGTTTCCGATTTAACCCCCCCCCCCCTCCCACCACCATGACTTGGGTTATTTACACTTTACTACCTAGAAAAAACTACCCAACCTAAAAGTTATTTTTACCTTCCCTAATCTTTTAAAAGGATATTTTTTTTTAAAAAAAAAAAGCTAATTAAAGTAGGATTTATTTTAAAAATCGGAATCGAACACACACCTATAAATATGTGTTTGGCATTATTCAAACAGAGTTGGAGAATCTCGCCCTGTCTTTGGATTTTCGAATGAAGGGGGTTGGGGAGGGGCAGTTGTATTGGGTAGTAGGACCAAGGGCCAGTATCAGAATTGACGGAAGTACAAAAGTCATCATATGAATCGGGGTAATAGCCTCCCTGAGAAGTAAATTGCGATCAGGACAGGCCTCAATAATGTGATGTCAAGGCTATATTGAAGTATTAGGCTAATACTTAATCATAAAATCTTTCCCTTTTTAAACCATACGTTTGATCTTTTTTTACCTTGACCTTGTATAACATTGTTATATTCTAAAACTCTTATCTCTATTTTGACTTCATTAAGAAAGGCTTTAAATACCATTAAAATTTTGTTGTTATGGAAAATTCTCTGACGATAAATTATAGAACATTCTCACTGGGTCATTAACCTGACGGATCATATCGCAAAGTCTCAGATATTGCATGAATCACATTTTATTTACCCTTTGTTTTTATCATACATTTGTCCTAATTGTTGACATTTCATAATAAGCAATTATTGCTATATATATTATGTTATCCTCCCTGTTGACACCCATGTTATGATATATTGATTATGATGTACAGTTTTCTTCAATGGTAGTGCAAAGAATTCAATAATGTGAAATTGTAGTTAATTCCATTGCTTAAACTACTGTATGTAATTACTATTATTATACACATAGTTTTAGGCGACACATTAAAACATTAGAAGTATCTATTAAAAATTCCCTTTTTAATAGAAGAAAGTTAAACTCTGTAACCGAAATGTAAGAATCAGAACATCACACGGCGACTTTGTCAATACAAATCAACCTTATGAAAACTGCTGTTGTCTGGTTTTAGTATTCAATCAACTAAAATCTATTAAAAAGTATTATAATTATCAAAATGTCACAGCCTTGATAACAAATATTCCGAAGAAAAAAAATCTTTTCAAATCAATTTTGCTCTTGGACTCAAGATATGTATGTATGCACTCATGTATGGAACACCTGAGTCTGGCTTTAATTTAATCTTATTAATCACTGACCACAGACGTGGAAATTCCATATTAGGGTAAGATCTTCAGAAAATGCACAATCTACAGTTCTACACATGTATCAAATTCTGCTAAATTAGAGTGAAAATTGATAAACACTAGGTATATCTGAGTATATTCTGTATTGTATTCATTCAATAAATCTGTCTGGTTATGTTGAACTGTATTTTGAACCTGATTTCCGTCTTAAATTTGGCTTATTTGAGAGAATTGGTGAAGGCCAATTGTACATTTTCCGAAGACTTGACCCATTAGGAATCCCCATATTTGGCAAGCACTGCAGTTTTAATCTTAAACCGCTTGTACTATAGTTAGCTATAGTTGTACACGGTAGCGTTAGCTTAATGGACTGTCTGGAATGTCCACAACTTCCGGAGCTGATTATTCCGTCACTTCCGGTTCACTAAGTGCGTCTTCCTAATCTGTGACCACAAAACAACAATATTGTAACTATCTTCTGAAGTAGCGGATCCAAACACAGTCATTGCAAGGGGATTTAAAGTGAATTAAGGGATTAACTTTAAACAAACATCTTAGATATGTCCTGGATGGAAACTGACAAGAATACAGATCCATGTGAAGAATGTACGTTATTGTACCTGAAAAGCAAAATCTCATTTTATGTTATTTTATGATTCTTTATCCATATTATTTTAGTGAAATAATCTACAGTCTTCATTCCTTAGGCGAGGAATATGCGAATATAATTCTGCTCGTGCTACTGGAAATTGAAAAAATTAAACTTTTACACAACAAAACAGTTTTAAATTACGTAGTTCCCCACTTGCAATTGTCATAGCATGAAAAATCCAGATAAAAACCAAGCAATGACCATGCGTACATTATGTAGTATTCAATATAGTATAGGCACCGTTCCATACAGATATTTAAAAGCCAATCCTTTATCAAAAGAACCTACTGGGTCAGATTTTTAGAAAATACACAATCTATAGTTCTATACACATCTCTCAAATTCTGCTAAATTAGTTCAAATAATACTAGGTATGTCTGAGTATATTCTGTATTGTATTCATTCAATAAATCTGTCTGGTTGTGTTGAACTGTATTTTGAACCTGATTTAATTTCCTCTTAAATTTAGGTTATTTGAGAGGATTGGTGAAGGCCAATTATACGTTTTCTGAAGATCTGACCCACTGAACATACGACTTTGCCACTTGCTCCAGGGAGAAAAGCGGATCCCCCAGCCACTCTGTCATCTTCTCAGATTTCGTTTCACCAACTTTCTAATCAAATCGCGCAAATTCCTTAAATATTTCTGCATGATTGATCTCGCGCTGAAGCTGAAGTCCGGCTGGCTCACTGTCTGAAGTATTTGGACACAGATCCTAATCTTATATTTTGTAACATCGGGTTGGAAACCCCCTCGTTAACGCATACAGTAAACCGTTTCTTATAAGGACACCTTTGGAACCAGCCGAAAGCGTCCATAAAAGCAAGACATTTGGTTTAAGGGGAGTTAGCTACAACAGAGATTTACACTGAAGGAACGGAGTGCAACTGCCCATCATAACGATATTTCCGGAAGAATCTTCCAGTTTGATTTAGCAGAGAAGTTACCAAATTGATAGAGCAGACAATTGTACATTTTTCTGAAAATCTGATCCATCAACAATAAAACAACAATAAAAGTTACTCCCCCCCCCCTGGCAGTTGTAATCATTAAGACAAATATATCGCTGTTCTTTTGATATATTTGACTGAATTAGTGATTGACTCAAACTGGCCGTACAAACGAGGTGTCCAGTTTGGCGAGGTGTCCGCTATATAGAGGTTCTACTGTAGGTGTTGGTAGAGGCGTGGGGTGGCGTGTGTGGGGAGGCGAGCATGCTCCATTAGCTTAGGTTGGATTCCTATTGTTAACCTCAGTGTGGTAGACAAAACCAACCTCTGATACAATGTATTGCTATGCAGTCGGGTTTTCCCCGCCCCCGTACCTCTACAACCCCTTTTCCGACGATCTGACCCACATATAGCTAATATGTGGGCCAGAATTTCAGAAAATGTACAATTGGCAGCTGTACACGTTCAGTAAATTCTGCAAAATTAGGCTGCAATTTGGTCAATACTAGGTAAATTCGAGTATATTCGGCATTGCATTGATTTTAGCAATCTGTTTGGTTAGGTTGAACTGTTGTAAAGAAATCTACACTGTATTTGAACTTTATTTTCGTCTGAAATTTGGGTTATTTGATAAGATTGGCGAAGTTGAATTGTACATTTTCTTAAAATCTGACCCATACAATACTTGATTAAGGCAATAAGTAATGTAATACACGTATCTCATTGGTAAAAGCAAAAAAGAAACTTAAATTTTAAACTTAATAATATCATTTGACATTGTTATTCAGGACATATGTTTGTTTTTCTCAACATAGCCTCTTAAAGAATACAATACTTTTTAATGTGGTAAACTCGTGTGAAGTCATTTCTTCAGATGTCAGGTTTGCCATTTACAATCTAATTATTGTAATCTAATTACATTAATATATCTCCTGAACAAAAACGGGGAACTCAAACTCTTTAATCGCTTCCTGCATCTAGCAGGGCCCTGCAATTCCGTAAATATAACGAAATATTTATCACCCAACTCAACCTTCCTATAATGTCAAGCGCAAACAGTTTACAGTGGAATGGAGAACGACGCCAGGGTCTATTTAATAGGGGATTTGCATAGCCGCCATTTTGAACTGTGGTTTGCATGGAATCATGGGACTAATGTATAAAATCTATAGAAAACATGCCATGTTCAGCATGGACTATTATTTATCAATGTTCTACTGTCAATATCCATGTGTTTTACATGGTTCCATAACACAAGTCCCCATCTTTCCCATCATGCATTTGGTTTTTATACATCATTTATAAAAGTTCTGATATTGGTGAATACATTTTTACAATTTTCGATAAATATGTTGCCAAATATTTGTATGTCAGATTTCATCAGAATCCACCCAGGATGCACTGTAACAGACATGCGCAGCGCGGCACATGCAAATCCCCTATTGAATTAATGTCGTTGTAAAAAATATTTAATGAACCTATGAATTTACTTGTGTTTTATGGTGTGTGTGTCAGCGTCCGCTAAGTGTTGTCACGCTAACGAATAGGGGATTTGTATGTCTGCCATCTTGAATCTTGATTTGCATAGAATTATGGGAGTTCTATGTCAGTGTAAAAGCATGTAAAAGCTATAGAAACATGTTATGTTCAGCATGGGATATTTAACAGTGATTTCGTGTAAATAGACATGTGTTTAACATGTTCCCGAAATATAAATAAGAATTCAACTTTCCCATCATGCATTTGATGTTCATAGACCATTTATACACAAGCTAAGATATTGGTGAAAAGAACCGTGCATTTTCTGATAAAAATGTTGCTAAATATTTGTATGTCAGATTTGAACTGAATCCATCCCAGCATGCACTGTAATAATGGAAATCCCCTATGTACAACGCACCGGAACATACATGTGTTATTTCCCCAAATCATACTCACGTTTGTTGCAACCACACTAATGTCTTGGAAAAAATGTAAGAGTCATGCAGAGGCAAAAACACAACCAAAGGTATTTCCATGAGATTATCAGTCAGATCATCTGGTGATCTTCCATCTAGTGTGGTACAAAACTTGATGTCTAAACAACTGAGATGTATATAATTAGACTGACATGGCTCAAAATTAGTTATTGAGATTTCTTACTCGTTCCCGAAAGTTCAGAACGTTATCTGCGTATTATATAGAAGTATGATATATATATATCCATTTCTTCACATTTTCTAGGGCTGCTTATATTTCAATTTCAATACTCCAAATTTTCTTTACGTACTAATTGATAAAAATAAATTCTCCTTTTACACTCTAGTTCCCAACACTCAGATCAGATAGGAATGGTATGCCAGCCTTCTTCGCTAATCGGTTTCCTGGCTTAGAACTCGGCGTTTTAATGGCATTATAATGACATGTTCCAGTCTTAATGGAATTATAATGGCATTTTTGCGGTTTGAGTACTTTCCCTCCGATTGAAGGGACCCTCTCATCTTTGGGCCTAGACAGTCCAGGTCCAAATCCTCAGATCAGATAAGAATGGTATGTCAGCCTACCTCGCCAATCGGTTTTCTGGTCTAGTACCTAGTTGTTTTAAGAATATAATGACATTTTGCGGTTTGAGGCGAGATGCTTCCCCTTCGTTTGAAGGGACCCTCTCAACTTTGGGCCTAGACTGTTTACATATTAATTGATAACAATAAATTCTCCTTTTAGTTGAGGACACCCACTTGAACGCTGATCAAGGCGTCTGAGTTTGATCCAGAGCCTGTGTTGATGATGTATTATGAACAAGTAAATTAGAGAGTGAGGGCTTTAATTAGCGCTGTTTAGTGAGCTTGGAATGAGCTTTTATGTGTCGCCTGACCTTAATCTGCCACCCAAGCTAAAAACCTGATAATTGAATAATGATACCGTAGCTTTATAATTTCTCTATCTGTATCAACCATGCACCTAAGAAAGATAAACACGGTAGTATTTCTATGATGTATGAATTCATGTCCGAGGGTGAGATCGCCGGAAAATGTACAATTGACCTTCACCAATCCTCTCAAATAACCCAAATTTAAGGCAGAAATCAGGCTCAAAGTACAGTTCAACATAACCGGACAGTTTTATTGAATGAATACAATACATAATACACTCAGATATACCTAGTATTTATCAATGTTCACTCTAATTTTACAGAATTTGAGAGATGTGTAGAACTGCATGTAGATTGTGCATTTTCTGAAAATCTGACCCATGATGAATACCAAAGACCGGAGAAATAATGGGACTTTATTTCAGTCTAGGCCCAAACCCTCTGATCAAATAAAAATGCCAGTGATTGGATGCCTACTGCGCTAATCGGTTTTCCTGGTCCAGGACTAGGCGTTCTAATGGAATTATAATAACATGTTGCGGTTCTAATGGAATAATAATGGCACTTTGCGGTTTGGAGCGAGAGGCTTTCCCTCAGTTTGAAGGGATTCTCTCATCTTTGTTCGGGCCTAGGGTGATTCCTAGAGTCTCTGTCTATGGAATAAACTGCCCGTGAATGTCAGGAATTTAGAAGAAAGAGGAACGGTTTGAAAGAGAAATAAATAGGCTGACATGTAGGGGGTAAATCTCAGAAGTGATGAGAATCCATCTAGAATATCATTTAGAACCTCACGACGTTTTAATGATGGAACAGTCGGTTGGTGTTCGTGTTGGTACATTATTTACTGTAGGGGATATCATCATTGGTTCTAATCTCCAATCAGTTGGCGGAATTTCAAGCCTTACTGGAAAAATATGGGTGAAATCGCCAAAAAAGGTACAATTCGTTTTTACAATTTTTCTCAAATAACCCAAATTTAAGAGGGAAATCAGGTTCAAAATACAGTTCTGCAACATAACCAAACGGACTACTTGAATCAAGGCAATATCAAATATACTGAGATTTACCTAATCTTGACGATTTGTCAGTCCAATTTAACAGAATTTACTAAATGTGTTGATCTGCCTATTGTACATTTTCTGCAGATCTGACCCATATACTATTTAATACGATTATGCTACTAAGGTTATCAACAGTTTCAGTATAGACATTATACAATTAATTGTTTTCAATACCATGCATTCATATATATATAGGGAATCGTCAGTCAATCAATAAAGGAAGTTGATATCTCTCCATATGCAATTTGATCTTGCAATTAAGGCGAATTCTTTTTGTTAAGGGAAATTCATTGGGAATTTGACTTTTGGTGTGGTTCCAATTATTAACCTTTATTTCCAGTCTTTACATCATTATATCTTTAACTAGGCCCCTACTAGTGGGAAAAGAAGGTAGTATGACACCACGCTGTAGCATACTTATTTAACATAATATTTCTTTAATTAAAACCGAATATACGTTTTAATGTAATGATATTATTTCCATACAGGTTCTTGGTATATAACAATATGATAAATGGACCGGTCCAAGGGCGTCTCCGCTTTGTTTCTCTGCTGTAGGCCTAGCAGTCCTTCCGACTGCTCATTTGGATGGATACTGTACCCATCCATATATGGGTAAGATTTTCAGAAAATGTACAATTGGCAGATCAACATATTTGGTAAACTCTGCTAAATTGGACTTAAAAATCATCAATACTAGGTATATTTGGGTATATTTGGTATTGCCTTGATTCAAACAGTCTGTGTGGTTATGTTGAACAGTATTTCGAACCTCATTTTTGTCTTAAATTTGGGTTATTTGAGAGAATTAATGAAGGTGAATTGTACATTTTCTGAAAATCTGACCCATATATGTGGTGTGTTACAGGAAAATGGGTCACGAGTAGCACAATTAATATTTCTCAAAGTGATCTATTTATAAGATCTCTTTGTAGGAATGTTCTTAACTTTAGTGTGTCTTACGCTGGCCGATGTATGTATGTAGGCCTACCAAATTACAAGGCAGTGTATTAAATATTTTCATGCATTTTTAAGATCAACCTATATTCAGCTATTTTTACTAGTAATTGTCCACCCAGAAATATTCCAAAGTTATGTTTCAAAAATAAAAATATCAGAATTAAAAATATATAAATATTTATTATATATCTAGTGGGCCTACTGTTTACTATCATTGGAATCGGCTTGATCTCATCTTTTCAAATATGATGATATCTCAAAATCCATTTTTCGCGACTTATGACTCATTTTCCTGAAACACATCATAGATGGGTCAGATTTTCAGAATATGTACAACTCACCTTCACCAATTCTCTCAAATAACCCAGGTTTCAGATGAAAATAAAGTTCAAAATACAAATCAACCTAACCAAACCAATTGCTAGAATCAATGCAATGCTGAATATACTCGAATGTATCTAGTATTGATCAAATTGCAGCCTAATTTAGTAGAATTTACTAAATGTGTAGAGCTGCCAATTGTACATTTTCCGAAAATCTGACCCATATATATGTTGAGACCTTACATAGGAAATATGTGAATTATTGGACTATAATCCGTGCCTGGCAACACATGACATAGAATCTTGTTGAAAAGTCATGCGTTTTTTATTGAATTGATCTTTTAAACTTGTTGATGACCGATAACAAAATAATCACCAGCAGAATTAATCAAAGATTTCTTTTCAAATCGAAAGTGTATGATTATACAAAGATTAATAATTAAAATAAATTAGGTTTGAAGGCCTACTGGCAGGCAGACAGCGCGGGAAGCTCCTAATGGAACGGTTTACGCATCCCATGCCAGTCACTTTGATACCCAATAACGCCTCCAGACGTCAGCACCTTACGGTGGGTAGTTATTTAAGGGTGAGCTGTCCTATGCGTGCTTGTGTACGTATGCACCGCTGATGCCGTCTCCTCCATTCATTACTATTGAATTGTTGATTTAAAAATATTTTATTCAGGACGTTTGAACATTTCCACACATATAGTACGAATATTCTCAGGACAGCCTGATTTAAATGATACAAAAAGTTTTACATAGTTCTAGATGTTATTATTATCGGATATTACATAAGTTGTATATATTAAAACATCAACAAGCTCTAATACGTCAATCTATCTCAGTTATCTTTAGATACAAGGTTTTACAGATGCTCACGTTACGAATAAAAACGTATCCAACTCACTGACAATGTGCAAGCATTGTTTGTGGGAGTTGAATTAAAAAACATAAATACATAATACAGTTTTATCGACGCCGTGCTCTTACATATTAACAATTAATAATGTTAATCCTCGTGTAAATTATTTTCCAGTGGCTTGTATTTGACATTTCGATTATTATTATAACAATTAACACTGATGCTTAAGCTTGTTCCGTAGTAGGCTATACTTTTCCGATTTAAAAACGTTTAACTTTCCATGAATCTTCTGACTCAATTGTCACATTTCCTTTTAATAATTTTACTAAATAAGTATTATTATTATCATTATTATTAAGCATTATTGAGATTCTCTTCAAAATTTGAACATCAAAATATATTCCTTTCCGCCCCTATGTTCTGCGCCTTGGATAGCCTACATTCGAAGATCATGGACCATTCTAGACTAGTCCCCGTGAGCCTTGTATATATCCTTATCACTGATGGCTGTATAAATATGTTAAATGATAAAAACAAATGCAAGCCCTTTATCCTAAGAGTAACGGCGGACACGTTATTTTATTTCCGCGGCGGGATGGAGACACCATGACGAAATATAGGAGTCAGCAGTATTCTGTGTAATCTCCATTAGCAAAAGGAACGACCAACTTGCACAGTTCACAAGTTAGCAGGAGTTTATTTTAGTTTGTTTGTCACCTCCCGTAAGAGGTTGCAAAAATTGCAAGCGCCGATCCATATTTCAGGACGACACCGCGGGGTATTGGGTATAGTTTTCAACTAGCAATAACCGCGCCTCGGATGAACCTCATCGGCTACAGTACTGCCACTGCGCAAAGCTAACGAGATCAACGTCCCTGGGGGACTAGTAAACTATTTATTGAGTTTATAAAGGTGTCTCAAACATTACCATTATATCATTTCCAAATTAAGTAATTTTACAAAGACAATGACTTGTAATAAACAAACAATATTTAGCAATGCAGTCTAATGTGTATTGACAGGAGAATTTATAACACAGTGTCAATGATAAGGCTATTTATTTATGTTGATTTTAAATCGATAAGCGTGGACGACACTGCGGTCTGGTGTTAAGTAAGAGTACTAGCGCCAGCCAGAAAGCAGCGCTGCGTCTGCTTATATAGCGCCCGCACGCCGCGACATCTGACGGAAGTTGGGCGAACTGCTGCCAGTTCTCCCCGGTTACTGAGTCTGCATGGATGGAGGGGGACACGGGAGGGGGACGAGATATCAGGGAGTCGGGAGGGGGACGAGATATCGGGGACACGGGAGGGGGAAGAGATATCGGGGACACGGGAGGGGGACAAGATTAGAATCACCTGTTGTTATCTAATCAAGGAGGAGGGGAACGGGAGGGGGACTGTATAGAATGTCAGTCGATCTTAATATAACATAAATCTAGGGACTCAAGGGCAAAGCAAGGACTGTGTAGATATATTATCGTCAGTATTAGACCTATACACATTATGTAAAATATAAGGCTACAAACAATTAAACGATTTCAATCAATCAATCAACAAGATTTCATTCATAATTATCGTTATCAGTACTGGGAGATTTGACTTAAATATGTTGAACGTGAAAATATATTGAAATCTAGGGACTAAGGCACCGCCGAGTACGTTGGCTAAACAATCACTGAGGTTTGTGTTTTAAAACTATTATATTCTATATGCCCTTGTGTGGCAAAAAGTGCTAAAATATCATTTTGTTTTAGGGAAATGACCACTGTTGAACAAATATGACTTAGACTCTCATGAAAGATAAAACAAACAAACATTCTATATAAATATGTCATAATTTTATTATCCCTCAATACGATGTAGATGTGTTATACAGATCTATTATGTGGTAAATTTAAATTTTATTGCATAGGCCCTATTTTATTGGCTAAAGCGAAAATGTCTACAGGTTAATTTATTAAATTTTGTTGTTAATTGTTTGAAACGTTTGGGTGAGAATATTACCATCGTAAAATCTACCCGAATTCAATTCAATTCGATTCAACATATTATTCACGTGTACTTTTATTTCTCCTATCCATTGTCATTACTGTAGACGTATTAATTTTATTTTCGCGCGGATTAATTCCCGCGCACTAAGTACTTTGACACCTTTTCGCGGCAGATTTAAATTCGCGCAGCAAGGATGTCTCGGAGGTGTTTTACATTAATAGCAATACTGCCATACTGGGGGAAGTGAAAACCACCAAAAAAGTGGACTTTGTGTGTTCCGTTAAAATAAAATCTTACAAAAAAGAAATTTGTAAAGGATTGATTGATCTATCGGCCTTGATGAATATTACATAAGGCTGCATCAAGTGCATCAATTACCCCAATTTACACCACATGACTATATTCTGGACATTACACCAGTTTTAACATTTTAAAACATTTATGACCATCTGAAAGTTATATGAAAACATAAAAGTATTGAAAGACCTCGTGACCAAAAGTGGACTGCCATTTGGAGATAAAAAAATGTTAAAAACGTTTTGGTAAAAAGTCATAATATTGTAGATTGTAGGAAAACCTTAATATATGTTTGGAAGAGGTTTAATAATTGATATACTGTGTAAATAGAGGCGACGCAGGAACACATCCACTTGGTGGACAGGCGTTTTTTCTATAACTAGATCTAAAATGTACGTCCTATTTTGTAATGAAAAAAAAAATCAAATTTGACAAGTTTGAGGTTGTCGAATGAGGGCTTATATTACCAGCGTGACGAGTCTAGTGTTATTGATGTTACATAATGCAGCCCTTACGGCCTACTCTTGATTATTATATTAGTTTATCCAATCTGTTGTCCGCGGTGTAAAACTAATTTAATATAAATCATTTCTATAACTATTTCTGACAAAAGAAACGTATCACAAAATGTGTAATTCTGTCAATAAAAGTTTTTAAAAAAGAATATTTATCTTAGCATGAGATATATAGATATTTCTGTTGGCATCTCTGCATGGAGTACACTCATCAATACTATGGACCCCTGCGCTATATATGGGTCAGATTTTCAGAAAAATGTACAATTGGCAACTGTATACATTTAGTAATTTCTGCTAAATTCTGCTAAAAATATGATAAATCTTGAGTATATCTGAGTATATTTGGTATCGCATTGATTTAAAGTATCAGTTCTGTTATGTTAAACAGCACTATGAAGCTCATTTCTGTCTTAAATGTGGGTTATTTGAGAGGATCGGTGATGGCGAATTGTACATTTTCTGAAAATCTGACCCATATATAAGTTGAGATAAATATGGGGCAGAGTACATATCTATATGGGGTCAACTCATGGTGGACCTAGATTACAATCAAGTAGTGTACGATACCTTCACAATTGGGAACATGAATTAGACAATACGTGGAACTGCACGGTACAGAGCTTCAACACTGCGAACCCTGCACCATTCAACACCTGACTAACAAGGTAAGTTGGATTGAATACTTAGACAATGCACCAACTGTAATAACATTTATGAATCCGACAATTTTTAAAAATATTATTGTTCACTTTAAGGCTAATACAATATTTAACTTTCTTGGAAAAATGCAATATCCCTCAGGGATGTTTTCACACGGTGCCTGATAAGAGATTTGTTATTGGCTAAAAACATACCATCTCACTACTACAAAAGAAGTATTACAAATTCAAGAGATAATTTTACATGGAGCAGTTACTTAGTTGAATACATATCAAGAATAACGGTATACGTCAATGGTTCAGGAATAATTTTCCAAAATTGCACATCAGAAAAAATAGGTATATATCGAGATAATGTAGCTGATTCAAATAATTAATTTATTTCCCCCAAGAAGGGCAATTCAGTCCAAAACGGTGGAATCACCAACCACCAACTGTCATCTGTATATCACATTATTAATATTTCATACCAAGGTCATGTCGAATAAAACCTTTTTCAAAAACAAACAAATATTTCATAACAAAAGACCCATCATAAATGAAATCACTGGAAGTCTGGTTGTAATGTACTACTTCACTAGCGAATATATTTATTTATTGTTTGCATTGGAGTAGGAAGGTTTTGTTTGCATTTATATAACAGTGTATGCATAAGGACACCGGCCCATAGCTTTCAATACAAGCTCAATGTACAGGACTTATACACTGCGACTGTTGTATAATAATGAGGTCTCCAAGAATAAATTTATATATATCATGTGATGTGTCGCAAAAACTTTTGAGATACCATAATATTTGAAAAGATGAGATCAAGCCGATTCTAATGATCGTAAACATCTAATAAAAATCTAATAATTTTCTCTTTCCCTGTCATTCAGGGAAAGAGAAAAAAACCAAGACAGTGTATGGGGAGGTCTCCTCAAAGAAATGGAGGGGGACGAAAGTTAAATTTTTGCCTATTATATGTACTCTTTACGTGAGAGGAACGCCTCTTGTCTGGTCATTGTTGGTAAGAGAACGATAGAAAAACTGAAAATCCCCCCAAAAATCTAAATCTAAAAAAAAAAAATACAAAGGGACGCGGTGAACCTGTAGTTAGAAGTTTATGAGCCTCGATGGCAGAAAACTGAATAAAACCTTTTTTTTTTTTATAAAAGGACATCTAACAAGTATTTCTATACCTTATGCTTGATATAATATTTATTTATGTTTGAAAAAAAGGTTTGCAATATTTCTGGGTGGGCGGATTACCAGTAAAGTAGCTAAATGTACTCCATAAGATGATCTTCGAAACGCAGAGATGTATTTAACACACTGTCATAAGATTTAATGCATGTATTTATACGACGAAAAGCGCTAAACCCTCCAAACATCAGAACATTCCAACATATAGGGATCTTGTGAATAAATCACTTTAAAAATAACATTTATGCGACTTGTGACTCATTTTCCTGGAACACATCGTAATCTTCTTCGCCTCATGATATTGTTTACAATCAAAATTGTGAATCAAAATTTCACATTTATTTCAGTATCTGTGAAAGATATTGGTGCATTCTTTGATATCCGACCCATAAGTGTAGGATTCAGATTTAAATGTATTTAGGGTCAGATTTTCTGAAAATGCACAATCTACAGTTCTACACATCTCTCAAATTCTGCTAAATTAGAGTGAAAAATGATAAATACTAGGTATATCTGACTATATTCTGTATTGTATTCATTCAATAAATCTGTGTGGTTATGTTGAACTGTATTTTGAACCTGATTTTTGCCTTAAATTTGAGAGGATTGGTGAAGGCCAATTGGACATTTTCCGAAAACTTGACCGAGGATCCAGATTTAAATGTATTCTCTGTAGTTCTATTGTAGGTCAACATTTGATATGCTTACGGCCCCAATGACCACGTGGTCACCAGATCAGAGCTTAATGTACCCTATAGGGGGGTTGTATTGGTGCCACATAATTATGCGATGTATTTCAGCCAAATGAGTCACAATTAAAGGTAAATACCAGTATTGTCAGCACTGCAGCAGGCGGGAATTCAAGGAACTAATGCATGAAACAATAGAAGTCAATATATTTTGTTCAAACTTTGTCTTGAGAAAGAACATGGTTGGGAGAATACAAAATGCCAAAAAAAAACTGGATGTTATCATATTATTTTGTGTTTTAGGGATGAGTGAAGTTTACTTCCATTCACTATTGATTTCAATGGGGGAAACTCCTTGTGATACAAGTTTAGCTGAATAACATTTTTTTTAGTTTAATGACCCCTTATTTTTTTTAATTGAGAGGGTAGAATGATATGTCAGCAATGTATATACAGATTTTAATGAAAATCGTATGATTCAATCATATGCTATTGGGGAAAATGCAGAAAATACCCGTTTTCCCATAGACTTCTATAGTGAACAGTGGTAAATTTCAGTGGTCCCTGAAATAAAAACTAATCCAATGACATATGGTTTTTTGGGACTTTTTGGGTTCCCTCAACCACGTCCTTTCTAAATCCAAAGTTTAAAGAAAATTCCATGATTCATTCATTTTTGTATTAGACACTGGTATTTACCTTTAAGTAGCAAAGAGGATATTTTTAAAAATGTAGGATTCACAAGAAGTCATTATTGGAATGTCATCCTGAACAACACATTATCTAAATCTAAATAACCCTACTAAATCACAATTAGTCTATGGGTATTGTGATGTAGGCGGTGAATGCAAACCCCCCTATTGCCAATACATGAATACAGTTTATATGCAGATCGACCTATAAAGCAGCTGGATATACTAGTGTTGGTAGATGTCTGTGCGGTCCGTGCTCAGATTTGCTGTCAGGTCATTTACGAAACCGGCGACATACCCTAGAACCACATCACTAGTCAGGATGGCTTCTTCTTCTACCACAGACAGTAAGTATTATTATTATTACTAATAATAATTAATAATAATTTACCTTTATGATTCTTGTGTATGGTCCTGTAGGGCCAGGTCTAAATCATGGTCCCGAAGCACTAGAGGGGAGATGTTACTTCTTTTTTAAAAAAAAAACAAAAAAACTTTTATTCAGCCTGTCAACAAATATTCATACCTTAACATAACCACACTCTTAACTTGGGGTCGATTGCATCTTTTCTACATCGTACCCTCTGCTCATCATGTATGTATTTCTGAAATATAAAGTTAGCCAGAAGAGAATAAGCATAATTCATATAAATCGTTTTAAAAAGAGTAAAGTTTATATTTATCAATTGAACATAACTTGTTTTTGTTTTAAAAACCTTGCTCCTGAGAGGGAGCCTGGGTTGAGGTTGGGGGTGGGTGGGTGGGGGTATGTTACAAAAATGAAAACTATGCGCTAAAGCACTTATCTCGTCATTTTGATTCTTGGTAAAACAATTTGTAGACGAAAAGAACAGTGTTATTATCCTACTATTTAATATCTTATACCTCTTAATTATGTGTATTTGCGAATGACATCCATTGGTGTATGTTGTACGAATTGAGGTGTCGTCAGAAACTTCTCCCTTTTGTAGCACATAATATTTCTAACCGACCAATATACAAACCACAAGGTCCATTCCGACCACGACCAGCCTTTAATGGGCCTTTAATCACCAATACTCCACCAATTACAGAGAGGCACCCGTACGATCAGGTGGACGCAGAGGCGTTCGTCAAGGATCTGTGGCAGATGATATTAAAGCATAAACTACCCACTACTACTGACCGGAAGGAGAAGGTTCTGGAGTTCACCCAACCAGAGGACTTGCAGGTACACATCTATCTATATTGTTGTTAATGATCGTAACAGCCCAACAAAAGGGGACTAAAGCCATTAGATCCTTCCTTTTCTCTAAGCCTCCCGGAAACAAGCCTCAGCTTCGCCTCGGCTTGGTTTCCCGGGAGGCTAAGAGAAAACTCACGACCATAACCTCAGGATCTAACAGCTCAATAGTTTAGATCTTGTTTCGTCATGATCTAAGTTGGTATATGTGCATTCTATAACCAGGAATTCCATATCTGTGAACTGATGTAGAACTAGTGCTTTATTGACGGGACTTGTTTTATAAAGTCACGTCTAAAGGAAAAAGAGGGCACACATACTAATAAACTTATGGTACTCATTCTATGTGGGAAATGTAGAACTTGTTTTCTGGCGGAGTGATACAAGACTCAGCCTTCAGCTTTGTGTTGTATCACTCCGCCTTCAAACTTGTTCTACATTTCCCACCCGCTCCGAACTCGGTTCCGTAAGTGGTTGATATTATACTAACAGTAGTAATGGAAATCAAAATATCCTTTCAGAAAATTCTCAATCTTGAAATCACGAAAGAAGGTGCCAAGAAGGATGAGATGCTGAACCTGTGTGAAAACATCATCAAGCATGCTGTCAAAACAGGCAAGGCAATTCTAGCATTAAACAAACGTCTGAAAACCAAAAACATCCTAGCTATGATCTTAGATCTTAGCATTCTAACTTAGATATTAGCATCTGTAAGCATGGATGTTTTATGGGTCAGATTTTCCGAAAATGTACAATTGGCAGCTGTACACATTTAGTAAATTCTGCTAAATTAGGCTGCAATTTAGTCAATACTAGGTAAATACGAGTACATTTGGCATTGCATTGATTCTAGCAATCTGTTTCGTTAGGTTGAACTGTATTTTGAACTTTATTTTCGTCTGACATTTGGGTTATTTGAGAGGATTGGTGAAGGCCAATTGTACATTTTCTGAAAATCTTACCATTATGTGTAAGCACTATCAACTACTTCCTTACTGTAGATCTAGTTCTATGTAAAATAATGATAATAATAATATATTATTATTTTCATGTTACATTTACAATCAGTGTCATACAGTGTAATATTAATTAGAGAATGTACAAGTAGATAAAGTATGGAAAGAGGAATACTCTCGGTGACTGTCACAGGTCTTCCGGGCACCCCTGAGATTTTGATTGCTTAATAATAGAGATATAAGAATGGTAGCAAACAATAAAAGATAAACTGTCAAAAACATATTTTGAATGCCCTAAATTTGTTTATTATTGACTCCCTCACTTCCCTGTGTTCTGTATATCTGTTCCTAGGCCAGACTCTGTAGTTACAAACATTTAACACCAGGGGGTAGCATTGGTCACCCACAGGATACACTGTCCTTATCCTAACCCGAGCATTCATTTGAGGGTGAAGCGGGGGTGAAGTCGCCAGAAAATGTACAATTCTCTGAAACAACCCAAATTTCAGATTAAAGTTCTAAATACAGTTCAACTTAACCAAACTGTTAACTTAACCAATCAATCCAATGCCAGAAAATATATAATTCACCTCCATCATTCCTCTCAAATAACCCAAATTTCAGACGAAAATAAAGTTCAAAATTCAGTTCAACCGAACCAAACAGATTGCTAGAATCAATGCAATGCTGAATATACTAGAATTTACCTAGTATTGACCAAATTGCAGCCTAATTTAGCAGAATTGACTAGATACATACAGCTGCCAATTGTACATTTTCTGAAAATCTGACCCATGAACTGGAAGACCTGAATCTATACTGATGTTCACGACCTATCTGTATCAACATTATAAGACAATAAATGATACTTTAGTTTAATTTAATTCAACTTAATTTCCCGTTTGATCTGTCATTTGTCAACTGGGCAAAAAACCAAAAAAATGTTATTTTCACTGTGTTTTAAGTGGGACTCCAATCGATGTTCTCCACTTTGTGTGTAATCTGTCAAATGGCGGTAAATATGAGGCTTGAATGCAAAACTGTCAAAATGTTAAATATCAAACGGTAATTTAAAATAACTGTACTTATAACCATCATTTCTATCCTTTATGCATTTTTGACGAATGAGGTATACAACTGTAGAAATTCTGTCAATAAAATTTATTAAAAAAAATAAATTTATATTGTTTCTCTGAACCTTGCAGGACATCCCCATTTCTTCAACCAGTTCTACACCAATGCTGACACATACTCATTTGGTGGTGCAGTACTTACTGATGCACTTAACACAAACTTGTAAGTGTCTTACGTATTATAAATAACATTATATGTAACGTGTTACGGAAATAAGTCATAAATTGAGAAAAAAGGATTTTGAGATAGCGCTATAAAATAGCGTTGAAAATTAAAGATGAGATAAGTGTGATTCCAACGATGTTAATGGTTTGCACATCTCACAAGTACTTTTGGATGAGATCTTCAGGAAATGTACAATTGGCCTTTACCAATCGTCTCAAATAACCCACATTTAAGAGGAAAATCAAGTTCAAAATACAGTTCAACATAACCAGACAGGTTTATTGAATGAATACAATACAGAATACACTCAGATATACCTAGTATTTATCAATTTTCACTCTAATTTAGCAGAATTTGATAGATTGTGCATTTTCTGACAATCGATCCTTTTACATTCCTACAACCAGATCCTGTGGGAAAAAAACTTTGAAAAATATCATTTTTTTTCAAACTTAGACTCATTTTTCTATGACAGATCACATATCTGATAAAAGTGAATAATGTATTACCCATTATGTAATCCACCCTTACTCACACAGACCACTAGGTTAGGGCCACGCCTATTATTGTTTCATTCATTTTTAAATATTTTCAGACATACTTACGAAGTGGCACCAGCTTTCATTGTAGCCGAGAAATGTCTCTTTGCAAAAATTGCTTCATTAATCGGTTTCAAGGAATTCGATGGCACCTTCACCCCCGGTAAGTGGTACACATTGTGTATGGAACGGAAATGGGTCAGATTTTCAGAAAATGTACAATTGGCAGCTGTATACATTCAGTAAACCCTGTTAAATTAGGCTGCAATTTGGTCAATACTAGGTACAATTGAGTATATTTTGCATTGTATTGATTCTAGCAATCTGTTTGGTTAGGTTGAACTGTATTTTGAACTTTATTTTCGTATATAATTTGGGCTATTTGAGGAGATTGGCGAAGTTGAATTGTACATTTTCTGAAAATCTGACCCAAATGTTGATGTTGTTATACTAATAACTAGCTGCAGATGGGTCAGATCTTCAGAAAATGTACAATTAGTCATCACCAATCCTCTCAAGTAACCCAAATTTAGGAGGAAAATGAGCTTCAAAATACAGTTCAACATAACCAGACATGTTTATTAAATGAATACAATACAGAATACACTCAGATATACCTAATATTTATCGATTTTCACTCTAATTTAGCAGAATTTGAGAGATGTGTAGAACTGTAGATTGAGCATTTTCCGAAAATCTGACCCAGATAATATATGACTAGTATATAAATAAAGCGAAGAACATTTTCCCAGTATCTAAAAGCAAACATCAGAACTTACAAAAGCCGACCTTTCACTAAATGCAGCCATTCAATTAGTTAGGGCAATTATTATATTCAAATATTTTAAATAAACACAAATTTGGATAGGGTCTTTAGATTATGCATTAAAATGATAAAATTCACCCAACTCAGTTAGATGGATAGTTACCGATAATCAACTAACATACTACTTTGATATATAAGATGACCTGAATAGCATTACCTATACTCATATGTATTACCATCATTTCATATCTAATTCCAACTTCAAACAAATCCCAAACTCTAATATCCTCTATTACTTATGGTATGTAAATTGCCAGGGTCGAGGTGAAAACCAGGCACATCCTCGAAAATTAATGGGCAGGCAAATGCCTAAACCACTTTATAAAAGCTGGATAAATAATTAATGTATTAAAAGAAAACTTTGTCCAACAACAGGTGGATCGTTTGGTACCATGATGGGCGTTCATCTTGCCAGATATCGCCACAACAAATCGCTTAAAGAAACTGGACTCTTCAATTCGCAGAAACTTATCCTCTTTTGCTCTGAAGACGTGAGTTCATAATGGACCTCTTTTTTTTGAAAAAAAAAAAAAAAAAAAAAAAAAAAAAAAAATAAAAAAAATTGTTAAGCATGACCTGCCATCGAGGCTTTTACAATTCTAATCACAAGTTAACTGTGTCCCTTTGTATTTTAAATATATTTTTTGGGTTTTAAATTTTCTTTCCCTCTGCTACCAACGATTACATGTATTGAGTCATAACTCAAAATCAGGGTTACAAATTTCCGATGATGTTTTTAATTCTTCATACACCATTTCGGCGAGCATTTCTTCCCATACACTTTTTTTAAATTTTTATTTTACCTTTTCCTTGTTCAAACTTATTATACTCCGCCTGTATACATATTGGACCTCTTGATAACCTGTAACCATTTTATTTCTTTGTTAGGCAAAAAAAACAATGAGCTGTCATTCCGGTTTTTTACCCCCACCCCCAAAAAAGTAAAGAAGAAGAAAAGAATTTACCTTGCATATTTCACTTTGATGAAAAGCCTAATTAAACCTGCAACACAAATCATTAAAAAGTTGTTTAAAGTTGTTTAAACGATATTTTAGTCTTTGCAAGATGGTTTTCTAACAACAACAGCAATAAAAATAAAAGTTACCCCACTACCTAGCTAATAGGGGATTTGCATATGCCACTGCACATGTCTGTTATGGGATGGATTCTGTTGAAATGTGACATACAAATATTAGGCAACATTTTTATAAAAAATTGCAAGGATCTTTTCACCCCACAAAAATGGCTTGTGTAAATGATCTATGAAAACCAAATGCATGATGGGAAAGAATTTAAGTGTGTTTAGAGAAACATGTGTATATTTATATTTAGATTACAACTTGCTAATTGCTTATACTTGAAATGATTTTGTAGATATTGTTGTAATGTTCCTATAGTACTTCCTTACAGATAATAGTATTTTTTCATGTTTTTCGCTCTATGATGTAAGACTGGGACGGGCGAAAAACCCCATAAGGGGATCTGTAGTTCCCCAGTATAAATAAAATCTAAAAAAAAAAAAAAAAAAGTGTAATAATTACAATAATTATGTACAATTTTTATATTGCAGGCCCATTACTCGTTGAAGAAGGGTGCTTCCTTCCTGGGCTTTGGTATGGATAATTGTGTCTATGTGAAGCCGGACAACAGAGGCAAAATGGACACACGGGATCTCAGAATGAAAATTGAAGCAACAAAAAAAGAAGTAAACACAATTGTCTAAGTCCATTTTCCTGACCTCAAAGAGACACATATTAACCATCCTTTGCCCCTTTATGATATTAAGACTATGGGTGGCAGTGCTAAAGTAGAGTATAATTATCGATGATGAAAGTGGTCAAACAGAGCGTCATAAAATGTATAATCGGTAGCTCTACATAATTGATAAATTCAGCTAAATTCGGCAACAAATGATAAATACTGTAGCAGACATGGCAAAACCGGCCGGACCACGGTCCTTGACCAGTGAAAGACATGTCGGACCGGTGAAACTAAAGTGTCTCCGGTCCGACTGTCCAGTGTAAAAGGTCTATGAAACGTTGAAAAAACCTTTGGAGGACTGGTGAAACCTTAGGGGGACCGGTGAAAGTTCTAAAGTTTTGGCCATGTCTGCTGTAGGAATATCTGAATATATAACTGATAATATAATGATAAAAATCAGGTATTACCGTAGTATTACTGTGGTATTCTGCTGAATTCTCTCTTAAATCTGACTCAGTCAGCTTAGTGGACTTACTCAGCCCTTTATTAATGACTTACTCATCTCTCCCCTCCCAGGGTAATGTACCCATGTTTATCCTAATTACCCCTGTATTAATGACTTACTCATCCTCTCCCCTCCCAGGGTAATGTACCCATGTTTATCATAATTACCCCTTTATTAATGACTTACTCATCTCTCCCCTCCCAGGGTAATGTACCCATGTTTATCGCAATTACCCCTTTATTAATGACTTACTCATCTCTCCCCTCCCAGGGTAATGAACCCATGTTTATCATAATTACCCCTTTATTAATGACTTACTCATCTCTCCCCTCCCAGGGTAATGAACCCATGTTTATCGTAATTACCCCTTTATTAATGACTTACTCATCTCTCCCCTCCCAGGGTAATGAACCCATGTTTATCATAATTACCCCTTTATTAATGACTTACTCATCTCTCCCCTCCCAGGGTAATGAACCCATGTTTATCGTAATTACCCCTTTATTAATGACTTACTCATCTCTCCCCTCCCAGGGTAATGAACCCATGTTTATCATAATTACCCCTTTATTAATGACTTACTCATCTCTCCCCTCCCAGGGTAATGAACCCATGTTTATCGTAATTACCCCTTTATTAATGACTTACTCATCTCTCCCCTCCCAGGGTAATGTACCCATGTTTATCATAATTACCCCTTTATTAATGACTTACTCATCTCTCCCCTCCCAGGGTAATGTACCCATGTTTATCGCAATTACCCCTTTATTAATGACTTACTCATCTCTCCCCTCCCAGGGTAATGTACCCATGTTTATCGCAATTACCCCTTTATTAATGACTTACTCATCTCTCCCCTCCCAGGGTAATGTACTCATGTTTATCGTAATTACCCCTTTATTAATCCCATACTCTTCTATCCCAGGGTAATGTACCCATGTTTGTCATGGCTACCGCTGGTACAACGGTCCTGGGAGCGTTCGATCCCCTCAATGACATCGCTGACATCTGTGAGGAGAACAACATGTGGATGCACGTAGACGTGAGTAGTACTTGATATGTGATGTGTTTCAGGAAAATAAGTCATAAGTCGCAAAATTGATATTTTTCAAACTGTTTTATTCACAAGATCACATCATTGGAATGTTCTAATTTTTGGAGGGTTCATCACTTATTACTATATCAATCGCTATATCAAATTTCAACAATCTATGTAATATATTCTTTTGTTTTAAAGGTCCTCATATGGACTAAATTTAGTTACTTTACTGTTTATTGATTCTCAGAAATATTGGAAACTTTTTTTTTCAAAAACGAAAATATCAAACTTAAAATCTAGAAATACTTATTAGATGATTAGACTGTTTACTATCATTGGAATCGACCTGATCTCATCTATTCAAATATAATGGTATCTCAAAATCTATTCTTTGCGACTTATGACTCATTTTACACATCACAAATAATGCCAGAGGTCAAAGGTATTATCAATGACTCGATATGATTCCCACATGAAAAGGAGGTCATTAATCTAAATAAATCTAGGACTCTATTTTGGGAAGATTCTAAATCTCTCTATCCAGTAAACAACATGTATTGATGAGGAAAATGTCCTCCCAGGGCAATTATAGGTCTATAATACACTTGTTATGTTAGTTCTCACTAAATGAAAGTCGAGACAAAGTCGTAGCCATGTATACTCACCACTACCACCATTTACAATGAAATTGTAGTTATTGAGACAGGTGACATCATTTTATTCATAAATCATCCTTTTCATCTACTTTTTTCATTTTTAGATTTTAGATTTAGATTTTAGATTTTAATTTATAGATGAAATATTACATTTCAAGTAGATTGTTTCTGTTTATTGCACCACTGCATAAAATATAACATGTAAGGGGTTCAGGACATCACTCAAGAGAGTGAGATTGTAAACACATCTTACCAATATTTGTGCAAAAAAGTAAAAATCCTGGCTTTAGCGAGCAATTACAGCCCCAAATCGTCCAAAACAATAATATTGAACACTACCATGGCCCAGCATGGAGGTACCACCAGTCTTAGCAGCCCAACCCTGCTCCACTGGAGAATCAGTTCAAAGTTTTATATCAAATAAATTTATATTTAACATTTGGAGGCTAATTGTTTTATTTCTTCTCTTTTGACATCCAAACACATAAACAACTTTAGGCTGCGTGGGGAGGCGGTGTTCTGGTGTCAGACAAGTACAGACACTTAATGGATGGCATCCATAGGTAAGTCATTCAACTGGATTGTTGCTAATTCATTTCTTGTTTTCTTTTAGATCCTGTCGAGTTTATGTAAAACATTTCACTTCAGAACAAAAATTATATATAGATATAGCCATATTTTCGGGTGCACAATCACTAGTAAAGTAGCTAAATTTATTTCACCCCTGTGCTGTAGTTACCTATATCTTCAGCATTGTATGCCAAACTTGGTCAAGGTGGTGCATAACATGTAAATTATGCCACCCTTGGCGCATACAACAAGTAGGTCCGCCAAAAACTGAAATTACTTCTTTTATTTTCATTTATCTATATTTTTCTATTCATTAATGGGGTGTAATAAATATGGAACAAAGCTTGGGAGAAGTCTGTATACTTGTTAGTGACCTCAGGAGCGCAGATGATCTCGGGCTAATGCCCTCTAACTTCGGTCGCTCCCTCGGTCGCTAACAACTGTACAGATTTCCCCCTTGCTATGTTCCATCTATATAGTCCATGGGATTAACTTAGAATCACAGGAATATATTTTATCCACAGCCTTGAAATTCGGTACAACTAGTGTTAGATACTCTACCTTACTCTTTTCTTATTATTAAGAGCATATGGGTCAGATTTTCAGAAAATGTACAATTGGCAGCTCTACACGTTTAGGAAAATACTCCTAAATTAGGCTGAAAAATGAAGAATACCGGGTATATCTGATTATATTTGGTATCGCATTGATTTAAAGCATCAGGTCTGTTATGTTAAACTGCATTTTGAAGGTTATTTCTGTCTTAAATGTGGGTTATTTGAGAGGATTAATGAAGGCCAATTGTACATTTTTTGAAAATCTGACCCATATATGACAGGATTCAAATTAGGCATGAAGCCACAGAAACCATCCCACTCCCAGCCCCCTACAATTATTTGACACCATACTCATGTCTCTTAGAGTCAGATCTTTAGAAAACGTACAATTGACCTTCACCAATCCTCTCATAAAACCCAAATTTAAGATCAAAATCAGGTCCAAAATACAGTTCAACATAACCAGACAGATATGTATTGAATGAATACAATACAGAATACACTCAGATATACACAGTATTTATCATTTTTCACTCTAATTTAGCAGAATTTGATAGTTATGTAGAACTGTAGATTGTGCCTTTTCTGAAAATCTGACACAAGTTTTTTATTATAACTATACGATGGATGGAGTAATTAGTAACTATGTTTATCTCATTACAGAGCTAATTCCATGCTGTGGAACTTCCACAAGATGATGAGGACCAACATCCAATGTTCAGCATTTATTGTCCAACATCCAGTAAGCATTAATTACATTTCATTCTGTGTCCAATAACATGATGTGCCTTGATAGGGGAGTTGCATTTCTCACTGCGCATGTCTACTGCAGTGCATGCTGGGATGGATTCTGATGAATCTGTCATATAAATATTTAGCAACGTTTTTATCGAAAATTGCAAGAATGTTTTCACCAAAATCATAGCTTTTATCAATGATCTATGAAAACCAAATGCATGATGGGAAAGATGGGGACTTGTGTTATGGAAACATGTATAACACATGGATATTGACATTAGAGCATTGATAAATTGTAAAGAATTGGAATCTTTAGATCCAAGATCCGACCTATTTAGCCCTGATCATGGTCGGGGCATGCACGCCACACATGGCCTGGCCAGGAGGGAGGGGGAGATGAGCCACTCAGGGCTCACCCCACCTCCCCCAGCCCGACCTAATTACTTATACACTGCTCTGGGTTTATCAAGAGGGGGGAAGGGCTAAGAGGGAGGGGGGGCGGGAGGGCCGGCACGAGCCATGGGATCTATGAGTAAGGGGTGGGAGGGGGAAGGCTGAGGAGAGGGATCCAACTTGCATGCACTCCATTTATGGTCTCTGCCTGGGGAGCAGAGGTCGGCGTGTGGGCAAGGAAGATCCTCTCTCCCTCAACCAATTAGAGGGAAGGGGAAGAGCCAGTGGAATATTTCCTGGGTTTGATTGTATGAATTATTCATGATTTTGGAGTATAAAATAAAGTGACTACTCGGACCTAGGTACTCGCTGAGTCACCACCGCCTAGGCCGAATCCAGACGAACTACAACCTCGGACTTCTTGTCTCACTTCTTCATCTTACTGAACCTATGGGCTAAAAACCCTTAGTCTTCTTTACAAAATATTCCATGCTGAACATGACAGGTTTTCTATAGATTTTAGACTGTACTATTAGTCCCATGATTCCATGCGAATCAAGATTCAAAATGGCGGCTATACAAACCCCCTATTTTTTCCATTGCAGACAATCTTAGAGGAGTGCAATGGTACCAAGGCAGCCTACCTCTTCCAGCCAGACAAGGGTTATGATGTGTCCTTCGACTCAGGTGAGGCACACATATGGGTCAGACTTTCAGAAAATGTACAATTCGCCTTCACCAATCTTCTCAAATAACCCAAATTTCCGACGAAAATAAACTTCAAAATACAGTTTAACCTGACCTAAGAGATTGCTAGAATCAATGCAATGCCGAATATACTCGAATTTACCAAGTATTGACCAAATTGCAGCCTGATTTAGCAGAATTTACTAAACATGTAGATCTGCCAATTTTACATTTTCTGAAAATCTGACCCATATCATATTAAACTAATTGACATCCAAGCAAAATATTACATAATGATTATAATTGATACAATATTATGCCATCGCTAAAAAGCAGTGAATTGTTCATTTTAATATACCAGGACATCTGGGAAGAGCAACACACCTTGGTGTAGTGTTGTCAGGTCACAATCTACCCTTTTTCTCTTATTTGTAACTGATTTGTAAAAAATCTGTAGAAGTTAGTTACCACATATCTTCTTGGAAATAAAAGATATCAAATCAAATCGTTAGAAGCTCTGGAAGAATATAAAAAAACACAAGGCCGAATTAATACCGCCCCCCCCCCCCCCGTTATTAGTTCCACTTGTCTAAAAAATGTTAATAGAATTGCAGATGAGCCTCTCTACATGTAAATTAGAATCACTAATTTTTAAAAATCATTCAATTTCTGGAATGTTTAGGAGACAAGACGATTCAGTGTGGGCGTAAGGCTGACCCATTCAAGCTATGGGTGCAGTGGCGAGCACGTGGGGATGATGGCATGGCCTGGACAGTGGACAAGTCCTATGATAATGCACAGTGAGTATAGTTTGGTGCCGGATTCCTTAACAGGGAAGGGGGAAGGGGGAAGGGGGAAGGGGGAAGGGGGAAGGGGGAAGGGGGAAGGGGTTAGTGGGGGGAAAAGCCAGATGCTTTGGTCATTTAAGTGTCATTAAAAGTTGGCTACCTGATCTCTTAATTGTATGTGGTAAAAGAAATACTGAGGATTAAAGCTAAAACAGGAGGAACTTTCCCAAAAATTGGGTCGAGGGAGGCGAGTTGACCCCATGGCCCAGCTGGATTTTTATGAGGATGTTAACTAATTCACAGGGACTAATGGTATTCCTTCTTCCACACATTGACATCAGAGAAAAATCTCGATTGTTTACTTATCCTGTCATAAACTATAGCATGGTCTACAGAGGGTAGGGCCCAATGATGGTAGAGCCATCAACTCTAGGGCCCATTTTCTGACCCTCCTCAGATGCTAGGACCCACCCACCATCAGATGCTAGGGCCCAACCATGGGACACTAGGGCCCACCCATAATAAGTTCAATGAAACCATTAAATAAGAAATCTATCAGACGCTAGGGCCCATCCCTGCTGGGCCCTAGCATCTGAGGAAGGCTGGGTCCTAGCATCTGTAATGAATTTTTTTCTTTTTTTTTTCTGTAATGAATTTTAATATCGGAGACAGTCATTTACAGTCAAACTATTCAAAATATCATCCAAACCTCCAAATACAAATGAGAACGTTTTAGAAGCCCTGTAGCAAAAATAACCAGATAAAATCCTCCGAAATTGAGGTCAAATGACTTTTAGATGGTTTTGAAAAGAATGGAACAAAAAATAGAATATGTTTAGTTTTTGACCGACGTTTAGTAAGTGAACTATTCCATCTTGATCTAACTAAAATTCACAGACTTTTCTACATTTTTCTCACCTTCTTAAAATCTGATTTCTCAATGAGACAAAATACCACTGTGTTTGACTGCTTCTAGGTTCGTTTTCAATAGCTTTAGATATTCTCATAATTGAATCTCATTGTCATGGAATAGTCTTTGTCTATGTATATAAGATTTAGTCAACAAACAAATAAAGTTCAACATATATTAGTTGTTATTTAAAAGATTATTTAATCGGTTTTCCTAACATTTAGATCTTTGTAATAAATTGTCCATAATAGATAACAAATAAGCTAAAACACACCCAATTTTAAATGTAACATTTACACATTAGTGTAATGTATAAAGATATATAATAGTTATAGTATAATCCAGCTTTGATGTTACTTTCTAGATATTTGACAGAGAAACTTCGAGAACATGAGGCCTTCAGACTAGTGATGCCAGAGGTAAGGGGGAATTATTACCATGCAAATTACATCCCATTACATCCCTTTTTCAAACATTCAATATTTAGGACTGTTAACAGACCTCATACATCTTTAGCTAGTTTTCTCTGGCTGGATGTAGAATTCAAGAGCTACTTTATTCTCACAAAGGGAACATTGTAGTAGTATGTGGTAAAATGGTCAAATGTGGTGGAGATATATTTTCAAATCAGGTGGGATAAATCACGATCAATGGGTCCCTGTTCATTGGATAGACATATTTAACCAACGTATCAATATTGTTATATTATTGAATATAATGTAAGGGAAAAGCAAGTGAACACGGCGGCTTGTTGATGTTAACTAGTTTATTCAGTACGTGAGCGTGGGCATGTCCCACGCGACCTAGCGCGCATGCGCTGGTTAGCATATCTCAAATAGTAGGGGGGATACTACCCAAGATATTAAGAAGGGGGAGTATACTACCAAAATAGGTTTTAATTATACATGCTACCTATATATAGCATAGTCCCCTCCCCTCTTTTCAAATCAAACATTAGTTTGATTTCTTTAACTACCTTTACAATATATAGTAGCAAAAGTAATCTGAATACCGATAATCTTAACACAAATCGTTTGCGTTCGTAAACTTAGCGCTTAAAAGACAGGATCGGAGTTCCGCTCCTCTCGCGGTGTATAGTTATAAATATATCGTGATGCTTAACAGAGCTAAATCTTTCGTCGATTCTGGTTCGGAGAAAGACATCCGATGCCTGTACTGGCGACTGATTACTAAATATTTCTACATTCACCTAATATACATTATATACCTTTAGACGCTCAATTGGTCGCCATCTCATCCCTTCATCGTCTCATTTTTTGATGTTGGATGTTTCCTATTACATAATCCACACAATCTCTCCTTTTTTATTTTCAGACATGAATTAACAGTAATAATGACGGCAAAATAAAACAACTCACAAATAAATGACATAAATTTTGCGAACTTTGAGTGATTACAAGGCTCGATTCCTTATACGCTACTAGACTAAAAATCCAAGAAAACGCTAAATTACGAAAATAATGTTGCGATTCGGAATAAACGCTTGGTGGCGGCGCCACTATGCTTCCGTGATAATCCACAAGTTTCGCTACCAAGGTTCTCATATTCAATATCATTACATTTACATCATAAGAAATCTTTGAAAGAAAGATTTTCCAAATTTTCTTTGAATGTGAATGTTAAATTGATCAAATGAAACTATGAACATTAATTTTGATCTGAGGAGTAAATTCAAGTAGATTACTGTTTCGTATTGCCTTTATAATAATAATACCTGAGGTAGTCATTTGTGTAGAGCTCAGATGATTGAATGAGAGAGAAGTTGTTCAACTGCTTGGGCAAAAACACATCGATGGTCATTTTATGTCAGTTTATATACAGTGGAACCTCGCATAAAGACCACCTCTCTATAGAGACCACCCTCTACTAAGACCAGTTTCTCCCAGTCCCGAATTGCTTTCCCCTTTTTAGATTAGCCCTTCTAATGAGACCACCTCGCTATGAGACCACAAATCGTTCATTCCCAAGGGTGGTCTCAATAGAGAGGTTCCACTGTATACGGTTCACACAGGTCTACAGGGGTTAATATGACATCCACAGATATGCATCAATTAGTGCAACCATTATCCCACCACCCTCCAAGGTCAGGTTCAGTTCTAGGAATTCACCCCGGTTATCCTTTAAATTCTACAATACAACATAGCTATTTGCATAAACTTATCACTCATGTAAAATAGTTGTCGAAATAAAATCTGTTAAAAGATATATATATTTAAATCTCAAGGTATGGATTTAACCCAGAACAGAATAAGGACAGGGACGGGGGGATAAGCTGTAGGTTTGTTTATTGAGGGGTATGACGTTTCGAGCACATTTTGCCCTTTATCAACGAAAATATATATTTGCTGTTTGAATGCATCTACACTGTAACACTGAGGTATGGTTATTTTGTGTTGAAACAACGGCCATGTACTGGCAGTAGTGTTGTAATCCATTTACTTGTATTCACAGTTTGAGTGCACCAACATATGCTTCTGGTACATCCCTCCCAGTATGCGGGGTCAGGAGGAGAACGAGGAATGGTGGCAGAAATTGCACAAGGTATGTATTCTGGAGTGAATCCAGACACAGACGCAGGTGGATTCCAATGATGTTAGCTTTTAGCATGTCTGTACTAGGGTAAGATTTTCAGAAAATGCACAATCTACAGTTCTATCAAATCAAATTCTGCTAAATTAGAGTGAAAATTGATAAATACTAGGTATATCTGAGTGTATTCTGTATTGTATTCATTCAATAAATCTGTCTGGTTATGTTGAACAGTATTTTAAACCTGATTTCTGACTTAAATTTGGGTTATTTGAGAGGATTGGTGGTGTTTTCTGAAAATCTGTCCCAATAAGTCCTTCATATCTATGTATGTTTGAGAAAATAGTTCCTGATATTTCTGGATGGACAATGTCTAGAAAAGTAGGTAAATTGGTCAGATCTTCAGAAAAGGCACAATTCGCCTTCACCAATCCTCGCAAATATTCCAAATTTAAGACAAAAATTTGGTTAAAAAAAGAATTCAACACAACCAAACAGATTCCTTGAATCAATGCAAAACCAAATATACTTAGATATATCTAGCATTTATCATTTTTCAAATTTTTATAATTTACTAAATCTGTAGAGCTGCCGATTGTACATTTTTAGGTGATCTGACCCAAATATAGGCTACATCTTTAAAACAACCTTAGAAATACTGAGATGTCACCCTCCTTCCTCCAAAGTTTATTATTATTGTTACTATTTGTGATTTATGTAATATAAGCATGAGGCTGCAAGCTTCACGCCACAAAAGCATTCATGTAGGCAAAACGTATAATGTTAGGAAGCATGGCTATCAAGCCCAAGAGTCTATATAAGCATATATTTATAGTGTACATTGTACATTGTACATGTAGTGATTTATTATACCTTTCCAGAGGTTGGTATGATACTACCATAGGCTTAAACATTGAGCGTCATATCAAAGATAGCAGGTAATATGGCGGCCATATTATCCACACCCCGCCGTATTACCCACACCTAGAGAAAAAAAAAGTCATAATTATTTACATTTTTATTTAAATAACTTTCTCTGAAAATGCACATGTATAGGCCTAACATGCAGGGAATTAAAACAAATCTACATATAATTTGTTCGGTGGTTTAACCACACTTCAAAGGCGCCAATGACCGTGTGGCTGCCGACAGTATGTCAGCTTTTCAGAAAATGTACAATTCGCCTTCACCAATTCTCTCAAATAACCCAAATTTCAGACGAAAATAAAGTTCAAAACACAGTCCACCCTAACCAAACAGATTGCTAGAATCAATGCAATGCTGAATATACTCGAATTTACATAGTATTGGCCAAATTACAGCCTAATTTAGCAGATTTTACTCAATATGTACAGCTGCCAATTGTACATTTTCTGAAAAGCTGACCCATATACTAGTCTAGTCATTGGCCTGTGCCCTACCTTACGGTACTGAAGCCAGACAGAACAGCCATTTGGAAGAACTGTCATAGACAGAGAACATCAACCTTATTTCCATATAGAAAACCTTTGAATTGATATTGTTTATTCAATTGTATACAAAAATGGAAATAAAGATTCTTATATAGATATACCAGATCTAATATTATAATGTTCTATTGAAGGTGAGTGCCAAAATAAAGGACAAAATGATGCGCGAGGGCAGCATTATGATTGGATATCAACCGCTCAAATCTCTCGGCTTTGTCAACTTCTTCAGGATCATTGTTCTCAACCCAGAGTTGACTTACCAAGATATGGACTTTGTGATGAGCGAGATCGAGAAGCTGGGAAAGGATTTATAAAATTAAATGAATAAAAATAAAGGTGTTTTCCAAGCATAATAAATCAATAAACTTCTTCCTTCTTACCTCTTTAGCTTTAAAACAGTGATGCATGAAATTGGAACATTTTGGGGACGGATATTAATTATACTATCGTCGTTTTTCCAAAATAAATATTTTCTTAGGAAACATATTGAAAGATTTTGATTCAGGGAATAAAGAATTCGATCAATGTTTTTATTTTTGCACACCTTCCTTCTTCAATCAACTATAAAAAAAACTGAAGCTCAGTGAACACACAAACATGTCAAGTCCCTTAAAGTAAAACATTGGGCTGGAACACTTGCAGGGCATACAGTTCAGTTATGATTTATAAGTGGGAACTCACATTATAATACTGGTTTCTGGGCAATGATATTGTCAGAATCAATCAAGTGATTTCTTTCCCGCTCTCCCAAAGCCCTACCCTGGGCACCTCCATATTGGTAGCTTATGACACTGACATGGGCCATTACACTTCCTTTAGTTGTGTGTGGTCACGGTCTAGTGAATCTGTACGAAACAGTCAAAGTGGCCACTTTACTTCAAGGTCAACTTAGCTATAGGGCTGAACCCCAAGTTACGGGCATTGCTGTATTTACCATTTTTTTCTAAATCTTTGGATATGGACATGTTTTCTTTGTTCATAAGACTGAAGGTAGATACGAGAAGCAAGAATTGTGTAAACTTGTAATGATGACTTTTTATCATTAAATTCGAATTTCCAACCTTAAAATGGAATATTTTCCTCAATATCTCTCGATTATGCAATAGGGATTTTCTCTGTATTTTTCTAAGAATAAAAGACCATCATTCCATACCTGCATAATTATAGTGCAAAATTTGAGTAAACGGAGAGAACTAATTGATATAGGTTGTCTTCACGCAATATGAATATGAAAAGAATTTTTGCAACTGTGCATGTGGCAATTTCAAATACAGACAGCCCTGAATCTCTGCTTTTGTTTCACATATCACAGTACCATTTAACATAAAAAAGCCTCTCGTCTCAAACCGCAAAGTGCCATTATAATTTCATTAAGACCGCAAAATGTTATTATATTCCCATTAAAACGCCGAGTTCTAGGCAGGAATACCGATTAGCGAAGTAGGCTGACATACCATTCTTATCTGATCTGAGGGTTTGGACCTAGAGTGAATAGGTCAATTAACCGGGTGCACTAGCTTATATGGGTCAGATTTTCAAAAAATGTACAATTGGCAGCTGTACACATTTAGGAAATTCTGCTAAAGTTGGTTGAAAAATGATGAATACCGGGTATATCTGAGTATATTTGGTATCGCATTGATTTAAAGTATCAGTTCTGTTATGTTAAACTGCATTTTGAAGCTCATTGTTATCTTAAATGTGGGTTCTTTGAAAGGATTGGTGAAGGCGAATTGTACATTTTCTGAAAATCTGACCGTTATGCTTGTCCTTTTCATGTTGTTTCATTCATGGGTTGGTTGACGTAGGAGAGGGTTGGGGATGTCGGTGTGCATGGGCGTGTGGAAATATACAATTCACCAATCCTCTCCAATAATAAAAAATGAGGTTAAAAATACAGTTCAGCATGACCGAACTAAGCTTTAGAATAGACGCCATACACAATGCTCTGTCAGATATATATATGGGTCGGATTTTCAGAAAATGCACAATCTACAGTTCTACACATCTATCAAGTTCTGCTAAATTAGAGTAGAAATTTATAAATACTAGGTATATCTGAGTCTATTCTGTATTGTATTCATTGAATAAATCTCTTTGGTTATGTTGAACTGTATTTTGAACCTGATTTTCGTCTTAAATATGGGTTATTTGCGACGATTGATGAAGGCCAATTGTACATTTTCTGAAAATCTGAGCCGTATACATGTACCTCATGTTCATCTTTTTCATCTTAATTTAGCAGAATATCCTTTAGCAGAATATCCTAAATGTGTAGAGCTGACGATTGTAATTTCTGGTGCCTTGAATCATATGGGTCAGATTTTCAGAAAATGTACAATTGGCAGTTGTACACATTTAGTAAGTTAAGCTAAATAATGGCATACACTAGATAAATTCGAGTATATTCTGCATTGCATTGATGCGAGCAATCTGTTTGGGTAGGTTGAACTGTATTTTGAACTTTATTTTTGTCTGAAATTTGGGTTATTTGAGAGGATTGGTGAAGACGAATTGTACATTTTCTGAAAATCTGACCCATATGGCTCCTGTATGCAAAACAATAGTTGACAGATCTGGACATATAGTTAGTTAATTTATCATTTAATTTCGGACCAATATTACAATGCGACAATGCTATTCTCAAGTAGAAAACCGATAATCAAATGAAACCATCATAACTTTATTCCTGAGGTACAACAAGCCAACGCAAGTTAAAGGGGAACTCTGGACTGCGTATAATAGCATTTCAGACGTTGGAAAAAACTACAATTTGTACTTCTGTACATTGTACTATGTAATTCAATCATTTATAAGTAATTGGGGAGGGATTTCGTCTTGTTCTAACTGGCTATTATCCGGTATGTTGGCGGGAACAATATTCCCAGAATGCTATGGGAACATGACGTCAGCAGAGCACTAGCACACTTCCGTCTTCTGTTGGCCTAAGGTGTTTGGCCAAACCCTTTTTTTGATTGATTGATTTTTTGATTGATCTATGAGGCATATGGGTGTTACACCTGAACTTCTGGCAAAGGAAAGACTCCATGGATCTCATTCTTTGCTCAAATTGGTAGCCTTCAACCCCTACGAGAGGATTGGAATAGATTTCCTCTTCCTCATTCTCAGTACCACCTTGTTGACTAGCCATGTTGACTGGGCTGCACAGCCACGTGTAGGCCTACTACAGGCATAGCTAGGCATGGCATCCCTCTCCATGCTGGTCATCATGTATAGGGAGGGGAGGGCTAATTTTAAGTTTGGACTGAGTTTATGTATATTATTATACCTTTGGAGGAGTTGGTATGATATGCCCATAGGCTTAAGCACTGAGCCTCGTATTGAAAAATGTTTTTGTCATATTGCCCGCATTTTTAAAAAGATCGTAATTCGGCCTACGGTATTTATTATACAATTCTGGGTCTACCATCACAGAAGAAATACACAAAATGACATTCTACAGTATCCTCTTAAATGCAGGTAAAAACAACCCAAATTCAAGTGCGTTTTTATATGCTTAAATAATATGTTCCATTCATCTTCAACAAATCATTTGTGTCAAGAATCATTTGAATTTTTTAATTGGTACCTAATTTTTATATTTAAATAAAAATTGAACACAAGCAGCCCACAGTACTGAAAAAGGCCTTTTGTCTCAAGTTACCCCGCATGTCTCAAATAACCCCCATTGACGGTACCTTTATTTAAATAATTCTGTTGGCCGAAAATAGGCTACACATAGACCTGATACACATCGATCATAGATCAAGGTATTTTAAAGTAATTAATTCCATCGGTGGTTTAATCACATTTCGAAGGTGCTTGTGGCTGTGACAGTGTGGCTATTTTCAGCCTACTGACAACAAAATTATCGGTAGGCCTATGGTGTTTGGTTTGTCAACGCAGCAGGAAGAGCGGTAAAATATCAATCCAAACAAAGGAAATAAACTAAACTACTTTCATGTATACATGTCAAAGCCTACCCAAAGCATTACTTGTGTTTTATAAGGTTTAAAGCTGTTGTTTTGATTTTGGGAAGCATAGGGCGTAGGCCTAGGGATCGTCCACTCGGTAAACCACTGACAATGTCAATGAGTGAGTGACAAACTCAAGTCGGCGAAAAAACACACATAATTAATGGTCTTCCCTCCACTCTCCAAGGGTACACCCAGAGAGCGCTCTTTGTGTGAATCATTGTGTCACTTATAATTGGTTGTGTTTGGAACTGCATACATGTGAGTTCCACAGACGCTCAATTCTTAGTTTTAAATATGGTTATTTGCTGGCAACATCAATTTGTTTGATGTTGATTTCAATGTCAGACATGTTCCCTTCTAGTTTCAAATGATAAAATGTTAAAATAACGATGGAAACAAATTATTAAATGTCCTTCAGGAAGTGCAGGTATATGAACACAACCAGCCACTCAGTCACACTCAACGTTCACCAGTGGGTCCAAAGACACACAGAAAACCATGCACTGACCACATACCGGTAATGAACAGGCCCGAGTTAGTGTCATACACAGGGCAATATGGCAGCACCCAGGACAGGGTTTGGAGAGGGCGGGAAAGAAATTACTTGATTGATTCTGGCAATATCATTGCCCAGAAACCAGTATTATAATGTGGGTCCTCAGTTGTCAACCATTATTGAGCTGTATGACCAGCAAGTGTTCCAACCCAGAGTTTTACTTTAAGCCAGATGATATGATATGTGATGTGTTTCAGGAAAATGAGTCATTAGTCGCAAAAATTGGATTTTGTGATATTATCATATTTGAAAAGATGAGTCCAAGGGGATTCCAATGAATATAAACATTAAGGGCATCTAATAAGGATTTCTATATTCTAAGTTTGATTTTTTTTATTTCTGAAAAAAAAAGTTTCAATATTTTTGGGTGAACAATTACAATTAAAGTAGCTAAATATACTCTATGGGATGACCCTATAAATGCATGACAATATTTGATACACTGTCTTGCATTTTGGTACATGTCTTCATCCTTTATCCAGCGTTAGTCACACCAAAAATGAGAACATTCCTACAAAGAGATTTTGGAAATATATCACTTTGAAAAATATCAATTTTGCGACTTATGACTCATTTTCTTGAAACACATCACATATGATATGAGAAATCTTTTATTTGTTAGTAATAAGGCAACATTTACATTGAAAATGACAAATTGGTCTACAGACTTCTGGGATAGTCCCAGTTCTTCCAGTCGTTCCCATGTTTTAGAAGATGAACTAAAGAGGCTAGTGTTTTTATAACATCAATATTAGGTACAAATAATGTTAAACTCCATGTTAATTAATTACATAATTAACTGCTGATAGGTAAACATTTCCTATTAGCATGACTACGAGGTTTGCTATGTTAATCATACAGTACAGTACGATTAAGTACATAGTATGGCAAGGTTAAAGATAGTAATAATAATATTAAAGGTAAATACCAGTGTTGTCAGCACTGCAGCAGGCGGGAATTCAAGGAACTAGTACATGAAACAATAGAAGTCAATATATTTTGTTCAAACTTCGTCTTGAGAAAGAACATGGTTGGGGGAATACAAAATGCAAAATAAACTAGCTGTTATCATATTATTTTGTGTTTTAGGGATGAGTAAAGTTTACTTCCATTCACTATTGATTTCAATGGGGGAAACTCCTTGGGATACAAGTTTAGCTGAATAACTTTTTTTAGTTCAATGACCCCTTATTTTTTTTGATTGGGAGGGTAGACTAACATGTCAGCAATGTGTATGCAGATTTTAAAGAAAATTGTATGATTCAGTCATATGCTATTGGAGAAAATACCCGTTTTCCCATAGGTTTCTATAGTGAACGGTAGTAAATTTCAGCGGTCCCTGAAATAAAAACTAATCCAATGACATATGGTTTTGTTGGGCTTTTCGGGTTCCCCCAACCATGTTCTTTCTAAATCCAAAGTTTAAAGAAAATTCCATGATTCATTCATTTTTGTATTAAACACTGGTATTTTACCTTTAAACTTTTTAACCTTTGTTAAATGTAAGCACTGTCTTTGATATATTTTCAATTAGCTGCTGGTTGATTCCCTCCTCAAGACCCTTTACTCGAATCCGGTCAACCTTTTAGCACTTATAGCCTATCAATCGTATATATATAAGGATTTTTATTTCTCATTTTGGTACATACACATATAGAGAGAATGGAACGAGCCTGCAATAATCGAAAATTTATTGGACGAGCCTACGGCATCCTGCCTGTGTGGACGAATCAAGTCCATTTTTTTTAATTATTGCAGGCGAGTTCCATTCTATATTCATTATATGGTCATAAAACTTGGTGCATAAAAGTGCATAAAAGTGGCCGACTTGGTGACGAAGTAGTTCATATAGTACACGTCCTATATGAATATTTTTATAGCACCCCACTTATTGCACCTCTCATGTTGAATGCACATATAATAATATAATTCACAGATAAAAAGGGTTGAACCTGTCAGCGCAGTTGGTCTTCCCAGGTTTCCTATTGATATTGATATTACTACAACACTTGAAATCTTTCATGAACAACAATAGTTTGTGAAATAAATCGCTTATTACTTTAAGTCAAGAAGTATTTTGCTTGTACATAAATATATCATTATTTAACAATTTATTATAAACCGTTTACATTTGGGTATATATTTTAACTTGAGTATATAATCTTCCACCGTGGTGTTCTTTTTACCCTGTTGTTTGCGAAGTATTATACTTTTACTTCACTTACACTTTTAAGTTTATGCTTAGATTAGATTTAGATTAAAAAATATTTTATTCAGGACGTTGAACATTTCCATACATACAGCACAAATATTCTCAGGACAGCCTGATTTGCCAAAAGAATTACAGATAGCGAGTTGGTTACAAAACTAAGTTAATGCAATATATTATTTCTATTTATATTTATACATATTTAGTGGCATTTTTCTTTATAGTACACAATATCTATATAATTCTAAACGCATATATACATAATTCAGATTTTCGAGACAGAGTAAAATACATGCCCTCACTCAGAATCACTATCAAGTGTGAGAGATGATGAGCTAATAGGGAGATTTAGCAACCACAACGCTAACGCTAACACTAACGCTAACGTATCTTTTATGAGGACTACGTCATCAGTAGGTGTGCTATTGTTAGCGTGCCTACCTGAGATACGGACGTCAATTACGCTAAGAGGTGGGTCAATACGTTCCCAACGTATGTCCATTTCACGCTAAACTAATGGACAATTATCATTTCATTTTTATGTACAAATGAGCGGGAGGTTTTTCTTTGTATACAGGTGTAACACACTACTCACATTCATGAAACTGTGTGTTTTTTTGCCCTATGAAAACACCTCTCCACCACTAAAACTGATAGAATTCTGCCATTACATACGGCCCACCCTATCGTGAGAAACTAGCGTTTACGTTAGCGTTAGCGTTAGCGTTAGCGTTAGCGTTGCTAAATGTCCCTATTAAAAGAAACACATTCCTACTACTACAGACGCTGTGCTCTTACACATAAACCATTAATAATAATATACTTTTAGCATTAATTATACATTAATACAGAGCTGAGTATATTAACATTATGCTTTCTGGGTTATCTTACCAAATGTACTCATATTATGACCTCTATGACTGAATTTATCGATATTCTCCTGCTGCAACTGCTGTTATGTGTTAATATGGGTCAGATTTTCAGAAAATCTACAATTAGCAGCTGTAGACATTTAGTAAATTCTGCTAAATTAGGCTGTAATTGGGCCAATATTAGGTACATTCGAGTATATTCTGCATTCCATTGATTCTAGCAATCTGTTTGATTAGATTGAACTGTATTTTGAACTTTATTTTCGTCTGAAATTTGGGTTATTTGAGAAGATCGGCGAAGTTGAATTGTCCTTTTTCTGAAAATCTGACCCTCATATGTATTTGAAAGCAAATCGGCCAAGCGAAAACAGCCGCCGGTGAGCGATAATAAGTGATCATGATCATAATCATAATCATGATCATAATAAGTGGGTCCTCCAAATACAATTAAGCCCAGTAATAGGCCGTGTAGCAAAAACAACCGGACAGAATCGTCCAAAACTTTGGTCCAATGACTTTGATATGGGTTGGAAAAGAGTGGAAGTAAATGTAGAAAATATTTGTTTTTTTACCGATATGACTTTACCGGAGAGTGCAGCTTTAATGTTTCGATCCCTCTTGGTAGTAAATTCCTGATTTGTTTAAAAGAATAAAACGTAAAAATGATATATTCAATATTTAATAATAATCATAATGAAATGTCATACTATGCCATCATACTCTAGAGCTGAAACATATTCACCGACAGCACAGATACATCAACGACATGATGGGTCAGATTTTCAGAAAATGTACAATTGGCAGCTGTACACATCTAGTAATTTTTGCTAAATTCTGCAAAAAATATGATACATTTTGGGTATATCTGAGTATATTTGGTATCGCATTGATTCAAAGTATCAGTTCTGTTATGTTAAACTGCATTTTGAAGCTCATTTCTGTCTTAAATATGGGTTATTTGAGAGGATCGGTGAAGGCGAGTTGTACATTTTCTGAAAGTCTGACCCACGTATAATCAAGGTTTACATCTATATGGTGGGTGACTGTTAATAATTCATATTAAAGTTTTGGGTCAAATTTTTGGCACCTATAAATAGACACAATTTGGAAGCACCCACTGTGGAGAAGAGTGGAGAAATAGGTTATGGTTGAAGGAACCGTTCGTCCCATTTTATTTCAATTGAGTTTTTGTTATTCTACTGTCATTCATCATCCCGGATACGCATAAATCATACCCTTAACAGAACCGCAAAACACATTCTTCGGAGCACTAGATTCTAGATTATTTATACTCGGGTGGTGTCAATGAGATTTCATTCGTAAAAGGAGGTGTTATTTATTTTATTATCCACCCTCTCCCTCTCTCTCTCCCTCTCTCTCTCCCTCTCTCTCTCTCCCACCTCTCCCTCTCTCTCCCTCTCTCTCTCTCGCTCCCTTTCTCTCTCCCCTCTCTCTCTCCCTCTCTCACTCTCTCTCCCTCTCTCTCTTTCCCTCCGTCTGTGTGTCTTTCTCCCCCTTTCTCTCTGCCCCCTTTCTCTCTGTCTCTCTGTCTTCCCCCTCCTCCCTCTATTCTACCTCTCTGTCTCTCTCTGTCACTGTCCCTCCCCTCTCTGTGTCTGTCTGTGTGTCTCTCTCTCAGTCTCACCCTCGCTCTCCCTCTCTCTGTGTTTCTTCCTATGTCTCTATCTCACCCCCTTTTATTTTTACACGAACTTTATTCAGGAAATAAAACATAGCATTCTCTCTCTTGTCTACCTCTCTGTCTCTCTCTCTCTGACTCTCCCTCTGTCTCTCCGTGTCTCCCCCTCTCTATGTCCCTCCTTGTGTCTCTCTGTGTCTCAGACTTTCCCCCTGTCTCTCTCTTTCTCTTTGTCTCCCTTTCTGTCTCTCTCTCCATACCTCCCTCTCTCTACGTCTCCTCTCTCTCCATAAGATATTCATATATTGAGCACTTTAAATATAGTTGGTCAGACCTTCCGACAATGCACCACCTACGGTTCTACACATCTCTCAAATTCTACTAAATTAGAGTGAAAATTGATAAATACTAGGTATATCTGAGTGTATTCCGTATTGTATTCAATCAATAAATCTGTCTGATTATGTTGAACTGTATTTTTAAGCTTTAATTTTGTCTTAAATTTGGGTTAGTTGATAGGATTTGTCATTTTCATTGACCCAATATTTACAGGTCTGTTCTTGGTTCCTATATTCGGTACTCTCCATGTACCATTTCAGGAATGTTTTAATTCATTCTGGTTTAAAATCTGTGACTCTGGGACCAATTTGTTCCACACCATTGGTGCCTCATTCAGGAATGTTGTCAAGGAAATTCAGGTAACATACATGAAAATGAAGAAAAGGTTTAAATTTGATCAGATATTTCATGCTAACATGTTATTAAGACATGAATCATGTTTGCACTGAGAGATTAATTGGCCTTCCACACAAAAAATATAACTTCACTGAAGATAGCAAAAAAAATCTAGATTTTAATCTTTCGGATGAACACTCCCTCATCCCGTATGGAGCAATATGACAAGATACACAATGTTACTTTCGGAAACCACTCCATCAAATGGGTCAGATTTTCCGAAAATGCACAATCTACAGTTTTACACATCTATCAAATTCGTCTAAATTAGAGTGAAAATTGATAAATAATAGGTATATCTGAGTTTATTCTGTATTGTATTCATTCAATAAATCTGTCTGGTTATGTTGAACTGTATTTTGAACCTGGTTTTCTTCTTAAATTTGGGTTATTTGAGAGGATTGGTGAAGGCCAATTGTACGTTTTCTAAAGGCCCAAGTACACTTGAGCGCTGCTTGAGTGAAGAAGGTCAGGTTGACAGCTGAGTATGGAGCGCCAAATGTTATCTCCAATTATAAATATTAATTCTGTCTCTGTATTTATTAATTTGGTGTAAGGGGCTGCTGGTGCACTGTTTGATACATAATCCTGAGGTTAATGACTGACATTGAGGGGCTGCTGGTGCACTGTTTGGTGCATAATCCTGAGGTTATTGACTGACATTGAGGGGCTGCTGGTGCACTGTTTGGTACATAAGCCTGAGGTTAATGACTGATATTGAGGGGCCGCTGGTGCACTGTTTGGTGCATAATCCTGAGGTTAATGACTGACATTGAGGGGCTGCTGGTGCACTGTTTGGTACATAATCCTGAGGTTAATGACTGACATTGAGGGGCTGCTGGTGCACTGTTTGGTACATAATCCTGAGGTTAATGACTGACATTGAGGGGCCGCTGGTGCACTGTTTGGTGCATAATCCTGAGGTTAATGACTGACATTGAGGGGCCGTTGGTGCACTGTTTGGTGTATAATCCTGAGGTTAATGACTGACATTTAGGGGCCGCTGGTGCACTGTTTGGTGCATAATCCTGAGGTGAATGACTGACATTGAGGGGCTGCTGGTGCACTGTTTGGTGTATAATCCTGAGGTTAATGACTGACATTGAGGGGCCGCTGGTGCACTGTTTGGTGCATAATCCTGAGGTTAATGACTGACATGGAGGGGCTGCTGGTGCACTGTTTGGTACATAATCCTGAGGTTAATGACTGACATTGAGGGGCTGCTGGTGCACGGTTTGGTACATAATCCTGAGGTGAATGACTGACATTGAGGGGCTGCTGGTGCACTGTTTGGTGTATAATCCTGAGGTTAATGACTGACATTGAGGGGCCGCTGGTGCACTGTTTGGTACATAATCCTGAGGTTAATGACTGACATTGAGGGGCCGCTGGTGCACGGTTTGGTACATAATCCTGAGGTTAATGACTGACATTGAGGGGCTGCTGGTGCACTGTTTGGTACATAATCCTGAGGTTAATGACTGACATTGAGGGGCCGCTGGTGCACTGTTTGGTACATAATCCTGAGGTTAATGACTGACATTGAGGGGCTGCTGGTGCAGTGTTTGGTGTATAAACCTGAGGTTAATGGCTGACATTTAGGGGCCGCTGGTGCACTGTTTGGTGTACAATCCTGAGGTTAATGACTGACATTGAGGGGCCGCTGGTGCACTGTTTGGTGTATAATAGAAGGATGTATAGAGAAATGGTGCACCAGAGGCCTGAAATGGAGGTTATTAATCTTTTTAGTCTCTGCCTTAGGTGATTATAGTCCCCAGACTTTCAACGCAGTGATTGATACATTTTAATTTGGTGTCTGTACTTTTAATTTAGTCTTAGAAGTTTTAATTCCAGTGACCATATTTATAATACCGTCTTCATATTTTGCATTTCTGTCACATCATATTTTAATTCCATCATTGTGCCTTTTAATTCCGTCTCACATTTATTGTCAATAGGGGATTTGCGTAGCCACCATTTTGGATCTTGGTTCGCATGGAATTATGGGACTAATGGTACAGTATAAACTGTATAGGAAACATACCATGTTCAGCATGGACTATTTATCAATGCTCCAAGGTCAATATCCATGTGTTATACATATTTCCATGACACAAGTCCCCATCTTTCCCATCACGCATCTGGTTTTTTTTCAATTTAACCGGCGGGAAAAGCACTATAAATGTCAACCTATCCAACACCGATGCATATATTTTCATGTATTTTCATATATTCATGTCTAGATACATTCCAGACCAATCCCAATAACAACAATAAAAATCAGAGCACAAAAGCTTCACATGTTTTTACCGCGTTTAGATTAATTAGTTTATGGTCAGACCAATATTTCATTGAGTAAAAACAGTACATATCCAAAAGCTCAAGAATAACTGTGTTTAACAAAAGAAAGAATTACTATTTCTGAGAAAATGTTTATAAAAAGGCTTAATGCGCTTTACACTTAACATATTAATGTAAGAGACAAATCTCAATGTAAATAACAGTGAGCTACCTTCGTCCATGACGACTGTAGAATTGTACACTGTTCAACCCTGACTGTAATTAACAGAAAACTTGCAAACCTCCCTTAGCTGGAGTCATGTTTTCTGACAGCGACATGTTCGAAAATAAAAGTATCTTAATCTTAATTATTTCCTCACTCATGATTTATAAAACTATTTCTTACTAAGATAACAGGGCTCCAAGTGTATCTGTTACTAATTCTGTCTCTGTATGTAACAGAAAGGGACAAAATAATAATAGGTAACACTTGGCGTCTCATAACTGCGTTCCTTTTTAAATACTACGCACACCCTCTCCTCCTCCTCCTCCTCCCAGTCTGTGGGTATACCAGACACACCTGGGGATGAGTACATGGAAGCTGAACTTTTTACACCAAGGGTTAACATCTGCCTAGTCTGAGAGAAGTGAAATTCATTAGTAAGACAAAGGACTCCAATTAAAAGGGGGATAAATATCTGACAACATGGCCAAGCCAAAGACGATCTCCGAAGGTGTGCGGATGGTGGTGAAGGGTAAGAAATACTTTATGGCATTGATTCTATCGTTTTACTCAATGCTTCAATGCTGTACAAATCATTCATAACTTCCGACACAACTTTGGAATATGGGGCAGATTTTCAGAAAATTCGTTTTCACCAATCCTCTCAAATAACCCAAATTGAAGACAAAAATGAGCTTCAAAATGTAGTTTAACATAACAGAACTGATACTTTAAATCAATGCGAAACCAAATATGTGATGTGTTTCAGGAAAATGAGTCATAAGTCGCAAAAAATAGATTTTGAGATACCATTATATTTGAACATCAACAATAATCCAATAAGTATTTCTATATTTTAAGTTTGATATTTTCGTTTTTGAAAAGAAAACTTTGCAATATCTTGAGGTCAATAAACAGTAAAGAAACTAAATGTAGTCCATATGAGGACCTTTAAAACGAAAGGATATATTACATAGATTGTCTTGAAATTTGATACATCGATTGACATTACTATAAGTGACAAACTCTCCAAAAATCAGAACATTCCAATAATGTGATCTTGTGAAAAAACACTTTGAAAAATATCCATTTTGCGACTTATGACTCATTTTCCTGAAACACATAACATATACTTGGCTATACCCGGTATTAATAATTTTTTAGCCAAATTTAGCAGAATTTCCTAAATGTGTAAAGCTGCCAATTGTACATTTTCTGAACATCTGACCCATATATTCAATTGGGCTGGCAATTTCACTGCTATGATCGATAACTTAATCTTCAATGCATGAATTCCATCCCCACAACTCACTTTATTGAACCTTAATCACTATAACATAAGTATTGGTTCATGGTGTGAATATTGGACAATAATAAGTAACATACTGTAAACGTATTTATTTTCGCGCAGATACATTTTCGCGCACTAAGCACTTAGACACCTTTTCGCGCAGATTTAAATTCGCGCAGCAAGGAAGCCTCTCATCTTGTATAATATATATGCAATAATTATACCTTTTTACGCAGGATTTATTTTCGCGCACAAAGGTGGGTGCGCGAAAATAGCGAACATAAATACTGCGCGAATATTAATACGTTAACATAAGTATGAGTAATTGTGTGAATATTGGACTAGAGCTTCAATTCTCCTTTCAGTCAATAGTACATATTTATGTGGTGCAAGAATTACAGGCTTAAAGGAAGTATTAGACATGCAGTAGTGTACATTTGCATGTGTAAATTATAAATAAAAACAAATAAAATACAATAATAACAATTCTGTAATAAAATGTCTAAATTTGGCTCTGAATGTTTTCCCAAATTCCTTAGACCCTTTTGAACCCCAAATCCCGACCTAAAATAACCTCAATCTCGGTTCCTGAGAAGAGTGTAACCATTATGAGATGCGCTATCCTCCAAATCGATCACAAACTAATTAAAGCTAATTAAAGGGCGGTAATTAGTAATTAAAAAGTATAGATGGTGAACCTGATGTATAGCACCATTCCATCACATTGATACCATCATGTTTAAAGCTGCATTCCCAGCTATTATTACAAACAAAACTTTAAAAATTAACTTCTAGGACTGGATTTATAATAATAATAATATTGATAGAATTTTATTTCCATATCACATTTACAACCGTTGTCATACAATGTAGAATTGAAAGAGAGAAACCTATGGAAAGAGGAATATTCTCTGTCATTTATCAATATTCTGCAGCTCTTATATGTTTTAATTGCGTTTAATGCGTTGGAAGTGGAATAAGTCGAGAGAAAACGGCCGCTGGTGAGCCGTAAGAATGGATTCCCATGAAATCCTCCAAAATTTTGGTCAAATAACTTTTAGATGGGCTGGAAAAGAATGGAATGAAAGTAGTTTTGGACCGACGTTAACTAAAGGGTGGTCTTCACTGGTTGCTGCAATCGCTGTGGTAAGCCTTGCGATGGTTGGTGCTGGTTCTGTAGGCTGAGAGGAATGACGAGGACCTTGGCTACATGGTCAGTGAACGATGTAGGGAGAACCTCGTCACTCCTCACCATCACTGCACCATTGCAAGGCTTACTGCAGAGCTTACCTCAGAGCTTACTGCAGCCAGTGGAGACCACCCTTAAGTGCGCAGTTTAATAGACAGATATGAGGCAGCTCCTGTGTTTAAAAACATATGTGATGTGTTTCAGTAAAATGAGTCACAAGTCGCAAAATTCATATTTTTTAAAGTGTTTTTTTTTCACAAGATCGATTCATTAAAATGGTCTGATATTCAGAGGGTTTAGCACTTATGGCCATATGTAACAAATTTGGGACATTGTATTAAATATATCCTTGCGTTTGAAAGACCTTCGTATCATGGAGTATATTTAGTTACTATACTGGTAATTACCCATCCAGAAACATTATTTCAAAAATAAAAATATCAAACATAGAATATAGAAACACTTTTTAAATGTCCTTCATGTTTACTATCATTGGAATCAGCTTGATCTCCTCTTTTCAAATATGGTGAAATCTCAACATCCATATTTTGCGACTTATGACTCATTTTCCTAAAACGGATCACATATTTTAACAGGAATAAAACATCCTGAAATGATGAACATGAACAAAACCTCACGTGAGTTAATTTAGATTGGAGTGAAAGAAAATCTGAGGTCAAACGAAAGAGGATCAACACATTAAATAATACCAGATTGAAAAGCCCAAAGGCTAAACAGTGATTAATAACAACTATATCTGGGTATATTGGGTATTGTGGTGATTTTTAAAAACGTTTTAACGTTAATGTTGAACTCTATTTTGAACCACATTTTCGTCTTAAATTTGGGTAATGTGAGATGTTTGAGGTAGGCAAATTGTACATGACGACCCCTATACTTGGGTCAAGTTTTCAGAAAATGTACAATTCACCTTCACAAATCTTCTCAAATAACCCACATTTAAGACAAAAATAAAGTTCAAAATACAGTTCAACCTAGACAAACAGATTGCTAGAATCATTGCAATGCCGAATATACTCTAATAATTATTTACCTAGTATTGACCAAATTGCATCCTAATTTAGCAGAATTAACTAAATGTGTACAGCTGCCAATTGTACATTATCTGAAAATCTGACCCACTTATATATATTTATTATATACTCATATAAATGTTGTATTTTCTCTTTCCAGATATCCGGCAGCGCTACCTACCGGCGGAGAAGTTCAATGTCTCAGACAACTGGCCACTCATGCTCTCTGGGCAGGCCATGGAGTCGGTCTACGACAAGATGGATGCCAAGTTCAAGGACATTGGCAAATCAGTCAAAATCATCACAGAGCGTCCTGCAGTAAATCGTATCACACTTGATGAGTTTCTCCACCGCATCCCAGCAGAAGAGACATCCTGCAAGGAACAGGTCAGAGCAAAATGCAGAGAATTCTGCACTTGCTCTAAGGGACGTCTCATGGCCATCCTCTTCAAAGTGTTCCCATTCATAAGTGTCTTCCTCAATTATGAATTTAAGAAGTCGATAGTGAAGGACATGGTGGCAGGGCTTAGTGTTGGTATGATTCATATTCCACAAGGCATGGGCTTTGCTCTTCTGGCAGGAGTGGCACCAGTTTACGGCCTTTACTCCAGCTTCTTTCCTGTCTTGATCTATTTCATGTTCGGCCAGTCACGGCATGTCGCTGTCGGTACGATGGCCATCATCAGCATAGTAGTTGGAACAGCTGTTGACCGAGAAGCAGAGCTATACCTTCACAGGAGAGCCCAGCTGAACACATCGTTGTTAATCCACAACAATATGAACTCACATGGGGCCACTGTTGGTTCCTTGTTAGATCAAAACAATACCGCTGTCATCAACGCTGCTGGTCCAACTGGAGAAATAGATGAAGACCTTGAGTTATACAAAGCTTCCACAGCCTCTGCTCTGTCCCTGATTGCCAGTGCTCTAATGCTTGCAATGGGGATCTGCAGATTGGGGGTCATCAAAACCTTCATGCCAACATCATTCATTGGAGGGTTTACCACAGGGGCTGCGTTCCACATTGGCAGCAGTCAGTTCAGCTCAATGCTTGGGATCAAGATCATCCGCCATTCTGGACTCTTCAAACTGCCCAACATGTGGTATGACCTGGCATCAAAATTACCCCTGACCAACATAGGATCCCTGGTCATTTCACTGATTGTTCTCACACTTCTCATCAGTTTTAAGGAATACATCAATGTGAAACTGAGGAACAAGCTACCGATACCTATTCCCATTGAAGTAATCATTCTTATTGTGTCTACCGGGCTTTCGTATGGCGTAAACTTCAACCAGAAGTGGGATGTTCGTATTGTAGGTGCAATACCTAAGGGTTTCCCTACTCCCCAACTCCCTGTGGCTTTGGACCAAGCTTCAGCCTTATTCCCTGATGCTTTCATTGCAGCAATACTCAGCTTTACTATCACTATATCAATGGCTGATATCTTTGCTCGCAAGTACCGCTATCAGATTGACACCAATCATGAGCTTATCTCCAATGCACTATCCTATGGCATTGCAACCTTCTTTCATGGTTTTATTGGTGCTGCCGCCCCTCCCAGATGCTTCATACAAGAGACCTGTGGAGGTAAAAGTAAAATAGCGAGCATCTTCACCTTCTCTTTACTGTTAGTGGTTGTTCTCTTCCTCGGGCCCCTGTTCAAGACATTACCGAATGCTGTGCTGGGCTGCATTATCTTCACTGCGCTCTTTCCACTCTACAAACAGTTCAGGACTCTGCCGGGACTGTGGAGAGCTAGCAGAGTAGACTTTAGTATTTGGATGATTACTTGGGTATCAGTCACCTTCCTGGATGTGTCATATGGACTAGGAATTGGGCTTCTGTGGTCTATCCTTACAGTACCTATTATGGCCATGAATGAACAAGGCTATGAACTTGTGCCTAGCGTGTTCCATGACATTCATGTTCCTGTTGGCAGTTATTCAAATTCCAGACCAATATCTGATGTAGTAATTTTCAGGTTTGAGAATGGTCTCTACTTCGCGACAGTCAAGCAGTTCCGAGAAGGGCTGTATGAACTAGCATTTGATCCAACTAATGTTCCTGAAGTCCCCAGTAAAAGCACAGCTCCTCCTGTTTCATCACGTGATAGATTTGAGAATTCAAAAGGGGATATCCCTGCAATAAAGGATGCAGTGTCCCCATGGGAGAACCCTGAGGTCCAGAATGTCATTTCAAGTTTGAGCAATGACTTTACAGATCTTCATGTAAATATATCTGAACCAATATTCCCAAACAGTGAGGAGTTGTATGAGAAGCCTGCAATGGGGGCCCCCATTATGGCAATAGTGATTGACTGCTCTTCAATCTCCTACATCGACCTTACGGGCATGGTGGCGCTAAAACAACTAGCCACTGATTATCAATTGCTTGGGGTCAAATTTGTTCTGGCAAACTGTTCCTCGCTGCTGCAATCCAAGCTGGAGGAAGATGGGTCTATATGTGGGGAGGGAGGGGACAGACTGTTTGTATTCCCAACCATCCAAGATGCTCTCTTAGCCATTAATTATCTCCGCAGAGAGAATGCAATCGCCAAGAAGAAAAAGCATAAGAGACGCCAGCAAGTATGAACATAACAGTATTATCTCCACCATTTGATATGAATACTACCCTCGTGAGGTACACTTAAGGCCCATATCCATTAGGCCGTAAAACATGCGCATAATTGGTGCACATAAACAGGAGGCCCTCACCACCCATTTAGACGCAAGTGGATACCAATGTTACTGTAAACGGGCACATAAAATTCTCATAGGAAGCTATGGTAGCATAAAAATCGAACTATTTGACAATAGGTTTGTATGAGAGGATGTACTTTTTACTGTGACCCTTTTATGGACATGATTTACGTACTAGTGGATACTAGCCCTTACAGCTGCGTTCTCAGCTATTATGACACAGACAACCTTACCAAGTGTTACTCATACTTATAGGACTGGGTTTATCAATATTCTGCAGCTGTTATATATGTTTATACAAGAGTTACTCATATCATGACTTATAGGACTGGATTTAACAATTTTCTGCTGCTGTTATATGTTTATAACTCATATTATGACTTATGGGACTACATTTAACAATATTCTGCAGCTGTTATATGTTTATACAAGTGTTACTCATATTATGACTTATAGGACTGCATTTACCAATATTCTGCTGCTGTTATATGTTAATACAAGAGTTACTCATATTATGACTTATAGGACTGGATTTATCAATATTCTGCTGCTGTTATATGTTTGTACAAGAGTTACTCATATTATGAATTATAGGACTGAATTTATCAATATTCCGCTGCTGTTATATGTTTATAACTCATATTACGACTTATAGGACTACATTTAACAATATTCTGCTGCTGATATGTGTTTAATCAACAAGAGAGAAAATTGCCGCTGGTGAGCAAAGTGACAACATGAAAGGATTTGGGCCTGTCCACCAAATACAAATGAGGACGTTTTAGAAACGCTTTAGCAAAAGCAACTGACCAAACCTTCTAAAATTTTGGTCAAAAGACGTTTTTATAAATGATGTTTTACCCCTACGCACAATCACCGTCCTGCGGTCATTCAAAGAAATATGGTATATGTATTTATTAGGTTTGCTGCCACAATTTACCTACGTTTTTTAAACTCACTTAATTCTCCTAAGTATCGTTAACCATTTTCAAAGTACAAAGCCTATAGTATGAAATCTCTAAAAGATTATAAAAAATGAGGGGGACTGTCACAAACTTTATTTCATATAATGTATCCTTTTTTCATCATCAAAAATCTATAAGAGTGTAGTGTTTTCGCTCTCTTGACGAAACATAACCCCCGCGCTTTTTTAAAAAAAAAGAAGCCAAAGGCTTCCCTGAAAAATTTGGAATGTCACCCCACCATTAAGGTTGAGCCTTCTGTATTCCACTCACCTACCTGCTGCCTCAAAACTCGACTTTTCGTCATAGGTTGAACCTCTTTAAGTACTCTTAAAAGCTGGCTAGCAAAGTTTAATTAAGAATGGTCTTGAGAAATTTTTTGATTTGAGTGATGATTAGGAAGTTCTCGCAAATCACGCATTCAATGCGAGGAGAATTCAAAGATGGCCGCCCAAAGAAAAAGTTGATTTGACAGTGAGCAGGGAAGCAGCAGGGAACAGCCACTGCCGCTCTGAGCCAATCAGATGCGATCATGTGACAATGACATCATAGTACAGAGTCGGGAAGCCTGTCTCCAATCCGAAAAACATGCAAGCACTGCTGCTCCTCATAGGCCTGATGTAGGTAGAAACTCTGGGATTATAATTTATTCCATTAAAAAGCAAACGAAATATAGAATCGAATCCTAAAATCTAAATGTCTGCAGGCGGTTTATGGTGTTCATAAGGTCGCCAGCAGACCTCGTCAAGCAAAACACAGAGTCCAGACAACCCTTGTTTCTGTGGCGAAGTTTAGCCGGGTCTCCGGTGTTTGCGCCGAAACCATAATTCTAGAAGCTTTGACTATTCCCATCGATATAACAAATACGGAGAGATGAAGAGTTAATCTTACTAAACTATCCAGCCAAACAGTTACCGTACGCCAATTCTTGCGCGGATACTATTCTGGAAGCTATAGCCTCAATAAACCAGGTCACCAAGGTGATATATTCTGTCTAATCAATGGCCCTGACATGATCCAAAGCTGGGTAAATCAATGCCCATTTGTGATGTGTTTTAGGAAGATGAGTTACAAGTCGCAAAAAATGGATTTTGAGATATAATCATATTTGGAAAGAGGGGATCAAGCGGAATCTAATGATAGTAAACATTAGGACATAAGTGTTTCTACATTTTAAGTTTGACATTTTTATTTTTGAAAAACAGATTGCAATATATCTGGGCGGACAATTAGTAGTAAAGTAGGTAAATATATACTCTATAAATTGAGTTTAGCGATGCAGGAATATACTTATTACACAGTCTTTACATTTGGTACATGTATTCATACGACTTGGAACATTAGATATAACATTCCCATATAGAGATCTAGTAGATAAACTACTTTGAAAAATATCATTTTTGCGACTTGTGACTCATTTTCTGCACAAGGTAAACCAGAGTAACTAAGGATAAACAAGAATAACATAAGGGTCTGTGGACGTCAGATCAAAGGCAGAAAAGATGGACAATATGTTAATAACTGTGTCAAGTTTAGATGAATATATGGGTCAAATCTTCAGAAAGTGTACAATTGGTCTTCACCATTCCTCTGAAATAACCCAAATTTAAGGCAAAAATCAGGTTCAAAATACAATTCAACATAACCAGACAGATTTATTGAATAAATACAATACAGAATACATTCAGATATACCTAGTATTCATCAATTTTCACTCTATTTTAGCAGAATTTGAGAGAGGTGTAATATTGTAGATTGTGTACTTTCTGAAAATCTGACCCATAAAGGGATAAAGTGAATAAGTCACTAATAGAAACCCCTAGTGGTAAATAGGTGCACTAACCCCTTATGGGACGACTGCCACCGGGGAATTGCAGAACTACTACGCCATTCTAACCATCCCCACCGGCCCAACAAACGGGGACTAAACGCAAATAGTACCCTCTAACACTCCATCTATGAATCAGAGTGGCATAGAAGGGAATAAATTGTAAATATAGTAATACTACCTATTTCTTCTACCCACAATACCCCTGTTCTAAATAAATAGACCAGATAGGGCCGGGCGAGAAACCCCGAGAAGGGGAGACCTGTATTACCTAGTATAAATACAAGTTTAAAAAAAAAAAAGGACTTGTTAGTTATCCAATATAATATGAGTGAATAAGGACATATAACATGCCCTACTTGCTAAATGTGTAGGCGTAATCCATCAATGTCAGGAGTCGGCCAATTATACTTGAATTTAACATTGAAAGACAATTAATCAATGTAATATAGTGATAATTATATAGAGGACATGGAAATGAATTTCACCAGTCCATTATTATTTATTGTGTTACTCGTTTCAGAATATAAAATGCTTTTAAAACGATCCCACATATTTATATTAGGCCTATTGTGATATTTTGTAATTCAATGTTAAGTGACAATAAATAACCACCATGATTATTATTAATATTCTAAATTACGTTCATATACATGGGTCAGATCGTCAGAAAACGTACAATAGGCCTTCACCAATCCTCTCAAATAACCCAAATTTAAGGCAAAAATCAGGTTCCAAATACAGTTCAACATAGCCAGATAGATCTATTGAATGAATACAATACACAGTATACTCAGATATACCAAGTATTTATCATTCTTCACTCTAATTTAGCAGAATTTGAGAGATGTGTAGAACTGTAGATTGTGCATTTTCTGAAAATCTGACCCATATGGAGGGTGAACAGAGGAACAGTTTATCAAAGCACACCTTGGTGAGTCTAGCATTCCGCCACAAAAATTAAAGATTAAAAATAAATATTCAAACACATTATTGACCTTGTTCATGAACAAGAATTATATCAAAATTAATTAATTTAATTTCTTTTATTGCTTTTGGTGATGGCAACGCCATTTCCAGGGTGATTTTTTCAGACATGACCTTTTGTCCAAACCAATCATTCAAAACTCCAGTGTATAATCTTTTCGAATCTCTTTGATCATCAAGTGCAATCAGTTACCTCTCAAATGATATATAATTAGTATCCCAATTATTGTTTTTTACCATGTAGAATAGCTTTAAATATATGCGTTAGAACGGTAACATATCCTAGACTTCTAGAGATTAACTAGAAAAATAAATAAACTGGTTTTCCTTCGCGCCCCCACCAAAGTTATTTTAGTATAGACTATAGCATTCCCACATATACCAGGGGTTGGGGTTGCAATTGACAAGTATATTACATGGTGGAGAACCAGGGCGTTATGTCAGAGCTTAGTACAAACAAGTAATATCTGGCCAAATGGTTATTAAGCCAATTTCCAGTGAAGGCAAGAGTTAATTTTGACTGCCCAATTATATAGTTGGAAATGCGGAAATTAGCAACTATCAGTAATTATGTCCACCCCCTGCCGATTCCAAGCTAGAATTATGGTAGAAAGGACAGTTTAAAGATATACGCAGGTGTCAACACACAACGCCACCTAGCGGCTCATTTTTTTCTTTGAAATGTTTCTTTGTTATAATCAGTTCAGATGTATTTGTGCACGATTATCAATATACAGTATATTTTCTGTTACATCTGTTTTTACATCTAAGTTTACATCAGAGTTTTTTTAGATTTTATCATCATTGATTATGCTGATCACTTACTGAATTTTGACGACATGGCCAATTTCAAAAGACCACAACTTTTTTCCATCCTGACAACGTATGTTTTTTCCCATAAATCTGTAGCATAATATTGTGATGTGTTTTAGGAAAATGAGTCATAAGTCGGAAAAATTAGATTTTGAGATACCATTATATTTGAAAAGATGAAATCAAGCCGATTACAATGATAGTAAACAGTCAAATAATCTAATGAGTATTTCTACATTTTAAGTTTGATATTTTCGTTTTTGAAGAAAAAGTTTCCAATATTTTGGGGGTCAATAAACAGTAAAGTAACTAAATGTAGTCCATATGAGGACCTTTAAAACGAAAGGATATATTACATAGATTGTGCAGAAATTTGATACATCAATTGATATAGCTATAAAATCAGAACATTCCAATAATGTTAACTTGTGAAAAAACACTCATGACTCATTTCCCTGGAACACATCACAATTATGGCCTTAAATACAACGGCAAAGGAATCCACATTCCACTGTAGCATTGTTGAACGAAATAGTGTCTTGGAACCACATGTAACTACAATTACAACTGATTGCAATATTATTATTAGTAATATACTGAAACATTGGCAGTGGACCGATGTCCCTATTTTCCTTTTCTTTTTCTTCATTGTTCCTCTCTCCTCTCCTTCCCCGCCTCTTTATTATTTTCTTTCTCCTACGATCTATCCGTCTGTCTGCCTCCCTTTCTCTGTCTACCAGCACTCAGAGTCATAAGTTGCATGAAATATTCAGTACTCAAAAGGGGTGTTTTTAAAAATAATACTTTTATTGGCCATTCATTTAACAGGATAATCAGAAAATACGCATACCAGCTAATAGGGGACTTGCATAGCCGCCATTTTGAATCTAGATTCGCATGGAATTATGGGACTAATGGTACAGTGTAAAATATATTGAAATCATGTCATGTTCAGCATGAACTAATTATCAATGTTCTAATGTCAATATCCATGTTTTATACATGTTTCCATAACACAAGACTTCATCTTTCCCATCATGCATTTGGTTTTCATAGATCATCTATAAAAGCTATATTATTGGTGAAAACATTCTTGCAATTTTAGAAAAAAAATTGCCAAATATTTGTGTCAGATTTCAACAGAATCTATCCCAGCATGCACTGCAGTAGACATGCGCAGTGAGACATGCAACTCCCCTATTGTTGTCATGAGTTGCCATCGTTGAAAATACAAGTATCAATGATACTCAAGTTATATAAGATACCAAGGCATAGATTCTCATAGATCAAATATAAACTTTAGATATATAGCAGATTATTATCACTATCTCGTGCAAATCACAATTATACTTATAGATGGACAAATTTCGGGACTCATTCCGTTCTTCAGCTTGATTTATTTGTTATATAAACCTATTATTACTGTATTTCTTGCCAAATTATCGGAACTTTGCTTGAAAACTTGAAAGGTGCTATTTGACTTTTCAAATAGCACCCCCGAATCGCACCTACAGACGCATATAATGGGTCAGATTTTCAGAAAATGTACAATTGGCAGTTGTACACATTTAGTAAATTCTGCAAAATTAGACTGCAATTTAGTCAATACTAGGTAAATTCGAGAATATTCGGCATTGCATTGATTCTATCAATCGGTTTGATAAGGTTGAACTGTATTTTGAACTTTACTTTCGTCTGAAATTCGAGTTATTGGAGAGAATTGGTGAAGTTGAATTGTACATTTTCTGAAAATCTGACCCATATACAAATTATTATGTTCACAGAAGCTATTGTCACCGCAATTAATAAGCAATACAAACACAGGCATTTAAAAACAAACACTAAATTCTAGACTAACCTCTTATATCCGTCATGAACAGGGTTTAACTGTTCTAGTAAAGTGATTGCAATCATCGATTGTCTTTAAGTGAGGTGGTATAAAATTTATGCCAAAGCTAAACACTGTAATAATAAATACTATTTTTAAATCGTTCAGTTCTAGGTCGATCTAAATTCAATGTGTTGTATGAGATTCAATACTGTGAGATTTAATGCTTTAAAGTTTGATCTAAAAATAAAATCATTCATCACAGAAATGTTTCTATATTCCATGATTGATATACTTATGTTTGAAAAAAGTTTGCTCTCGGTGTCTCGGTGGACAACTAAGGACTATTAAAGTAACTAAATATACTCTATAGGATAACCTTCAAAATGCAAGGATATATTTAATACAATGTCCTGAGATTTGGTACACATATTCATATGACTAGAAGTTTGAAACAGGATGTCAGTCAGTGTCAACTTGTAATCTGACCTATCTGCCATCCTGTGACTGTAATCACCAGGAAACTGGCGAGAGACAGAACATAAATAAACATGACCATGATATCATGTTGGGGTAGGGTGCTCGCCAGCGGACTGTGATGTGTAATAGGGGAGTTGTATGTGCCACTGTGCATATATATATATATATGACCATGCATGCTGGGATGGATTCAGTTTAAATCTGACATACTAATATTCTGCAATATTTTTACTGAAAAATGCAATATCATGATTTGTGTAAATGATATATATAGAGAGAATGGGATGAGCCGGCAATAATCGAAAATTTATTGCACGAAATTCGTCCACATAAGCACGATGCCATAGACAGAGTGCTTATGTGGACGAATCAAGTCCAATAAATTTTTCGATTATTGCAGGCGAGTTCCAATCTATATTTATTATATGGGCATAATACTTGGTGCATAAAACTATTAAAAATGCATAAAAGTGGCCGAATTGGTAATGAAGTAGTTCATATAGGACGCATACTATATGAATATTTTTATTCTTTGAGATGGCCTCCGCTCATCTGGTCATGTGACAGTGCATAGATCTACACGTCTAGGAAAGAACTGATTTTGTGCAATTTTGAACAATTAATCATATATAATATTAAAATCCATATCATAAAATATATTCATAATGAACATGAGCAACATTTCCGCAACATTTATTGCCGAAAAACGACAGTAATGCTAAGATTTCCCCCATTGTTTACTTTCACCCCACTGCTGGGCAGTGGGCCGGGACTTGGGGGACTCCGGCCCTTGACGACCATAGCAACCAATCTTAAAATCTCCAACTTTCCCCCTCGATTTCTTAAATTATACACAATTGTCGGAAAAATGGAACCAGCGACTGCAATGTATGAAGAATACTTGATATATACATGTATGCTCATAGCATTTTGACCCGTTTATGTAATATTTCAAAGGGGGTGAAAACAGGTACTTTAGCACTGAAGTCAATGAAGCGCGGCTGTTGTATTCACCCGAGTACTTGCCGCCGATCGTAGCGCCACCTGTAAATACCTGGATTCCCGTCTCAAAGAATAGCACCCCACTTATATATATAACACCTCTCATATAGAATGCGCATATAATAAAGAGACCAAATGCATGATGGGAGAATTAAGTCTTGTTTTATGGAATTTTTTTTCCTTTTATCTAGACTCTTTATACAGTAAACATCAAACATCATTGCAAATATTGAATATGTGTAAAATTTGAACATTTATATTGCACTATTTTTATTGTGCCTCTCCTACAGGACGGGCATATAATGAAAAGCAATTTAATTTAGGTTAATGACAGATTCATACTGGTTTTACAAATTCATGTAAAACTAAATACTCTTTGGTTTTCAGGCAGGTGGTTTCATTAGGAAAATATAGCAAAATATAGAAAAATGGTGTATGTTCTTTATTGTACACATTTTGAGGATTAATCCATTTCTGTGACTGTGGTTCCTGGGGGAGGCACATATATCACTGTTGTTTTTACTATTCCCGCCACTGCACAGGATCGCACCTCATGGTATACATCATGGCGACCATTGTGTGTATTCTCTCTCTACTTCTATCAGCTACTTCTACATTCTGTGCTAACACTGGAGAAAGTAATCAAACAAGATATGCTCCTGTCAAGAGTATTCAAGGCCAATTTGATTTTTATGTTGAGGAAAACACCCTGAATGAAATGAAGGAAATGAAAGACCACATCGAGGAGAAATTGGAAGAAAATAAGAAATATATTGAGAAGTTGATTTCTACAAGTATAGTGGATCTTACCAAGCATGTGGCTGCTCAGGCAGAGGAAATAGCAGAGCTGGAAATAAACGTCAAGGCCCTGAGGGAAAGTTTGGCGGACAAGTTAGATGAGAATGACAGGAAGATTGTGTGGGCTATCACTGACGATAGTCTGGCCCCAAGGAACACTTCTTGGGTGCAGGAGGTCTGTATCAGTTATTGCTTTAAGATATAGCTTTGTTAACCTAATATTATTATTGACAGTTAGATTACCTGCATGTTGCTAAATGTAATTTTTGTGATATCAGTTATTGCTTTAATATGTTTTTATATTTGGATTATGACAAAAGTACCTGTTAGGGTAAATGTACTTCTAATGAAATTCACACTAACAGTGTTGTAATGCTTGTTATAATAATATTTTACTTCTAAAATAACTTATATATGGGGACACATAAGAAGACTAGATTATAGTTTATCATATATTACCTTCTGTCAGATGCTGCTACTACTACTTATAAGAATTACCACTATTAATTACAATATACTATGACAGATATTTCAACTATTGAGCTAGCATTTATCATATACAATTTGCTATGAATTTCTCTCTTTTCTTCTGTGATTCTACTTCCAGTCTTCAAAAATCATAATATCACCCAATTCAAAATCACATTTTATTTGGTATTTTCAAATATTTCAGAATTTAAGGAAACAACAGGAGCTGCTAGATCAGCTTGTAAACAATATAGGTAACATACATTAATTCTTTTCTTTCCTGTTTCACCTCTACTGGGATCGAAGTATTAAATGATTTCATCAAACAGGTCACACTCTAATGAAACTATAGCCAGTGCATCCCATTTTAGTAGTGTAGGTTACTAGTCACTTGATACCTCTATATCTGTAAACTGTAATTTATAACTCTAGTCTAAACTGTAATTTAAAAACTCTAGTCTAAAGGGAACCCTCTGGAAGAACTATGGCAGCCACAGAAGAGGGCCGATCCCATTTTTGGTGTAAATTATCTTATATTTATATAACTTTTCATATACTGTTTCCCGGAAATAAACAATGTACATACACACAACAAATATAATATCTTTATGACAATCTACGGAATTTTGCAAATTATTTGGTAGAATCTTTTCATCAAAGTCTAATAAGTTATATTTATAGTTATAAGACAAATAAAGAATTCTCTAATCTAATATCATACCCATGACATCTATCTGGATCTTGGGAGAATATAGATCATTGTCTTAATTCTGTCCAAATAAAATTATTTAAAATATTTCCCTTTTTAGTACCCAGACATTGTGGCAAGGTTTCTGGTGTTGCCACCATTACACCAATAGCTGGCCAACCAAGCTTTAGAGCCATGTGCCTCAGCAGGGACAGTGGAAATTGGATGGCAAGTAAAACATTTATTTTGTCAGAGGTTACACATTCTGTAATTATGTTAATTATACTCCCTGCGCTATGATTGCTATAACTAACCTACAAACCATTGCGATTACCATTGTTTTTATTATTGCAATATAAACTATACTCTTGAACAATGGAATTTGATGGCAAAGTGGAGGCTAGTTGTCCTATGAGAAACATTTAAACTTTAATTAAACACCTTTTTATCTCTACAGGTATTCCAGAGGAGATATGATGGAAGCCTAGACTTCTATAGAGACTGGCAGGATTATGCTCATGGTTTTGGTGATGTTGACGGGGAACACTGGCTGGGTCTACGGCGCCTTCACCATCTATCTACTCACTATATGTTGGCACTACGTGTGGAGATGATATCATTTGAAGAACCTATGACAACGTATTATGCTCAATATTCAAGTTTCAGTATTGGTTCAGAGGAGGATGGCTTCCCCTTGTCAGTTGGTGGCTACACAGGGAATGCAGGTAAGGAATGCTAAATGCTACATACATAAGGACCTATTTCTATTCTAATGAATTGCTGTTTATGACTATTTGTGACCAGAGTGATTCAGACCACTGTGTATCAGTCACCTTGACAGAAACGTTTTTTCATTATCTGTACTTTCTGAGCCATCATTCTCATATAGATCCATCTTTTTAATTTAAGTGTTGGAAAATTAGCAATTCAAAATCTTCATAATTGAGATCCACTTCCAAAACTCACAATCCCTTGGTTATCAACTTGATCCTAAATAGTCAATATATATAATAATACATAATTTCTCATATTTAACTTTTATCCCCCAAAATAAGAATTGATCCTTAATGCATTAATATAATGTAAATTATTCTGTCCTTCATGTCCATTACAGGGGACAGCCTCATTGATAACCACAATGGAAAACCCTTTAGGACACAGGATATGGACAGCAATGGCTGCAGTGTAAAGAGGCATGGTGCCTGGTGGTACAGTACATGTGGTAGATCCAACCTGAACGGGCGATACAGTAGTGAGGTTGTGACGTACTCAGGTGGCTATCACCAACAGCTCTTCTGGTACTCCCTGAAAAGGGCTTATAAAATTCCATTGAAGGCAACCACAATGATGGTTAGGATGGTGTAATGTATTAAGATTGACTTTACTTTGATTTTAAAATAGGCTTTGCTGGCAACATAATTATCTATATGTAGTGGATATGAGGTTTGACGTAAGTCTAGTCTGACTTGTTGTTCTTTTAACTGTTATATAACTGGGTCGGCCTTTGAGGTCAAGGTTGCAGCAATGCTCGCTCAACCTTTCAAGCCTTTTGGATCTGTCCGTTCTTATCCTGAATGAAATGTCAAGCTTTACCCTATTTACAGGTTGCCTACCAACTAATTGTCTACACCAGAATGTGTGCTATATTGCCTATTGTTGATGTATTGCATATCTCCTGTATCACTTATTCATTTACAAATTTAAGTGTATATTGATTGTCTACATGTACACACCTTGTTTATGTACTGACTGTATTCATGACTACTGAAGGATTGGTTGAAGGATTGTGAATATTGCACGAGTTGCGCAGCAACGAGTGCAATATTCACAATCCTTCAACCAACGAGTAAGTTATCTGATTTATCATATATGCTTTATATAAGAGAAAACAATGTATATATTTTGTAGAAATATTATCAAATTGCGACCTTATAAGATACTTGATCATGCTTTTATTTTTAGTATAGGCCTATTACTTTGCACCGCGCTGTTCTACCAGGCCTTGATGCGAAGGGAAACTTGAGAAAAATAGCTCACAGTTCCGAATCAATTTCAGACACTTTCACAGCTTTAAATCTTTTCAAAATAAAGTAATGGTTTGCAAACCGGTAGGCATCAATACTGATGAAAGGAATTTAGTTTATGAATTCATTTGATAGATATATTACACGTCTACCAGCGTTGAAAGTTACAACGATCTGACAACCAGACCATTTGGCCACTGCGGGAAAATTGTTCACGTTTTCGAATCAATTTCCATCGTTTTCACAGCTATAACAACTTTTAAAACAACAGTAATGCTTTAACAAAAGATAGAATATCATCAAAAAGAGTCCCATGTCGGCAACTTTCATTTTGAGATATAGGGCTCCAAAGGTGGTATAGGACTTTTTCGGTCGAAAACTTTTTTTCCCGTAATATTAATCTTTATTATGTTTTTTTTGAGACTGGAAAATATTTTGTACCAAAAACAATAATTTACGCTTCATAACGGCCGGTAAACATTTTCCTAACATGGTTGGATGGGTTTAAACAAAGGAGCCGAAGGCTATTTTTCACTAAATTCACTCGTACGCCGTGGACATTTGAGCGTAGGGTACCCCAGCACATTTGGTATCCCTGGAAAGCCGCGAATCTCCTCTAGCCAATGGGATTCTTCCCTTTGGAATCGCTGTGTAAATAAACCAATCACAGAGCTCTCTCCAAGTGCATTCGGCGTAAACAATGGTTGCTAGGGTCGTCAAGGGAGCCCACGTGGGGTCGATACAGCCCTGTGATTGGTCCAGCCACTCCGAAAGATCAACTTCTGGCTGACGCCATCTTCTAGCGTGGTCTTGGATTTGAATCGAAGCGACCAGTTTTTCCTCGATTCCAGACGATACAAGACGTGTTTTACTCTCCAACAAAGTTTTAAATGGACCAAGGTTTATTATTTAAACATGGAAGCTGAGGCCACCGTCGCAGAAGCTCTTAATGGCATCGCTCGAGCCAATTTGGGAGGTGTTGTCGACAACGCCGAATGGCGTAACCTCATCGAAGAGTATTTTGTGTTCAACGAGGAAACAGAGACGGCGGAATCTGACTCAGATGGAGAACCAGACGTCCCTGATCAGCCTGAAACTCCGGAGACGAACGAAGAAGAAGTTGAGGAAGCATCAGAACCTATTCTTATTATTGATCACATGCAGGCAGTCGTGGACAAGGAACGGGAAAAGTGCTCCACGTTTCGGTAAGTGTTGGTGCTCTGCAGCCATCTTTTCTATCGTGTGTGTTGACATGCTGGGGGACGCGATCTGAAAACTATGCTATTTACATCCCTGGAAATCATTCCAAATCTATAATCCAATGCTGTTATATGTGCTAGATACCTTGTGGGTATATTTAGAGGTTCTAAAATTTAATTGGTGTATGTTTTAAGTCGCATGGTGTTGTTCGTGCGTGGGGAGTTTAAGGCCCTCGAGATCTGGGGAGTAGCTATTTACTTGGGACGTCTGAGATTCCTTACTCGTCTCGTGTGGAATGTAGGGTTAAAAATACATTGTTTGTTTGTGTCATTATGGGCAAATTAAAATCTAGGATTTTGTCCATTTCAGATGTAACTGCCGATTGTTTAACGGTGGGCCATGCATAGACCAGTTCACTGTGGAACAGCGCATCTCTCATCGGTCGGAACATGACCAAATCGATCGAGGTTATTTCAAAATAATGCTTTTCTCTATTGCCTCATTGCCCATACATGCCTGTATAATACTCATTCAGTATTTTAATCAGTATTTTAAGCTGTAGCTTGTTAAATAATGAGGACACGTGCTACCCAATTACATAGGATAACTAATTACGTAGGATAACTGTAGGGACTCAGACTAAGATTGGTGTCGGTGATATTAGTCAGTCACAAATTCATTTTTTTTTTTTTTTGAACAAATTTATTTTATCAGGAGGTTATCAAGTTTACAGCAATCTCACCCGTAGGTGATTTTCGTTGTACCCTGAGAATATTGTCTTTAAAAAAGTACATAGAGGTGTGGACTGAAGAAAAGTTTAACAACTGGCTAGGATAATATAGAGTTAGACATTATGTCACAAGCATTTACATTACAATTAATGATGATGATAATGAGATGGAGAAAATGAGGTAAAAATACGGTCTATTAAAACATTTACAAATATTACCAATCAAAGGGATGTGAGAGGGTGTCAGGTTTTTTCCTGAAATTAGGTATATAATAAGTACCATTACATAAAGAGCGACGCTATACAAATAATATTTACCAAGAGTTACAATATATACATACAAGAATAGATAGCGACGCAGGTTACAATTAAGTAAACAAGTACTGATCTAACATCATATACGGAGAAGGCCAACATAGGGGCCAAAATAGAACAAGACAGCAATGCAATATAACACAGTGAGGGTGGGACCAACAGACCATGTCCACCGTTCGAGTACTATACAAACAGGGTCTACACATAGTACACAGAATTAAAGGTGTCACAGAATTATTTATAGCTCACACAAGAAGGGGTAGGGATTACGGCATAGGCCGCTGATCCCCTGCCCCATGGTTAGGGGCCTGGAGACCAAAATAGTATCGTTTCAAGTTTACTTTAAAGTTCAACGGGTCACCAATTAATCTAATATTAGCAGGCAGTCTATTCCAGGTACTGACAAGAGAGTTAAATACACACTTAGAGTCTTTCCCAGAACGAGGAATAAAACTAGTCATGGTAGGTGCAGCAGCTTGCCTAGTGTGCCTCGGAGGGATAGAACCTTTGCCATTCATGTAAACCTCCCTATGTGCAATCTTGGCAAGATTAAAAGATAATCTGTTATTAATACTCATTGTTTTACTAATACGAAGAAGTTCTGCATTGGGGGTATAATAGTCACAGTTAAGGGCGATACGCAGGATTCTATTCTGTATCTTTTGTAATTTTTATAATAAAGATTGATTCAAAGGAGTCAGACAGAAGAGAGAGTAATCAAAAATCGATAACAATTTAGATTTGGCTATAATTAGAGCCGCATCTTTGGTCAAGTTACAACGGATTTTGCGAAAAATAAAGATTTTGCTGTTGAGCTGACGGGTCAGACTGTCATATTGGTTTTTCATAGATAAATTTTGATCGATAGTAATACCTAAATAATCGTAACGGTCAACTATAACCAGGGTCTCAGCATTAAGTGATATAATAGGTCTAAGGTCCTTCAATAAAGGGGGTGGGCCAAACAGCATAACCTTAGTCTTATTAATGTTAACAAGCAGTTTGTTACATATACTCCAATTATAAAATACAGACAAGTCACTATTAATCTTATTAACACATTCGTCAGGATTGTTACCGGATAAGTACAAAACGGTATCATCCGCGTATTGAATAATTTTACAGTTCATATTAAGATGCTTAAGGTCATTTGCATATATTAAAAACATGATCGGGCCCAAAATTGAGCCCTGAGGTACTCCATAATTAATTGATTTTTCAGAGGAAAGGTTATCACCCAACTTCACCTTTTGCAACCTCCCATTTAGATAAGAGGCAAACCAATTTATACTATGTTGGGACAGGCCAATGTCATTTAATTTTTCTAATAAGATATTATGCACAACCGAATCAAACGCCTTACTAAAATCAATATACACCACGACAGAAATTTTTTTACTATGAGCAGCAACATTTAGGTCAGAGATAAAATCATATGATGTCTATATGAATGAAATGGATATAGGATTATATGTAAACCGGAACTACGTCATAGGTCGCGTGACCTCCTTCCCGCTTCTGCTTGACCACCGCCATATTCAAACACCAGCTTGTGCAGCCAGCACGTATATTTTTTGATTATGTGTTTAGGATATGCCTGCTAAGGGACGTTGCTCCAAATGTCAGCTAATTCACTCATCACCGTTTGGCTCTCGTTGCAAGAGTGCTAGTGTTAAATCGGAGAAAAAGAAGGACCAGAAAGTGAAAGTTGTTTTACCTGTCGGCGGTCAACGCTGGTCCTGGTTCCCGCTTGTGCACCATTCTCCTAACATGGCTGTTGCTGGTTACACTGACAGGTCGGATCCTGCTTACCTGGCTTTTCTAGAGGCACACTTCACAAATACTGAGGCAAAAGGTAAATCCAAGGAAAGTGGTCAGTCGTCCTCGGGTACTTCCGATGATGTTCTTCAAGCCATTTTGTCAAGATTAGATCGCATTGAAGGCAAACCGCCCGGTTCCACTTCAACACCAGACGGCCCGCTCGTCGACTTGACTAGCAGCCTACATCAACTTTCGTTGAACGTGAACGATGGGCTCCCTCCTAAAAAAGGTTTGGAATTTAGACCTGAGTTTCACATACAATCCAAGTCGTATCTGTGGCCTATGAAGCATGTCGATCACACCAAATTATCTGCTACTGAGCTAATGGTCGGTATGCTAGGAGTGTTTGAGCATATATTATTAGCTAATGGCGACAGCATGGGATACCTTCGCCATATGCAATATGTGGGCCGTCACGCTATCGAGTCGAGCAGTTTTTCTGTGTTAGGCTGTATCCTATACGACCACCATGTAGTCGACCAAGTGCTCACTGGTAGTGTTAGTTTTGGTCCTCCTGACTCCTTTGCTGCTGGGGTTTATCTTAGTGGCCATTACACCCGCAAGAAGTTTGAAGAGAAACCTAGTCAGATCCCTTCCACCACTCCTCAGTCTCAGTCTCAATGGCGTCCAAGCGGCCGGAAGTCAGGCAGGGGCTTCGGCAGAGCTCGTGATGACTCGGGATCTGGTTCGGTTCCCGATGACTGGCAGCAGGACATCTGCTACAATTACAACACTAAAGGATGTTCGCTAGGTAGATGTTCTAAACTACATGTATGTGGATCTTGCCGTTATCGTCACCCAATGTCTTCATGTCGGGTAAAGGAGCACAAGGATGATAAGCCCTCTTCATGAAGTCTCGTGCCGCCCGAGACTTCCGCCATCAACATCCAAGATGGTGGTCTCGGGCCGGCTAGCCGCCTTACGCAAGGTGATCTTTTGCCTTTATCCTTTGAAAGCTTCGAGGATCTATCTGCTCTTACCTCAGATCGCACATCGGGTGAGAACTCCTGTAATAATAACCCTGTTTCCTGGTCTGGAACAGTGAATAAGCCTGATTACTCTGTCTTTTCTTACCTCGACTCTCCCCCTATGCCTTGTTTTCACCACGAAGGCTGGTCATTCGCCAAAAGATGTACCGATGTACATTATATCGGGGGCCTTCGTAGTCAGCTGAAGTGTAATGCCTGGTTGAACGAGTTATGCTTAGAGCCTGACATGCATTACCGCAATTTCATCACTAACGGCATCTTATGTGGTTTTGACATCGTCGACCCAAATGTCACCGTCCCTGGATACCAGTGTCCAAATTATAAGTCTGTGTTGACTGACCCAGCCTTTACGTTCATCAATCGTCTCATCACTGAAGAGTTAAGTGACGGCAAGTTCTCTCCTACTGACATTGCTCCATTATGTGTTCATTCTCTAGGGGCTGTCCCCAAAAAAGATGGATCGTTTAGGCCAATTACCGACTGTCGACAACCTCTTGGTAGGTCGATTAATAACTTCATGGACATCACAGCGCAGCCCTTTTGTTTTAATACAGTCGATTCTGTTTGTGATATGATTCAGGAGGGTGTGTACATGGCCACTGTGGACTTGAAGGCGGCTTACCGCTCTGTGAGTATAAACCCCAACCACTGGAAGATGCAGGGTATTGAGTGGAAAGATGCTTTTTACCACGACACTCGTTTGTGTTTTGGCTTAAAGTGTGCGCCTTTTGTATTCTCCGCTTTAAGTGACTTTGTTGTCAGGGCCATGAACAGGCGCAGCTTTTTCAACATTGTGAACTATCTAGACGATTTCATTGTGATAGGCTCATCATTTGCAGACTGTCAGCGGATTCAAATGGAATTGATTTCCCTCCTGGGTGATCTTGGGTTTCTGATAAGTTGGAAGAAGTGCTCCTCCCCCTCCACCGTCACTACTTACTTAGGAATACAAATTGACTCTCGTGCTTTAACTTTATCGTTACCACAGGAGAAGATCACCAGATTGCACTGCGAATTAGAATTCTTTGACGACCGTACTAGGGCTACAAAGCGTCAGTTACAACGTCTCTGTGGGATACTTTGCCATTGCTCGAAAGTTGTCCGCGGTGGCAGAACCTTCAGCCATCGTGTCATCGCCCTACTCAAGGATCTGCCGGATAGGAATGTTCGTGTGCACCTGACCGAGTCCTTCAAGCTAGATATGAAATGGTGGAAGGAGTTTTCTGAGCTCTTTAACGGCAAGTCATGCATGATAACACGCAACTCTTCTCCCAGACTTAGCTGGGCCACTGATGCTTCGCTAGGAGGTTTTGGTCTAATAGGTTCTGACGACTGGGTAGCGGGTTATTATAACAGCGACAACTATCCCTTTGACTTAGACCTTTGTGATCCAGTCCATGATCACTGGGTTAATGTGGACATCGACCCTGAAAATGCTAGTAACATCAATGTCTTGGAAGCCATTCCCTTTATCGTCGCAGCAGATAGATATAAGGAGTCTTGGAGGAACCAGCATATAGTAATTTACACAGACAATACTCAGGCTATGGGGCTTATTAACAAAGGGGTCAGTTCTAACCCGTATTGCATGGTGCTCTTACGTCATCTCTTCTGGTTGAGTGCAACTTATAATTTTTATATCACTGCCAAGCATGTACCAGGGGTCTACAATGTCATTGCCGACCGCCTCTCTAGAATATGTGAGGTTGGTTATATCTTTTCTGATCAGCTTTGTGAATCGCTATGTTGCAGACCAGCTCTCCATCCTGGACAACAAGGTGCGTGAGGTGACAGCGTCTGCTTGGGCAACCAACACTAAGTCGACACGCTCTTCACAGTGGTCTGTCTACTTTAAATTCTGCACTGATCTTGGACTTCAAGCACTCCCAGCCTCTGACATCACGATAGCTCGTTTCCTCGTTCACAAGGCACAGACCTCAGCCTACTCCACGGTTAATAATTACCTATCGGCGATAATTATGCTCCACAAGTGCTACAGTTTTGATTCAGGCTTCAGGGACTCGTTCCTTATCAGGATGGTTCTTGAGGGGCTGAAAAAGACCCTGGGTACAGCGGTTATCCAGAAGGCGCCTGTGCTTCCTTCAGATTTACTGAAGATGGCGCGTTATGTTGTTTTTTCTGACCTGAAGCAGTCTACTTCTTGGTCTGTGATAGTTTTGTGCTTTACTACGCTACTGAGAAAGTCAAATCTCTTGCCAGAGTCTCCAGCCTCACTTGATACTAAAGACTGGCATGTCGTTCGTAGGTCGGATGTAATAGTTAACCCTGACCACATTATTATTCGTATCAGGTCGTCAAAGACCTTGAAGTATCACGATAGGCATTTTGATGTTCCCATCTACCCGCTGAAAGCGAATCTCAGAATCTGTGCTCATACCTTGTTATGTTCTCATCTACGCCTCTCTCCAGCCAGTCCGTCTTCACCTCTGTTCATGTGCGGCGGGGTGCCTCTATGTTACCCATATGTGCTTCAATACCTCAAGTCTCTGGCTGAGAAGATTGGTTGGAAAAGAGATTCAGTGGGCTTACACTCGCTTCGCCGAGGCGGAGCTCAGCACCTTCATGCCATGGGAGTCCCGCTGTCGGACATTCAGTGCATGGGGGACTGGTCCAGTCTCGCGGTACTTATGTACTTGGCCACCCCTCATGATAAGAAGCTGTCCATTGCCAAGTCATCTTCTGCTACTCTTTCTGCTGTTGTGTTATAGTTGCCCGTTGGCTTATAAAAAAAAAAAAAAAAAATTCTCTGAACTGATCTGAACTGGGTATTGGTGGCGTAAGTCACCGATGTCTCCACATCCCCGCCTTACTTATTATTATTAGGTGCTAGATATGATGTCTATATGAATGAAATGGATATAGGATTATATGTAAACCGGAACTACGTCATAGGTCGCGTGACCTCCTTCCCGCTTCTGCTTGACCACCGCCATATTCAAACACCAGCTTGTGCAGCCAGCACGTATATTTTTTCTTCTGCTCAAATCATTAATAAAGGGTGGCGTAAGTCACCGATGTCTCCACATCCCCGCCTTACTTATTATTATTAGGTGCTAGATATAAGGCTTCGGTTGTCGAGTGGCCTGCTTGAAAGCCCAACTGCTTGGGACTAAGTATATTATTGGCATTAAGGTAACCCATAAGATTATCTACGATCAGTTTTTCAAATATTTTTCCTCCTATATGAGTCAGGGAAATCGGGCGTACATCGCTAGGTATTTTTGGGATAGCAATTTTAGGTATTGGTCTAACTACCGCAACCTTCCATGCAGAAGGAAAGGTACAGGTTCGTAGTGATAGCTTATATAGGTGTAACATATGCATGCTTAGAATACAGAAGGCATCTTTATATATTCGCGAGTTGATATTTATACAACCAGAATTCTTGTTAATATCAGTATTTTGGAGCAGTTTGAATAAATCCGGTAATGTTAATACAATCTCAGACCATGGGTATTGTATGGTTTCAAGTAATCTAGGTCTAGGTGGGGTTGGTCCAATCGCAGCATTTACCTTACTACCCACCGTACAGAAGTGATCATTTAGACCATTCACTAATAGATCTTTAACTACAATCTTGTTATTAATACATAGACTAGATATATCACCTTCATCATCACCCTCAATGTCACGAACTACATTCCAGAATTTTTTCGAGTCTTTTTTATGTCTATACAATAACTGTTTATAATAATCCGATTTGGCGGTTGCTACCGATCTATTACATTCATTTTTTACAGCCTTAGCTCTTGTCAAGTCAACGGGATTTTTAGTTCGGTTAGCCTTTTTGTACAGTTTGTCTCTTCTTTTACCCAGTTCACGAAGATCATTACTAAACCAAGGTGGATTTACCGCTTTCTCTTTGAACCTTTTGAATGGGGCAATACAATTCGCACATTCAAGAATCCTGTCATATAGGATTGACCAACAGTCATTTACACAATTTGATGCAAAATAAATATCCCAGTTATAAGCAAGTAATTTCCTTTGGAGGTCATTATAATTATATCTACTAAAATCACGACCAAATATAGCAACCTTGGGTCTAACAAGAGTGATTTTCTTAAATACAAGGTAGGTAGGTTGGTGATCCGACAAAGAGTAGTTGATAGTACCATTAAAATTATCCGTCTTACAATTTATCATAAATAAGTCAAGTGTTGAATTACGTAATAAACCAAATCTAGTTATTTCCCTGGATATAATGGTAAGGTTTTTCGTATTGCAGTAATCAAACAATGCTTTTGATTTTGGTCACCGATGTCAATATTCATGTCCCCACATACAATAATGTTAGATTGAATGGGGCAGCATACACCTTTTATCGCATCTAGATCATCTAAGAAACACTTAATATTACCATTGGGAGGGCGGTAACACACAAGGATATAATAGGTAGGGATTTTATCTCTAGTTAGAGACAAAAAAAGTATCTCACTATTATCATTAGATATAGACAGAGTAGGGTCAAAAGTGACCGTATAATCCTGTCGGATAAAACAACAAATCCCCCCCCCTCTTGCGCCATTAGAACGATCTAATCTAATACAATCGTATCCTTTACATGCAATCATTTGACTAGGTATATCAATTTTTAACCAGGATTCCGTAAATGTGATTAGGTCGAAATTCTTAGACATTATATCGTTACGAATTATATCTATCTTGGGTAATAATGATCTAATATTATAGTGAATGATTTTCAAGCCTTTTTTACCACTTAGAGCATCCCAGGTTTTAATCTTGGTAGAGATATTCGAGTTATTCACAGCAGCCATGTAACATAAATGTCAAAATATAGAAGACTATTATACTAATTGTCGAGTAGATGTAGGTGTATGTATCCAGCGGTAATTCAGGGGGGAGAATTGGTATGACAGTTCCATCAAAGAAGCAAGGGATCATAATCAGTCCTATGAAAGATAAATTCTTCTTAATTGTCCAATTACGCAACCGGGTCACGATATACTGCTTAACACGGATTAGTATAGTAGAGATCACCCAGTCCACAGGAGAATTAGCGCTTCCCAGGTCATTCAATGACAGCTGGTTCACACTAGTCTCCATGGAAACCAGGGTCTCTCACAAAAGCTTCAATTTGGGATGCCCAATTCTTCAAAATAGAGGTGTCTAGATGTAGCCCATCCGGCAATTTCCGATAGTAGTGTCTGAATTTTCCCTTGTGACAGATATGTACTTTATTGGTGAGGTATAGGTGCTTGATTCCGCTATCAGTATTCATAGGAGACAACTTGTTGTTAATTTCGGTAATGGCACGATTAACCAAGTCTTGGTCCGGGGACCGCCCAGCAATTCTATTGGCAGCATTAATATCAAGGCCAATAAGACCTCCAAGGGTCACATTAGACACATGTGTAATCGGTGATAGTATTTCAAGGGTATTCTCGAAACAATCCATAATCATATTGACCAGATTCGACTCGTTTGTGTGTGCAAGCGATATCATTTTAGTATGCCTGTCCTTCACGCAGAAATTACAGATACCACCAATAATAATAATATTGGTAGGGTGATGTATATAATAGAGAGACAAAGCATGACGAGCCAATCTGTCCAGGCGTGCTCCACTGTAAACAAAGCAACGAATGCTTGCTGTTGTCAGAAAGTTCTCCAGGCCCCGCCCCCTTGAGTCTGACACTACTAGAGTTGACATGTCAGGGAACGAATGTTTAAATGCGACACAGAACTTATGTACAGACCCAGTTGTAGACGAGATTCCGTATATTCCACTATTAGCACTCGCTTCCCAAACGACTGAAAAACTGTCCTGTTTCCGCCTTGTCAGCCTCGCTAGCATATGAAGACAAGTTATGAACTTGGTGGGCAAGCAGGTAGTCGCTCACAGCTGTTGCTATTGCTTCTTTGGGGATTGAATGGGGAAGTGGTTGAGATAGAGAGCCAGGTGGTACAGATGATCTAGGGCCGAAGGGGCTATTAGAACGCTTACTAGCTCCCAAGACAGAATCACCACTGCGAGCCCGTTTTTTTGAGTCCGACCTCGCCAAGCTAGAGCTAGGGCCGGGTTGACTATTAGGCACCTGTTGAGTGGTTTGTTTCCTTTGATTATCCCTTGATTGCCTTCTAGGAGGAGCAACAGGACCGTCAGTAGAATGGATGTTGATGCCTTGGGCAGTGGGTTGTTTCTTTTGATCGTCGACTATTTTCGGTCTGAGTCTGGGGGAGTGGCTAGTTGAGGGGGATATTGAGTTACCAGCCTCATTGGTAATTTCCACTTCTTCTCTAGCCGTGGGAAGTCCACTAAGACAATACTTGCGGTAGTTTTGCAAAATCTTGCCTATTATGTTTCCGCCAGTGTGCTCACCTTCTTCTAGTTTCTTAGAGCGAATCGATGTGCCACATGCCCAAAAAGGGCAAGTAGTGGCCTCGAATAAAGGCTTGTCGTTGGTATTCACTAGCTTTTCTTTCAATTCCGGGTTTTGATCGAATTTAGCTTCGATCAAAACACGCATAACGGCGACCTTAGACTTATCCCACTCATCGGTGCTTTTGGTAAGATGAGAAAGCTCCTTCGCAGCTTTGGCATTCCTGCAGTTGTAAATATCTTTGGCAATGTCCGGGCGTTTGAGGGCATTGGCTCGGGCAAACTGGTAAGCTTGCTCAACCGACCTAAAGGATAATTCATTTATTATCAACGTGCAGGGGAAGAAGTTACTGAGGTAACTATGCTGTGACTGAAAGTATATTGATCCTTCTATCTCGCGAGTTTTGGCATCGGAAAGGCGATACCCATCCTTCAAAAGCTCCAATTCATTAAATCTGTAATTGAGCCCGTCTATTTTAACTGAATCTTTGAGGATTGGCCCAACATCCTTGCAACCTAATGATTTAGCGTTTTGCTGCACCGCAATTAACATTTCTTTCCTCTCCAACACGGTCTTGGGTAGATCCGAGTTAATAAAGACTTTGCGGAAACCAGGTATATCTTTCAGAGTTGATCTAAGGCGATAGATATTATTTCTTGCAGCTTCAGTAGTAAATTGTACAAGCAATTTTCTTATCCCATTCTGATATTTACTGACGCGCTTAGCCATGAAGACGTCAGCCCGGGTGTATCTTTTATCAATTGCGAAGCACACGTTCACAGCTAACTGAATACAATCCTCAGTTTTCTTCTCTGGGATACCAGCAAATAACAGATTAACCTTTCTTCTATCAATCTCGGATTCCAGGACACATTTTTCTAGATCATCATAATTTCTGACAACTTTGTCGTTCTCCCTTTCTAAGTGGCGAATGACTCGATGACAAATGAGATTGTCATGGACCAACTCATCAACTTTAGATTTTAATAGTTCAATATTAGCTTGGGAATATTCCAGTGAGACTCTTAGGTCGTCTACGGTAACATTTTCCTTCTCCTTACTGATTTCATACCTGTTTTTGCCATGCCAGTCGAATTGACTCAGCTCGTCTATATCGGGCCGGTTGGCCAGGGTAGTGGTAATCCATTGTTGACGCACCTCGGCTGGTAATGGGTCAGCAAACAATGCTTCGGCCTGGTCGTTGGTAATGAAACCGTCTTCGTCGTCCATTGTGTGAGGCACAGAAAGTTCACAAATATAAATCCGAATAAATGCCAGATGCAGTTCTCTAAGATCAGGAAGCACCCTCTCACAGGTGCACAACGTGAAGATCTTACGATCGGTGAAAAAATGAATGAGTATGAATCGATATAGTATGGAAAATCTTAGATAGTCACGGAGTGGTCGGACACACGTCTTCACACCTCGATGCACGGACTACTACTACGATTTTTACATTATTGTTATACTGTCGTTTCAGATGAGCTCGACATGGCACTCTTTGGCGTTTTCAATACTGTTACTGACAACAGTGATCGATGCAGTCCAACCAAGAAGGGGCGCCAGTGGAAGGGAGAGAGAAAACACCCAAAGAGCCACTACAGGATGCATAACAAGCCTATTTGCAAAGCTACCTTTAAATTCCTTTACAAGTGAGTATTATCATGAATCTTGTTGTGCCCATTAATACTGAACATTAGATAGCTATTCATAATAACATGATTATTTGCTAAGAATAAATATTTTGGTATTGTCATTTTAAGATCCTGCATTATGTTCAATTTCTTCCTTTGTCAATGATTAAATTATTATTAATTATTTTTTCTATTTCTTTTCTCTCCCTTCACTTCTAGGATTAGCCAAAACTTGCTGACAGTTTTGCTAAAATCCTTCGCTGAGGATGGTCTGGTCACTCGTTCACGACAGGGTGGTGGTCACTGTGCTGTGAGATCTTTGCCAATAGATGACCTGAAGAACACTATCAACTTCATCACATCTTATGCCAAAACACATGCTCTTGTCTTGCCAGGCAGAGTATCTTCTCACCACAGAGACGACATCTTAATTCTCCCCTGCCGTTCTACAAAAGCTGAAGTTCATCGTCTTTACACACAAGCCATGCAAGAGACTGGCAATAGGGCTGTTGCCTACTCCACTTTTGGTCATTTATGGCGCAAGTATCTTCCTAAAATAGTCACAAGTCGTCCCATGACAGACCTCTGCTGGGAGTGCCAGCGTAATAACAGAGACATTTCTTGTAGTAGTAATTTACCTGAAGTTGTGAAAGCTGCCAAGTTAAAGAAACAGCAGAAACATTTAGACACTGTAGCAGACGAGAGAACTCTTTATCAGAAATATTGTGCTGATGCAAAAGAAGCATACAGAGACAATGGTGAACCCCCTCTTGGCAAACATGCCCCTTGCTCATGTGACATTCGAGTACATCTCAGTTTTGACTTTGCACAACAAGTGCATTTACCTTCTTACCCGATGCAACCAGGTCCCCTTTATTTTCTCACCCCGAGGAAGGTAGGCCTGTTCGGTATTTGCATGGAAGGAATGCCTAGACAAGTTAACTACCTTATAGATGAGAGCCATTGCACCAGTAAGGGGTCAAATGCAGTTATTTCTTATCTGAATCATTACTTTGAAAACTATGGTCTGGGGGAGAAAGATTTAGATCTTAACTGTGACAATTGTAGTGGCCAGAACAAGAACCGGTATGTTTTGGCCTATTTGATGTGGCGTGTCCTTACTGGAAGGCACAGGTCTATTACACTTAACTTTTTCATTACTGGGCACACTAAGTTTGCCCCCGACTGGTGCTTTGGTCTCTTGAAAAAACAATTTCGTCGGGACAACGTTTCTTCTCTTCAGCAATTCAAAGACAGTGTGCAGCGCAGTACGCCAGGGGGGGTCAACCAGGCCCAACTTGTAGGTGATGAAAGGGGTACTGTTTTTGTTCCATTGTACGACTGGCAGGCATTCCTGTCACCTTTCTCCAAATCTTTTCCAGGTATCAAAGGGTATCATCATTTTGAATTTTCTAGTGACAAACCTGGTGTTATTTCTTTCAGGCCATTTGTAGGCCCTGAAAATAGTGGTACTTTTAAAATGCTTACTGTTGATGTGGGTGATGTCCCTCAGGACAACCCACCCATTGTACCTTCTCCTGGACTGTCTGCATACAGACAGTGGTATCTTTTTAATTCTATTCGTGATTTTTGTACCGAAGAAACCAAAGACATTATGTGCCCCAAACCAACTGTACCTGAAGAAGGGCCAGGGAGGGGGGGGGGGGATGGCTACATTGTACAGGCTCCTGCAGTCGCCCCAGTAAGAGGTAGAGGGAGGGGAAGTGGAAGGGCTAGAGGAAGAGGGAGGGGTAGAGGAAGGGGAAGGGGAAGGGGAAGGGACAGGGAATCTTCTTCTGACGAATCATTACAATTAGGTGGTGATGAATCTTCTGAGGAGGAGGAGGAGGAGGAACCTCAAGAGGAACCTCAAGCTAGGGGTAGGGGTAGGGGTAGGGGTAGAGGAACAGTAAGGGGAAGGGGCAGGGTAAGGGAATCTTCAGAATCTTCTTCGGATGGGGAGGTTGCACCTCCTCCAGCAAAGAGAGGTAGGGGGAGGGGGAGGGGAAATGTTGAGCAACGCCGGCCAGGGAGGGGTAAAGGGAGGGGTAAAGGGAGGGGGAGGGGGAGGGGTAGGGGTAGGGGCTGACTGCTATTTTATTGATTTTATTACTGATTTTATTACTGATTTTATTACTGATTTTATTACTGGTGAATACTGTTGTACATTTTGTTTTGTTAGAATGAATAGGTGTGTTATCATGTATATATTGCAAGCACTGCACCGAAGAATTTTGTACAATATTATTATACTGGTGTTAACAGGGTAATAAAATAAAAAATATTAAATGAAATGCACTGATTTTTTTATATATTGTGGCCCTACTAGTCTATAATACCTGCCCCAAATCTGAGAAAAATCCAATCATATGAATTGGTCATTTTGCATGACGACGCGTCCGACATAAATCCCACAAAAGTCTCCTAGAAATGTATTTTGCCCAAATTTCACCCAATTTTCATCGCGTGATAAAATAATAAGTTACTAAGTAAATGAACTGAATTTGGTATATGTTATGGCTATGGCAGTTAGTAAAGTGTGTCCCAAATTTCATAGAAATCGCTTGATAACAAATGCCCGTAACCAAGGATGGCGCGCCGAAGGTCACTCGCCGAACTTTGACAGGCTGTATCTCAGTTTCCGGCTCCTCCAGTAACCGCGTCCCTTAAATACTCACCGCAACCATAGAATTATACCTAATAGGCCTAAAATTAAGCTTTATACATCATTGGAAAGCTCTTTCCTGCTGCTTACCCATCCAATAGCTAACTCCAAAATCGATTTTGCCGACATGGGACTCATTTTGATAGAGCGCATCTCAGATTAGATAGAAATGCAAGTATTTCAGTTTATTTCCTTCATTTTGATCTTTATTTTACCGTTGTGCCTCCCGTTGTGCCTGCGTAGAAAGCTAATCATGCGTGATTCCGCTGAGTGTCTACTTTTGGCGCTGTCATAAGCCCCTTCGGCTTGGCACTCAGAGCGTGGAGTTGTATACAACACAACTCAGAGCGTGGAGTTGTATACGCACACAACGTATACAACTCTACAATACGTTGTTTCAACGACAACGCATATATATGATAAATTAAGATGAAGTAGAAACTCAAAAAGAACAGCTTCTCCTCCCGGCTTCTCCTTCCCTTAGATGTATATTTTGATTAGCTTTGATTGTTCCTTTGGGTTGGTTATCAACTGAGAAATCAAGGAAACATCAATCGTTGTACGGGTCCACAATAATAATAGTTTTGATTTAATGTTATGTACGCTTATAAATGTAATATTATTTAAACAACCTGAGCGGCATAATGTTCTTATTCCACTGTTGGTTGTTCCTTATAACTTTACCATTAGACATGTCTAATCACTAAAAGGACAAGAATATAGATCAATGCATGAGCAAGGACGATAGCGAAACTTTTGAACAGAAGACAAATAAATACATGAATTTTGTTTCAATCAAATATCTGAGCTGCCTTTCAAATTCATCTCATAAAATCTTTTATCGTTTTCCCTTGCTTGTTCTTTATTTATTTTGAAGAAATGCCGGTATTATTTTGAAGAACCTGACTGTAATATATGTGATGTGTTTCAGAAAAATGAGTCATAAGTTGCTGAAAATAGATTTTGAGATACCATCAGATTTGAAAAGATGAGATCAAGCCGATTCCAATGATAGTAAACAGTCTAATAATCTTATAAGTATTTCTAGATTTTAAGTTTGATATTTTCGTTTTTGAAAAAAAAGTTTCCAATATTTCTGGGGGTCAATAAACAGTAATGTAACTAAATGTAGTCCATATGAGGAGCTTTAAAAGTAAAGGATATATTACATAGATTGTCCTGAAATTTGATACACTGATTGATATAAGTCTAAGTAATAAACTCTCTAAAAATCAGATCATTCCATTAATGTAATCCTGTGAAAAAACACTTTGAAAAATATCAATTTTGCGACTTATGACTCATTTTGCGGAAACACATCACATATTTTGTCTAATTGATTCGAATTATTCTTATTCTGTTGATATTCCCGCACGCACAAGAAGTCCCTCGACAGTCGCTTTGGTTGAAGCCCAGCGGAATAAACTTCAAAACTTTAGTCAAATGACTTTCCCATGAATAGGCAACGAACAGAACAAATAATCTCGTATCAATATTTGCTGAGAATTGATTAATTGCTAATTCTGTTACTTACTTATCGTGCGTTAAGTATATATGTAAATGAACGCAAGCACAAAACATGAACATTAAGGTTGACATGGAATTGTAAGATCACTGTATTTATGTAGGTCCCTATGCGTGAAAACATTCATGGAGGATACAGCGTTTTTCTACGTAATCTGATTAAATGGGTCAGATTTTTAGAAAATGCCCAATCTACAGTTCTACACATCCATCAAATTCTGCTAAATTATAGTGACAAATGATAAACACTAGGTATATCTGGGTGTATTCTGTATTGTATTCATTCAATAAATCTGTCTGGTTATGTTGAACTGTGTTTTGAACCTGATTTTCGTCTTAAATGTGGGTTATTTGAGAGGATTGGTGAAGGCCAATTGTACATTTTCTGGCGATTTCATTAACATACTGTTCATACCATTCCGAAACTACACAGGACCAATCTTGAAATAGATTTATAATAATGGATTTATGTATGCATGCAAACACTCATGGTGAATACAGCGTTTTTCTACGTAATCTGATTAACTATTATATAGGGCTCAAATTAATAAAAACAATAATAAGAAAAATTTGCCTCCAATGAAATGAAGCCCCAGTTGAGGTAAAACAATTGAAAGTCAATGTTCAAGTTTTATCTCTGTGACAAGCACCCCTGGTCACCCTTGAATAAAAAGGTATTGGGTTGGTTTCGTATTGGGGTCAGATTGTCAGAAAATGCACATTCGGCAGCTCTAAAAATTTAGTAACTTCTGCTAAATTAGACTGAAAGAATATGATTAATGGGTATATATATTAGAGTATCTTTGCCATTGTGTTAAACTGTATTTTGAACGTCACTTTTGTTTTAGATTTGAAAGGATTTGAAAGGATTGGTGAAGGTGAATTGTACATTTTCTGACGATCTCACCCATTGGTTCTGTTCTGGAAGTTGCTTCGTATTGAAGAATACTGGTAGTTTCTTCGAGGTCAGAACCGAGAAGAAGGAAGAGGCCTGAATCGATTTATTCAGGGCTATTAATTATCACCCATTTATTATTATCATATTTCTAAAACCGCTAATCATGGTTAACTACCTAGTACTGTGCAAGTCTATTTAGTCAGGCATTGTTCGGGATATGACCTAAGAGGGCAACGCCCCCTTCTATTCCTCACATCCTAGTGAGAGTCTGTACTTGTGCTATGACAATAAACCGTTGAATTAGTCATCCCTTAGAGTTTGGTCAACATCTTTATAACAGAATCACACTTTTTTTTAGAATATTTTACTGGTCAAAGTTTTACATACGTGATAATTCTCATTTGCCATCATTAGACTGAACTCAATGTTCAAGGTTCTAATCTGCTATGGAATCTAACTCTTATGATACAAGTTTAATATGAATATTTATATTGCACTACTTTTATTGGGCCTCTCCTACAGGACGGGTATATAATAAAAAGCAATTTAATTCAGTATAATGTGAGGTTTATACTCTATGAATTGTTTTGTAAATTCATGTAAAACTATAGACATGGTTTGGTTTTCAGGCAGGTGGTTTCATTAGGAAAATATAGCAAAATATAGAAAAATGGTGTATGTTCTTTATTGTACACATTTTGAGGATTAATCCATTTGTGTGACTGTGGTTCCTGGGGGAGGCACATATATCACTGTTGTTTTTACTATTCCCATCACAGCACAGGATTGCACCTAAAGGTAGACATCATGACAACCATTCTGTGTATTCTCTCTCTACTTCTATCAGCTACTTCTACATTCTCTGCCCCTCTAGAGAAAGGTAATCAAACAAGATATGCTCCTGTCAAGAGTATTCAAGGCCAATTTGATTTTTATGTTGAGGAAAACACCCTGAATGAAATGAAAGAAATGAAAGACCATATCGAGGACAAATTGGAGTATGTGAAGAAATATATTGAGAACTCGGTTTCTACCAGTATAGTGGATCTTACCAAACATGTGGCTGCTCAGGCAGAGGAAATAGCAGAGCTGGAAATAAATGTCAAGGCCCTGAGGGAAAGTTTGGCGGACAAGTTAGACGAGAATGACAGGAAGATTGCGTGGGCTATCACTGATGGTAGTCTGGCCCCAAGGAACACTTCATGGGTGCAGGAGGTCTGTATGAGTTATTGCTTTAAGATATAGCTTTGTTAACCTGATGGTAAAGATATTATCATTTACAGTTATAGAATACCTGCATGTTGCTAAATGTAATTTTTGTGATATCAGTTATTGCTTTAATATGTTTTTTTATTTGGATGATGACAAAAGTACCTGTTAAGATAAATGTACTTCTAATGATGTTCACACTAACAGTGTTGTAATGCTTGTTATAATAATATTTTACTTCTGAAATAACTTATATATGGGGACATATGAGAAGACTAGATTATAGTTTATCATATATTACCTTCTGTCAGATATGCTACTACTGTAGTACTTGATCCGAATGATCTGAATGAAGTCGGTTCAGTTAGCCGAGTGGGCCGGATCCACTCGGACGGTTTTGTGTGAGAACCGAATGTGCTTACTACTTTGTGTACTTATCAATAGGTGTCGCTTGTGTGTGTTGGTGTGCATTTTTATTATTTTCATTCTATATGACAGTGTGTCCTGTGTTTGTGTATTTGACTACCATTTGCCTTATTGTATTATTATCATGAGTTTCCATTGAGTCAGCCGACTAGAGGTTGGCGAATGTATCCGAGAATACATGGTCATCCCTGAGCTTGTGGGGCAATAAACTCAGCAGCTGGCAAGGACCGACAGTTCCTGTGTTTGTGTTGTTTGATTGAAATAGTTCGTAGTCGCTTAAGCTTTCATCGGACATTACAATTTGGTGCCGTGACCAGTTGGTTTTTGGCCCGGTTGTTGAGTAAGATCTGCATGGTCCCATTTCGGTAGCCCCTAACAGGGATTTCCAATGGAGACCATGGGAGATAGGACTCGGATTACTAATCCGGGTGCTCAGAATGATAGAAAGAGACCAGAGGTTAACGTAAGTTATACTCTCTTGGATTTGTCGGACGATTTTACGGGTCAAGAAGCACTGGAGCCAGTTCATTTAGAACCGACAGTGCGGGTACGAGCAGCTATTGAAGCAAGCTCAGATTCAGATAATGAGTGGCATACCATTCATAATACAGCTGCCAGGAAGAAGGTAACAACTAGGAGACCTGCTAAGGTAGGGACTGGTTTGAACCAGAGAAATGGAGATTTGGTTGGAGGGAATGTACAGTTACCGAATATTGGATTTAATTCAGATTCGGATAATAACTCTCATGGTATTAGAACTGCACCGCAGACACCGTTCGCTCAACCTGACTTTACATCGCCTGTGGTCGAGTTGCAGTCAGAGTGGACTCAAGATAGGATGAGGAATAGACGTATGAGTTACAATCGGATGGATGCTTTGATTTGTGCTCAGCTAAATTCTATGGATCAGATGAATGAGACTGTGATTGAGTCAGCTACTCATGGTTAATTCGCCTTGGAGCATGCTGCACGCACGCAAAAAGCGCTGGAGTTAGCCAAGGAGGAAGATACTAGGTTACGTGAAATACTAACCGACCAGAACAATAAGCTGACTAAGCTAGGGGCTCAATGTCAGGTGGAGAAGCGGGCGAAGGAAAGGTTGCAGAGAGAGTTGGATAATTTGGGCAGTGCAGAAATGGATAGACATCCTCCTAGTAGGCGTGTTCGGATGAATGAAGTAGTTGAAGAATTGATAGATGGGGCTACCATTAGTACTCCTATGTACCCTAAACCGGCTGGTTGTTCAAATGAATCCTATCAAAGGTTAATGAATGATTTACCCGACTTCCCTCAAAGGAAAGAAAAAGGGGGGAATGATTATCAAGCAGACTATGCTGATTTTTGTTCCTCCCAAATGGAGAACCGCGCTCCTGCTGCAGCATCAGCAGTGGGAGGTATGGAAAAAAGGAAGGAAAGGCGAAGTTTGTTGGAAGCGGTTAGTGGTATAAAGGGGTATACTCCACCTGGCTTGCCGGGTAAGTCAGTTATGACAGGCGGTAAGAAGATAATAAGACGCTCTGTTGACCCGGCGGCTGGTCATGTACCTGAGCAGAGGGAGGGGACGTATGGTAGGCCTCGTCTTAATCCGGGCAAACCTATGAGACCACCAAAGCCTTTGCTTTTCCCTATATGGGATGGAAAAGAGGACTGGAGGGACTATCAGAGACGCACTGCTATGGTGGCTCGCACGATGAACTGGGATGATGATACTTATAAAATACAGCTTTTGTCGGCTGTGGGTAAGCATGTGCCTCAGGCATTGTTGTTGGAGCCGGAGGAGTTTACAATGGACGAATTGTTGCAGATGATGGAGTATGACTATCAGGCTGAGAAATCTGATCGAACCAGGAAGAGGGAGTTCTTCAAATCTAAGCAGAGTTTTGGTCAGAGTCCTTCGAATTTCTGTTCCACTATCAGCTTGAGGGCTTTGCATGCTTATGGCCAGTGGGACGACACTCTACATGATATGGCGGTGAAAGTTTTCACGGATGGCTTGCTTGATAGGAAGATGGCTGAATATGTGGGGTTGCAGGAGCCGGCTAATATAGTCGAGGCTTCCAGTGCAGCAACTCGGTATAGGGATGTGGTGTGTGATTCAGATACCCAGTTAACTTCACAGGTATCGAACCTGTCGTTGGCACCGGAGAACAGGGTGGAAGGATCCACTGCAATGGCTAGTTCATCCAATGGGACGGGATTGGAAGCTGAATTGACAGCTGAGTTTGATGCCTTTAGGGTTTGGAAGGCCAGATCGCCAGCTAATGATGTACCGAAGCCAGTGGAGCAAAAGCCGGCTGGAAACAGTCGTCCTCCCGACCGGGGCTATCAGAGAAGACCGGGGAGAGGACCTGGCAGCTGTTTCCATTGTGGTTTGGAAGGACATCGGTTTGCTGATTGTGAGAAGAGGAAGAAGCATATAGCGATACTGGATGACCTCCTGGCTAAATCGGCAGCTACTAGAAGCGAATTACACCAGTTGTCAAATCAGGTCGGATCCTCATAAGCGACGAGGTGGGGATCGAGACGGCTGTGGCACACGTCGCATACGCTCAAGTTGCAGAGGTTAAACTAGCCGAGTCGGATGTGTATTCGCACTCTCATCTGCCCGGGGACGCCCATGAGAACGGATTTGAGAGATCTGGGGGCGAGGAGCATTTGCAGACTCGAGCTGGGCATGTTGCATGTTTTGTACATAAGGTGGAGATGGGAAGGCCTGAATATGCATGCTCACCAATGCAGATGTTGAAAGTAGAATGGGAAGGAACTGCTTGGCAAGTGAGTAGGGTGATGACATGTGACCTCTGGGATTTTGAGATTCAGGTATCTAATGAGAATTGCCTTTTCGTTGCAGAAAGAATGTATGCGGATGTAACTATTGTTAATCTGACTGGTCAGTTCTTGATTGATTGGGGCGCTCAGTGTACACTGGTGAAGAAAGCTGTGTATGATGAATTGTCTATTCGGCCGTTGCTAACGCCATGTAAGGTAATGTGCTTTGCAGGAACTGGTCATAATTTGGTTACATATGGATGTGCCCGACTAGCCCTTGGTATTGGAAATGCTTGGTATGTTCTCAATTGTCTGGTTGTAGGTGGATTAGTAGGTCGGGAGGCTGGTATACTAGGAATGGATTTTATATATGTTCACAAATGTAATTCCGATTGGTCTGGCAAATTCACCCTTGAGGCCGGTGAACGTTCTATCATGTGCCGAACTTTGCAAAGCGGGGCTATAGTGAAACACAACATGGAGAATATTCTTGTTGATGCTTTCTCCACTATATGTAGTGGTATAGGCCTGGTATCGGAGAACGAGGATTTATTCTTTGAGTCGGATGAGTTGGAATGGGGAGATGCATTTGCGGGAAGTTTGTTGGTTGCTGGCGACCGATATGGTTCTACGCTATCGGTGCATAATCCTACTGGTAATCCCGTTATGATCAATCTGCAATCAGTGAGAGTGCAGGAAATGGAAGAACCTAGTTCACCCATGGTAGATATTGAATTATTGGAGCCGGAGATTATGGTGCCTCCGGAAGATGAGTGTCCATTAAAGAAGCTTGTAAGATGTTCGGATCTGACCAGGGCGGAGGATCAGGTTCGATTGTTGAACTTGCTGCAGGAGTATAAAGATTGTTTCAGATTACCTGGTGATGTCCTGGGCCATACTAATATGGTTAAACATACTATAGACACAGGTGACGCGGTTCCTGTTAAATGTACGTATCGTCGATTGCCCTTGGCTCGCCGCGAGGCTGCTGAAAAGCAGATTTGTGACATGTTGGAGAAGGGGGTGATTGAACCGAGTAACAGCCCTTGGGGATCAGCTGTGGTTATCGTGAAAAAGAGTGATGGATCTGATCGTTTTTGTATTGATTTCAGGCCTGTGAATGCCTTGACTAAGAAGGATTCTTTTCCATTGCCAAGGATTGATGAAAGCATTGAGGCTTTAGGTGGGAACTTATGGTTTATTACCCTGGATCTGGAAAGTGGGTATTGGCAAATTGCAATGGATCCTGTTAGTAAGGAGAAAACTGCTTTTGTCTCGACTATGGGCCTCTACCAGTTCCGGGTGATGCCATTCGGCTTATGTAATGCTCCGGCCACCTTTGAACGAATGATGGAACAGATGTTGTCCGGATTGCGTTGGAAGTGCTGTCTGGTGTATTTGGACGATGTGATCATTTTTGGATCTACATTCGAACAAGCTTTAGGAAATACTGAGAAAGTGTTGAAGAGATTGATAACATATGGGTTGAAACTTAAACCAAAGAAGTGTGAGTTCTTCAAGCTTAGTGTCCGCTATTTGGGTCGGATAGTTTCTCAGAATGGCATCCGAGCGGATCCGAATAAGATTGAAAAAGTGCATAATTGGCCTGTACCGACTACCGTGAAGCAGGTACGCCAATTCTTGGGTTTCGCTTCATATTATAGGGATTTCATGCCTGACTTTGCTAAAATTGCAGCACCCATTCAAGCATTGGTGGTGGGGTTGGAGCAGAAAAACCGTTCAGTCTCGTTTGATTCACGATGTATGCAGGCTTTTTCAGATCTGAAGCACCTGCTAACTTCGGCACCATTGTTGGGATATCCCCAACCGAAGGGACAGATAATTCTGGATACTGATGCTAGTGGCTTTGGAATGTCTGGAGTACTATCTCAGATTCAGAATGATAGAGAAGTGGTGCTAAGCTATGCTAGTAATAGTCTGAGTAAGGCTCAGAGGAATTACTGTGCCACGAAGAGAGAATTATTGGCTGTACTGACTTATCTTTCTAAGTTCCAGCATTATATTATTGGTCAGCCGGATTTTATTCTTCGGACCGATCATGCTTCTTTGAGGTGGTTGATGAATTTTAAAGATCCTTCCGGAATGTTGGCACGGTGGTTGACCACTTTGCAACATTATGGATTGACTGAGTCGCAGATTTTACATCGGCCTGGACGTAGGCATGTGAATGCTGATGCTCTTTCTCGGCTGCCTGTTAAGAGATGTCCAAGGGAAGATTGTGCGGACTGCGGTGCACATGAAGCGGTGATAGCTACCATGACTATGGAATATCATATTTTCTCTTCCTTAGCGGGTGATCGGTTGAAGATAGCTCAAGAGGATGATGAGGTTATCCGACGTGTAAAGGATGTGGTTCTAGAGATTACTCCTAAGCCGGAGGGGAAAGCTTTGCTGGCTGAAGGAGATGAATTCTGTTACTACATAAGGAAATTAGATGATTTGCAAGTTGTAGATGACTTGTTATGTGTTAGATGGGAAAGTGATAATGGTGTGATTTATACCCGCGTGGCCATCCCCATGTCTTTACGCAGGGAGTTGTTTCGAACTTTGCATGGGAATAAGCTCGCAGTACACTTCGGTGAGTTCAAGACTTATCAGGCCGCAAGGCAAAGATTCATCTGGCCTTGGATGAAGAATGATATCGCTGATTGGGTTAGAGGCTGTGAGATATGTGCTTCTTGTAAAAGTCGGGGTGGAAAGGGCATAGCTCCCTTGAGAAAAGAGCTTCAGGGAGTGCGGTGGAGCCGAATTGCATTAGATATCATCGGACCCTTTAGGAGAACACCACGAGGAAATGTCTGTGTCATGGTGGTGACTGATTATTTTTCTAAGTGGGCCGAAGCTTACCCATTGCCAGATCATACAGCTGCTACCTGTGCTATGGCTCTATTCACTGAATGGATCCTCAGGTATGGTCCTCCTGTCTCGCTACAGACGGATGGAGCGCCTGAATTCAGATCGATGTTCTTGAAAGAATTGCTGGGATTGCTAGATATTGAGAAGCTAATGACCTTACCCTACAGGCCTCAGGCGAATGGCCAGGTAGAACGTTGGAATAGGGTCTTAGTTGAACAGTTATCCTGTCTAACTCAGTATGATGATGTCAATTGGGATTTATTGGTGCCATGTATTGCACATGCCTATAGGGGAGCTGTACATAAGAGTACTCAGTGTACGCCGAATTTGGTAGTGTTCGGTACGGAACTGACTGTTCCTGCTGACATTATGTATGGTACAATAACGGGGGATGTTGATTTTCCTTGTCATACTGTGTTTGTTGAGGAGATTAGATCCCTGTTATGTAAGGGCCATCGATTTGTAAGGGAGCAACTGGGACATTCGGCTGTGTATCAGAAACGCTACTTCGATCGACGTGCTCGTCCGAAAGTCTTTCAAAAGGGTGATATTGTTTGGAGATATGCCACTCCATTGGCTCAGAAGAAATATGGTCCCAAATGGGATGGGCCTTTTGAAGTCATGAGGCGTGTGCATGGTTCTACATATGAACTGAAAACAACTGAGGGAGTTCTCAGATGGAATGGCGACTTGCTAAAGCTTGCCTTTGATGTTGATGGTAAACCTGTTCAGTTGGAAAATCTCCATAGGGCCCCAGAGTATCAGAAACAGCAAAGGGTTGGGAAGGATTTGCTTAGAATTACCCCGGTTGGTAAGATTATACCTGGCAGGGATGCGCCTAAGCCTTTACCGACAGAGCCGATAGTAACTCATGTGAAGAAGCGCGGCCGCCCGGCCAAGAAACTTGTCTCGGTAGCCAGTCAACCGCCCGGCCGGCCAGAGGCGAGTTCTTCGGGTGTGGAGCCGACGGCGGAGGCTGAGAGTTCAGATGAATCAGTTGTGGAGGAAGAAAAGGACCCGTTACCCCTGGACAAAACCATGAATGATTATTTATCATCAGGTTGCTTAGAAGGAAGGCCTAGACGCCTTAGGCAGGTTCCAGATAGGTATGGATATGGGTAATGTTCTCTCGAGCAATAGTTATGTAGGAGATGTTAAAAATCACACAACGAGAAGTACAAGTTGAATCATATTATACATACATGGTATTCTGTGTAATATTGGTTTGAAGAGTAGAGGTGACTATACGTGGAGGTGGTGGAAAGTTATACTTTTGGGAATTGACTGACTGGCAGGGCATGTTGCCTCTCATTGTCCTGACACCTACTGGGATAGGTGATTGAGTTATTAATACACCCCACGGAAAGTAGGGAGAAGCTGCTTGGTTTTATTTTCATTTGTTAAACTGGATACTAGAATTATTGCATTGGCTATTATCGGAGTCAGTTGATTCAGTTGTACAGTGTAGGGGGTGTGGCGATCCGTGCCTTACTGCTGTGAAACTGGGTCAGAGGTTTTCAGCCGTGAAGGGCTCGTCAACAGGTATCTGTGTCTATTTTTAGTTGGAGTGGTGGTCTGTGATTGGCTGAGGCCGTAGTAGCAACGGGGTCACGAGATTCGGGGAGAGCGTGATACTGCAGTAAGTGCTCTAGGAGTGAACACGGCGGACGTGTCCCTCCTTGCTCTGAGTTTGTGTGGCCTTGTAAGTTGATGAAAGTTGACTAAAAGAGAACCATTTGACTTGTTGATTGGCTTGGGATACGGTTGAAGAGAGAGACAGCTAACTTTCAATAGCGGTTGAAGTTGTGCTATGTCCGGAGTGGAGGGTGATACACCCATGGAGGTGACGGTGGAGAAGGAGGATAAGATGGCTGCCACTGGGTCAGTCAACAAAGAGGGTAGAGAAACTGAGTCTGGGGAAGGCGTACCCGGGCTTAAGGTTAATCCCGCAGCGGCTAAATGGGCTGCTCAAGTTGAGGATGACTTGGAGGAAGAAAAGGTGGTTATGGAGATAATGGCTTCTAATGCTGTTAAAACTAAAAAGTCTGTCGGAGGTTCGAAGAAAGGTGTTCAGAAAAAGGAAACTCGGCTTCAGGAGAAGCAGAGGTTGGATGAGTTGACTGCTGAGGATAAGCCGGGTCAGCCGACCCAGCCGACTCAGACGGATGATCAAAACAAGGGAGAGATGAAGGAGGTTAAACCCTCTGCTAGTAAGGGCGCTACTGGGTCTAGGGATAGTAGTCGTTCTACGAGGTCAAGGAAAGCTGCAAGCAAGTCAGCTGACGGTACTGAGGCATCGGATGAGGGTGATAGCGATTTTGTGAAGCCTTCATCACGTAGGAGGGGTAGGCAAACGAAGCGGGCCACAAATAATACTTCGGGTAATCGCTCCGATAGTGCTTCAAGTTCTGATGACAGGAAGGGACTGTCAGGTTTGAATACGGTGGCTGACGTGCGCCGGGCCCATACAATTAGTATGTGGAGAGATAGGAAAAAGCCAAAAGATGATCCTATGCTCCCAATTCGCCATCAAGCAAGATGGTGGAAGAAAGATCAGGTCGCTGCTATAGAGCTGAGTGCCACTAATATGTGTGGTATTCGGCCGAGTAAGTCTGACAAGGTGAAAATCGCACCTGAGTCGGATGATGAAGATGAGGTGTTAGGAGAAGATTGGGTGAGTCCTCCGATTATGCCCAAGTATGAGGCTGAATTTAAGTATTTGAGGGAGAGAACTGGTCGACAACAACCTGGTTATGAGTCGATTATTGACTTGGTCAGACCAAAATTGGAAGGAGTGATGTTATTATGGAAACCTGGCTATAGGTGCCCTTTTACTTATTGCAGGGTTCAGGAGGATTGTATAAACCCGAGAGGAATTAGGGTCTTCAGGACTCGGGAGAGATTTTTTCGCCATCTGTGCGAGGAACATTGTCCAGCTGCTCATGTGTATATGTGCCCACATGCTATTTCATGTCTGGTTAAGCTGGATAGGAGGTCTGATTTGGTGCGCCATATGATGAAATGTCATAGAGATATCAGGAAGGATGCTCTGGACTTGGCATGTGAATACAGGGTTATTAAGAAGGAGGTTCCCAATTTTGGATGTGTCAAATTCTCTAAAATGGGGAAGTTTGATGTCGACAGGATTGAAACGATTGGATTGAATAGAGCTAGAGCTGAAGAAAGGGCGTTGGTAGAGTCGACTAAGTTTGTACCCGCTCCTGCGCCGAAGACAAGTGCCTGGGGTAAGCCACCGGCCTTGGAGCCGGCTGAAGTGACTGAGGAGAATATGAATGTGGATAATTATGCTGGAACTGGAGGTAAACCAAAAAGAACTGTTTCAGCCACAGTAACTAGAGCTTCATTGGAAGCAGGTACGGATGAGGCTGGTTCAGCTAGTACTTTGGATGGTGGAACTGAGTATAGGGTGGGAAATGCATCTCTAGATGCTACTACACTGCCTTATTTAGCTAACGAGGCTACAATGACTCGTTCGGCTGAGGCGGTTGCTCAGGCTTTGGATGATGGTGCAGAAAGTATTTCTATGGTTGTAGAGCAATCTTTGGTGAATATTCGGCAGTCAGTGAGTGTCTGTTTAGGGCCTCTAGCTGATTTGGCTGAAGTTAGGGCTGCTGCCCGGGAGATTCCTGAGCTACGTTCGAAGGTGGAGGATTTGGAGAGACAACTGACTTATTATAAGGAGGAAGATAGACGGTCGAGGGAAACTATTATGGAGTTGCAGTGTAAACTTTCCCGCTATGAACGAGGGGAAGGGCCTCCTGAGAAAAGGAAAAAGACTGAGAAGGAGCAATCGGTTACGTCTAAGGATGAGATTGTCACTAAAAGTGATCTAAGGGGTATTATGGCAGACTTGTTTCAGGAACATTCGGCTGCCTTGTCTAAGCAATCGTCCAAGCAGTCTTTTGTAAGCTCTACACCTCCGCCTCCGGGTCCGTCCAGGTATGTTTCACCTGTGCATGCTGCTTGGCCGATGGTTAATCCGGATTTGAGTATGATGACGCCTATGTCAGGTTATGGAGTACCACATTTTGGTTTGCAGGGATTTACCCCATTGCCTTCTTACCAGACGGCAGTGGATAGGAATCGGATAGGAAATGTTGGAGTAGGAAATGTAGGGGAGAACCCTGCCACTACGGCGGGTCAGCCTGCTGTACTGACTCCGACTTCGGTTGAGACTAGGGGAAACCCTAGGGACACGAGTTCTATGTCAGTTGGTCGTAGTAGTGCGGTGGGGAAAACCCCGGTTCCTGAATCTGGGTCAAAGGTGATTCGGTCTCCACCAGGTTTCCGACCGGACCCCTTGTTTGCGCCTTTGCCCGATGATACGCAATCGGTTGATGTGCCTGGGAATCTTGGGAACCTTGGTCAAGTGGCCCCGCCGGGATTTACCTCAGTAATTCCGGTAGGAGGAGTATTTTTCAGTTCTCCTGTCAGGAGAATGGGTTCCGCTGCTGCTGCCTTGGTCAGGAGTGCTTTCGCTCCGTCCATGGAAGTGGATGAAAGCGAGACTGTGGTTATTAATCCTTCTTAGGCTGGAGCCACTTTGGAGAAATCAGCTGATCCCCTGATTGATCTAAATAGTGTGTACAGTGGGGATACTTCTGTCGCTACGAAAGACTCAGACACTGGTTGGGAAGCTGAGGTATCTAAGACGGAGAATTTGTAAGATTTTGATGAGGATGAAGTGCTGAAATCAGATGAGGAGGAAGCTTCTCAGCAGGAGGATACTTATCAGCAGTTTGTTTGAAGGTATTACCATAAGGTCGGTCTGAAAGTTGGTGGTTTGATTCGTTGAGATGTGAAGGACGTTTTGCAGTCGGGTCGGATGCAGTACTACTGGAGGAGTGAAGATCGCTCGTGAAGATGTCGCTGCTGTTGAAAGGTTGTTACTTGGACCTTACGTCGGACTGGTGCCTGTGATTTTTCATCTATAATCGCTGCTGAGCAGAGTGAAAGACTTACTATAGGACTACACTGTGAAACAAACAACAATTGGACACTATTACCTGGATGTTACCTTATATCAGAGACAGTTACAATGAAGAAACGAGTATTTCATCAAGGATGTTATCGGAACTTTTATTCGTCACACAAGGAATGGACATTTGGTTTTAAGAGACCTCTATAATCGTATGTGTTTTGTACTTTTATACCATTCTTCTTTCTACTGGTTGCAAACAAGTTACGCCAGTAAGTATATTGTATTTGATGATGTTCGGTATGGATTCCTTATACTTGTGTATTGTGTGTCTGATGTTGTTGTTTGAAGTTGTACACCTTATATTACATTCCATGATTTTTGCCTGTATAACAACCTTTTATGTATTAGCCACTTTTGCATGTATTGGTGTCTAAATCGGTTGTTCCCTCCTTTTAGAAGAAAGGGAGGGGCATTGTAGTACTTGATCCGAATGATCTGAATGAAGTCGGTTCAGTTAGCCGAGTGGGCCGGATCCACTCGGACGGTTTTGTGTGAGAACCGAATGTGCTTACTACTTTGTGTACTTATCAATAGGTGTCGCTTGTGTGTGTTGGTGTGCATTTTTATTATTTTCATTCTATATGACAGTGTGTCCTGTGTTTGTGTATTTGACTACCATTTGCCTTATTGTATTATTATCATGAGTTTCCATTGAGTCAGCCGACTAGAGGTTGGCGAATGTATCCGAGAATACATGGTCATCCCTGAGCTTGTGGGGCAATAAACTCAGCAGCTGGCAAGGACCGACAGTTCCTGTGTTTGTGTTGTTTGATTGAAATAGTTCATAGTCGCTTAAGCTTTCATTGGACATTACACTACTACTAATATGTATTACCACTATTAATTACAATATACTATGACAAAGATATTTCAACTATTGAGCTAGCATTTGTCATATACAATTTGCTATGAATATCTCTCTTTTCTTCTGTGATTCTACTTCCAGTCTTCAAAAATCATAATATCACCCAATTTAAAATAACAACATTTTATTTGGTATTTTCAAATATTTCAGAATTTCAGGAAACAACAGGAGCTGCTAGATCAAATTGTAAGCAATACAGGTAACACACATTAATTCTTCTCTTCTACTGGGATGAAAAAATATTAAATGGTAACAACAAATATAATAATCTTATGAAAATCTAAAGAATTTTATCAAATTATTTGGTGAAGTTGCACATCTTTTCATTAAAGTGTAATAAGTTATATTTATAGTTATAATTAAGACAAATAAAGAATTCTCTAATTTAATATAATATCAAACCCATGCGATATATTTGGATCTCATGAGAATATAGATCATTTTCTAAATTCAAATAAAATTATTTAAAACACTAAATATTTCCCTTTTTAGTACCCAGACATTGTGACAGAGTTTCTGGTGTTGCCACCATTACACCAATAGCTGGCCAACCAAGCTATAGAGCCATGTGCCTCAGCAGGGACAGTGGAAATTGGATGGCAAGTAAAACATTTATTTTGTCACTTGTGAATCCATAGGTTGCAAATTCTGTAATTATGTTAATAATACTCACTGCGCTATGATTGCTATAATTAACCTAACAACCATTGAGCACTATTACCATTGTTTTTAATATTGTAATATAAACTATACTCTTGAACCATGGAATTTGATAGCAAAGTTGAGGCTAATTGTTATCCGTGAGAACCATCTAAACTTTAATTAAAGAGCTTTTACTTTCTACAGGTATTCCAGAGGAGATATAATGGAAGCCTTGACTTCTATAGAGACTGGGAGGATTATGCTCATGGTTTTGGTGATATTGAAGAGGAACACTGGCTGGGTCTATGGCGCCTTCACCAACTTTCTACTCACTATAATTTGGCACTTCGTGTGGAGATTGTATTGTATTGTAATATTTTTATTCCAGCAGTAAACATATACATTCGTGCAATTTTCAGAAAAGGATGTTTAAATTAATTGAGATAGAAATAATACCCTCTGATACTTAAAGCAGATCTTCCAGGCCACCCAATTCCAACAAGTTTGAGTATCGTTATTTATTATCAGTTGGGTCTCTCTTTTTTTTTTTTTTTTTTTCTCTAGGCTGGAGTGATATTACTATTATTACTAATATCATACATTGTAAACCATACTAATAAATCCTTCCGCAATATGTGGAGGATTTTTAACAATAATTATTAGCATTCTCTATGCAAACTACAATTTTACACTCCACAAATCCGTTACTTTAAACAATCTTATATTTGATAATTTGACAATTTAACTTTATACGTATTTGTACAATAATAAATCAAAACTGTACCTAACAACCCGTTATTCTATACATAGAATTTTCCCCATGCATGCAGTAGCTTTATATTTTTACTCATGCTGGGGTGCTGTACTTGGATTCACATACCAAGAGTAAGTTATCTTTTCGCTCCATTCTGATACATGAAAAACTACATTCAGTATCTCACATAAAAGTTAGTACTATATTTAATACTGTATTTATTTTTCATATTACTATCTTCCAGGGCTCATGCCTTATAATTCTTTTATTGTATACACACAGTTACTCTAAGACATTGTCTACTACATATTCTCTAAATTCCTCTATTGAGGAACAAGATCTACCTTTTTCAGAAAGGTCATTCCATAATACAGGTAATACATATAATAAAGATTTTTTCACTCTTTCCGAGTGAGGTATAGGCACTAATAACATTTTTCCTTTAGCTAGTGAGCGAAGATTCACAGGTCTTCTATCTACAAAAAATACATCTTGGCTTAGCTCAAATGCTATATCCAGCATATGATGTTTCCTCCTTAATTCTAACATTGATATACCCAAGGCTTCATGTTTATCTATAACATTTTCTCTTTTATCTAAGTTAAAAGCCAATCTAATAAATGTGTTTTGTATAATCTGTAGCTTATCTAGAAGATTTTTTGGAGCTACATTATATAGGAAATCCCCAAAATCAAAAATGGGCCTTACTGAAACCTTATACAGTGTTATGATATTATTTGGAGTTAATGATCGATGAATCTTTTTTATGGCTCTTAGCCTATTATTGGCTTGAGATATTTTTTGAGTCAGGTGTTGTTTGAAGTTAAGTTGGTTGTCGATGTCAATACCTAAGTATGTATAATTTTGACAATAATCCATCGTGACATTTCCAATTTTAAACATAAATCTGTCGGTATCCATCGGGTAATTTCCATTTTTCTTAATATTTTTAGGGGGAAGGATTTCCATAATGTTGCTTTTTTTTAACATTGATAGATATTTTATTTTCTCTACACCATAAGTTGACCATGTCTAGATCAGCCTGCAAGTGCTGTTCTGCTACATTTTTGGATACATCTGATATGTACAAGACTGTATCGTCAGCGAAATGTTGTATATTAACCTTAGATATATAAGTATTTAGATCGTTAATGTACAGGAGGAAGAGCAAAGGCCCCAAACTGGTCCCCTGAGGTACCCCACAAGTAACCTCCTTTTGTTCCGATATAAAACCATTTTTATTAACTCTCTGTATTCTATTAGACAAATAATCTTTAAACCATTCCACCACATTATCATGTATATTGAACCTAGTAAGTTTCTGCAAAAGTATATTATGATCCACCGTATCGAACGCTTTTTTGAAATCAAGAAAAGCTAAGATGGATTTTTTCTTATTATTAACACTTTGATATGTATGATGAAATAACCTATGTTGAGCTTGATTTATAGAGTGTTTTGCTCTAAAACCATATTGATGATCATATAACAAATTGCTATCTTCTAAGTAGGCATATAATTGATTATTAACAGCTTTTTCCAGTATTTTCGCTGGTAACTTGATGATGCTAATAGGTCTGTAATTTGATTTATCTGTTTTAGATCCATTTTTATATAGTGGTGTGATAGTTGCTGCTTTAAATTCAGCTGGTATTTTATTCAAGGTTAAGGAAAGGTTACATAAATAAGTGAATTGATGTGATAACGCTAGCAGACAAGGTTTTAACACCCTTGTGGGTAGGTAAGGAATACCCGAGGCCTTTGATTCCCTGGCTTTTTTAATCAGTTTTACTACTTCATCAATTGTTAATTCTGTAAATGTGAATTTTTCGCTATCCTCAGATGAAAAATCCTGAACTGTTTGCGGAATTTTGCCACGTTCTTCATTGTTAAGGGGTTCAATTTTCCTCGCCAAGTTATCTCCTACTGTTGCAAAGAAATCATTCATCAGGGGCGGGACATCTTCCCCTGTTTTTAAGCTACCATCCAGCCCAATCAGGCTTATATTTTGGTCTTTTTTTAATTTTTCTGGCCTTATTAGAGGGTTTATAGTGGCCCAAAAATGTTTACCATTTGTGGGATCTTTGGTTAATTCTTCGCGTAGGTGATTTATTTTCATTTTCTGTACTTTTGAATTTAATTGATTTCTTAATATTTTGGCTTTATTCCAATCTTCAGGATTTTTCGAGGTTCTAGCTAACTTAAACGCTTTGTCTCTCTCTTTGGACATCTCTACCAATTGAGGAGTGTACCACCTAGGTCTCTCTCTTACACCTTTAAATGTTTTTATAGGACACATTCTATCTAGATATAAGTTTATTCTATTCAGTATTATTTCCCAACATTCATCCACATCTCTTGACTCATACAGTTGAGTCCAGTCTAAGTCACGTAATATTTGCTGAAGAATTTTTATATCTAATGATTTCCATTGACGGGCAGTAACATTGCCCCTTTGATACCTATTTCTTTCTTTTTTCTTTACTATAAACGTTGGGAAGTGGTCACTACTGTTATTATTAATTGTGCCCGACCTTATCACACATTTGCAATTTGTGAATATCTGATCTATGATTGATGCAGATTTCTTGCTCACTCTAGTTGGAGTATTTATTGAAGGTGAGAGGCCAAAATGCTTTATTAGTTCTAAATGTTTGGAACCATGGTCTATATTGAAGTCTCCCATCAGGTATATTTCTTTTTTTATATCTATTTTTTCAAGGATTTCTCTTAATGAGTTTATTCCTTCCTTAATCTGGCCCTGGGGTGGGCGGTAAGAATTTATGATAATCATGGTTTTTAATTTGGACTTGTCTTTATGACATTCAATTACTTGTGCTTCTAAGTTTTTATCTGATACATTTAAGTTTTTATAGGACATTTCATCTACAATAAAATCATCCTTAATAAATGTTATCAGTCCTCCACCTCTCTTTTTGAGCTTCCTATCATGTCGACATATGTGGTAACCATCCACAAAGATTTGATTATTATGAATGTCTTTGTGCAACCATGTCTCTTGAAGTGATAGTATATCAATTTTAGAGGATTCTATAAAAGATGTGACTTGCATTATTTTCGGTGGCAGACTTCTAATATTCCATGACCCCAATTTCAGACCTTTACATTGACTAAGTTCTTGTTCATCTAACTCTCCACTCTTTTGGACCTTTGGCTTATACATTTTTGCGTTAACATGCTGTCCGGATTTTTATCCAGTAGTAGTGTGACATTTTTCATAGGTACAAAACAGTAAACAATAGGCACCTTCATGTTTGTGCCTATATACATAACATAAATCTTAACTTGGTACTTCCTTGTCAAATGAGGTATAGAACCTATAAGCACTGAACTACCTTATTCAACAAATAATGCTTGATAAGCTTAATAAGCTTGATAAGCTTGTGAAATTTTATATATTTTTTGCTACGAGGTCTTCCAACCAAAATATATAACTTCCACCAATTTTAAGGTAATATAATATATGGTTTGTCAACATGCAGAGGAATTCTTGAACAATAATGTTTTTCATCATTCCACAATATAACATTCGATCGTTCTAACTGTCCATTCTGCACACACAACCTGACCTGACCTGGCTTTGGAGAACAGTGTATCGGACATAAAAAGATCCCTAGCCTCATCTCAGGCTTCTCACTTACAAGTAAACAAAGTGAATCAGTTAGCTTTTTCAGTGGATGAAAGCATACAAAGTATTTCTGGTGAAGTTAAACAACTGAAATCCCAAATCGAAAATGAACTATCATTGCAAAAAAATAATGAATCGTTCGCAGGCCAAGTGGTTCCTGCTTTGGAAAATGATATTGCAAATCTATCGGAATTTATAACTGGGGAATTGAAAGAGCAAGCAACAGCGATCAAGGCATTAGAGGCACAGAGAGTTAGTATCGACTTACTGGTAAAAAACGCACAGTCCACTTTAAATCAAGCAAGAAGAGTGGACATTACGACCCCACCTCAAGAAGATAATCCATATCTTATAGTAGAGGGTTTCAGGGAACCATGGATGAATGTAAATGGCAAGCCTAGATCTTCATTGCAAAAAAATCAAGAGATTCATAATTTCACTGAAAATATTGGTGATGAAATATTCCAAATGTTGCTTACTACTGACCCAGCTTTCAAACAAAGCTATATAAAATCAGTCTATAGGATAGGAGTAGCACGCATTCATGATATCAGGGCAGTGTACGTAGAGCTTGAGTCAACAGAAATAAAAAGAAAAATCGTTTCCAAAGCAGATCTGATTCGGGATCAAACCAAATGTTGTGAGGTATGGTTTAATAAGTTGGGTACTGACAAATTTGATGGAAATTTCGAACTCCTCAAGAACTGTCATACATTGCTGAGAATTCATAACAAGCCAGCCGAGCTAGTATTAAACCACATACGCATAAATGAAAAATCATTTACGGTACACGACCTACATCTCCTGCCGGCTGGCTGCCGGCCAGGTGACGCAATGACAGTACAAATAGATGAAGATGGCTTAGGTTTTAAGGGTGAACACGCCATTTATTCTAACTTTTACCCTGCATCATTTCGCTATAAAAACAAGATGTATTCGTCAGCAGAACACTGTTATCAAGCTACAAAAGCTTTCAAGTCAGGAAACCCTAGTTTAGCTGAACATATACGGCGCGTAGCAAACCCAGTTGTCGTCAAAAGGCTTGGTGAAAATATCCCAGAAAATCCTGAATGGATTAACACGCAAGAGAAGGTATTAGAAGAAATAGTAACAGAGAAATTTCGCCAAAATCCTGTCTTAAGAAAGATTCTAGTGGAGGATCAGCCAGCTGTTCATTTCTTCGAGATTACGACATCTCCCAAATGGGGTACTGGTTTCCGTTACCCCAGCGTCAAGCAAAACAAAGATGGCGCACAAGAGAAACTAAATTCACGTTTCTTCAAGGGAGAGAACAGATTTGGGAAGATTCTAGACCGTGTGAAACAATCTTTCTTGAACAAAAGGGTAAAGGCTAAAGTGTAGAACATTATAACAAGCTTGCATATATTGGATTGAACTTGTGACAGCTGTCAGCATGCAAAGGCTGGATTTGCTTGTTGTCTCCGACTCCAGAGGACGGGGCTTGGAGGAAGACTTAAGGAGAGTCATGCCTTTATCTAGAGTTAGGGTCATTGCCATCGGGGGACTAACATACCAGAGGGTACGGGAGGTGGCAGTTAATATGATTCGCATTAATAGGCCCAAAATCATAATGATTAACGTGGGTATATGTAATATCACTCAGATATGATATGAGAGATGATATCATTTGAAGAACCTACGACAACGTATTATGCTCAATATTCAAGTTTCAGTATTGGTTCAGAGGAGGATGGCTTTCCCTTGACAGTTGGTGGATACTCAGGCAATGCAGGTAAGGATGCTAGATCCTGCATACATAAGGACCTATTTCTATTCTAATGAATTGCTGTTTCCAAAATGCTAAACCCCGCACACATAAGTACCTATTTCTTTTCTAATAAATTGCTGTTTATGACTATTTGTCACTAGAGAAATTCAAAGCTTAGCTGTTCAGCATAGTCATCTTGACAAAACATCTTTTCAAAATTCATAAATTCTCTATTTTTAATTTTAGTTTTAAACACTAACAAGTCAAAGTTTTCACAATTGAGATCCACTTCCAAACCCAAAATCCCTTTGATATCATCTTGATCCTAAATAGTCAATATGGAACTATAAAACATTTCTGATATATAATTTTTATCCTTAAAACAAGATTTGATCCTTAATGCATTAATGTAAATTATTCTGTGCTTCATGTCCATTACAGGGGACAGCCTCATTAATTACCACAATGGAAAACCCTTTAATACAAAGGATAGGGACAACCGCAATGGCTGCAGTGTAAAGAGGCATGGTGCCTGGTGGTACAATGCATGTGGTCATTCCAACCTGAACGGGCAATATAGTAGTGAGGTTGTGATGCACACAGATGGCTCTCATAACCAACAACTGTTCTGGTATGACCTGAAAAAAAGTTGTCTGCCATTGAAGGCAACCACAATGATGGTTAGGGTAGTGTAATCTATTAAGATCACAAATAAACAAATCCAGCTGCTGACACCTTACTGACCACAACTAAATGTACAATATCTATGCTTAGCCTAACATAGACATTAGTAATCTGGACTTACTAGTCAGAACAAAAGGAGAGAGAAAAAATCAATAGTTTTCAGATTTAAAACTGCAAAACTCTTAATAAGAAAAAACCTCTTAACTAGAACAAGTTGTTTAGACTCCTCTCTATCATCTTGCAGTATACATCGGTGAAGGTTTAATTATTGAAACTAAACATTAGTGAACTGCTTGGAATTCTGACCGTGCTTGCAGCCTAATAAATGTGAAATGATCCAACTACCATTGCCTTGTTTTGATCATTTGTCTTATTAATCAAAGATTGCAGCATTGATAAGGTATTTACTTTTTGAGTGAATTCCTTATCAATAATGTAATTTTTGTGGTATTTTGGTAACAATGTTTTTTTTGTTTGTTTGAAAAGTCTTTTTTCTGTACAATCACATTGCAACATGAAGTCGCTTTTCTCAGTGAGTATGTAAATGTTTATAAACTTTTATGGCTTGCCAACAAACATCGCAATGTATAATCTACTTGACAGAAGTGAAACTGATCATCTATAGAATATGACAATATACCATTTGTATGTCCTTCAACATACAAGATCTAACATAAGCTAATAAGCCTATACAAACCATAGTATCCATGATCTAAATTTTTGTGAGGGAACCGTTCAGTTCATGATATATACAGGCATATTGTAATACAGCTTTTTGGTGTTTCATTGTATAGATAAAGAAAAGTAGGGGTTATCGACTTGGCCCACAGAATACACTAGTGTCCTAAACCTTCACAACTCCTCAGTTCTTAACAATATCTCTTGACACTGCTTCCTAACAACCTCCAGCTAGTGCCGCCACCTGGTGATGGTTACTGGGATCATTAATTTTATGATGTGTTGCAGGGAAATGGGTCACAAGTCGCAAAATTGACATTTCTCAAAGTTTTATTCACAAGAACCCTTGCTCAGGATGTTTTGATTTTTTTAGTTCTTTTAGTGATATGAACATATTTATTTCACCCTTGATATGCTCAGTCCATAAAAATAACATAGGCTCTGTATATTGTTTAGCTGGTCAGTAACTGAAGCGACATTGCATGTGGGCAATACACAGCCGACCTAGTTTTTTGTACACTGTGCGCATGTGTGCTTTCTGATCTTCGCCAGTTCCGGTCCTTTTTTGGGGACATGTTTTCGAAGCGAATCAAGCTAAAGAACTAGTTATTTAACAATTTATTTCTCAAAATCGCTGTAGATTATGTTAATTTAACATTAGTTTAGTGTGCGGGGTGAAATAAACACAGAACAACCATTGGATTCTCGGCGTCGTGAATATTCACCAAGGATGGTCGCGGGACTACTGTCCCTTGACCGTCATCGGTGAATATTCACTCCCGCCTCGAATCCCGGGTAGTTCTGTATATGTACTAAATTTGAAGACTATGTATTGAACATATCCATGTATATCTGACGCTAACCTATGGAGTATATTTAATGAAATTTACCTACTTTAATATAGTGAATTAAGGGATATCACGAGCTTTATTTTCAGGCATTAACAAAACTACTGGCAATTGACCTTTAAGGAATATTGCAAACAATATCTTCATGCATAAACAATATCCAAGAATACTTATTAGATGTCCTAATGCTGACCACCATTGGAATCCGCTTGATCATCTTTTCAAATATGATATATTTTTTTGGATGTTTTAAAATGTGTATAAAGAAAATACATTTAGTATAACTGCAAGTGTCGGTGCAGCGTGGACACTTCATTAAATGCTTATTTTTTTTATTATTTTTTTTTTAAATTTTGCATCGCAATTTAGCATTTCATTGTATTTGTTTTATACATATAACCAAGTCGTTATCTGGTTCAAAATATTTCCATCTATGCACGTTTGCTGAAGCTGTATTAGCCGACAGTAATAAAGGGTGAATGCTTATTCAATTAGTCTAGGGAGTTATCACAGCTTGGGAGCTGGTCTCGAATTACTGGATAATCAATAATACATGTTTGAAACTGCCAGAAAATGTAGAATTGGCGATCCTCTCAAATAATCCAAAATTAAGACAAAAATTAGGTTCAAAATACAGTCCAACATAACCAAACAGACTGTTTGAATCAAGGCAATACCAAATACATTCAGATATATCTAGTGTTGACGACTTTCCAATCTAATTTACCAGAATTTACTAAATGTGTTGATCTGCCAATTGTGTATTTTCTGAAGATCTGACCAACATATTCATAATAACTCTAGTAGAGCAAAGGGGTGATGTATTTCAGGATAATGAGTCATAAGTCGCAAAAAATAGATTTTGAGATACCATTATATTTGAAAAGATGAGATCAAGCCGATTCCAATGATAGTAAACAGTCTAATAATCTAATAAGTATTTCTAGATTTTAAAAAAAAGTTTCCAATATTTCTGGGGGTCAAAAAACAGTAAAGTAATTAAATGTAGTCCACATGAGGACCTTTAAAACGAAAGGATATATTATATAGATTGTCATGAAATTTTATACATTGATTGATATAGCTATAAGTGATGAACCCTTAAAAAATTAGAACATTTCAATAAAGAGATTCTGTGGAAAAAACAGTTTGAAAAATATTAATTTTGCGACTTATGACTCATTTTCCTGAAACACATCACAGGGGTTCACGGAGAGCTGAATAGGCTTCTTTGTCAGTTTGAGTAGAAGGCCCAGTTTGCAGGTATGTCAAATAAAACCTTTTCAAAAGAGAAAGAAGATGAATTAATACTTTCTATTCAGGGATAGTACTCGCGATCTTGTGTCCCAATTCCGTCGGAACAAATAGTTGGAAAAATGATTTTGCGATATCATCATATTTGAAAAGATAAGATTGACTGGATTCCAACAAAATCATATTAGTGAAGTAGCTACGTTATATACTCTATAGGTTGTCCACAAAGAGTTTTGTGTAAATACAAAACTTTGAAAAATATCAAACTTGCGACATATGACTCATTTTTCTGTAAAACATCTCAAATAAATCCGATCCCATTATGCACTGTAACATACGTGCGCGGTGGCACATACAAACCCCCTATTACTAGTAAAGTCAGTAAATGTACTTCCTTATCATGACCTTAGAAACGCAGAAATATATTAAATGTACAGTCCCGGAATGTACAGGTACTATTAGGAGCACTTAACGCGCCCCCCCAAAAAAACAACAAAAAAAACAAAAAAAACTAGAAAAATAGAAAAAAATAGAAAAATAAATAAATAAAATAAATATGTATTAGAATAAAAGTATAGAAGACACATGTTTTATTAATGGAATGGTATACAACGTAATGATAATAATTATATTATTTACTAACGATGGAAAAGTGATTCCAGCCCCTTATTATACTTCCCGTTAAAGATTAAAATATTAATATAGTTACACTCTCTGCCATCTAAGATCTTATTGATATAACAAAAAGCTCTGATTTTATATCACACTTGTATAATCTGCATGGATATACCTCCCAGCGCATAGATCTTGCTTATTCATGGATCGCCTGCAACCACCACCTCTGCCATGCCCCCTAGCGTCTGTTTGATAAACTATAAATACCCAAGGCTCATTACCAGCTCTTGACCACCATTGTACCACATTGTACATGTTACGTTTTTTTTTGTATTTTTTTGTTTATGTTTTTAAAAACCTTTTTTTGTTTTTAAATTAATAAAGGCGGCCATTTCGCCGCTGTACTGTTGGCCACTTCCTCGTCAGTGTCTCATTGAGTTCAGCGTCAATAGGGGATTTGCATGTCTCACTGCGCATGTCTATTGCAGTGCATGCTGGGATAGATTCTGTTCAAATGTGACACAAAATTATTTGGCAACATTTTTATCGAAAATTGCAAGAATGTTTCCCCCAATATCAGAGCTTGTATAGATGATCTATGAAATCCAAATGCATGGTGGGAACGATGGAGGCTTGTGTTATTGAAACATGCATAACACATGGATATTGACATTAGAGCATTGATAAATATTCCATGCTGAACATGGCATGTTTTCTATAGATTTTACACTGTACCATTAGTCCCATAATTCCATGCGAATCAAGATTCAAAATGGCAGCTAAGCAAATCCCATATTAATATCTGATTTTCTGTGTCTCTCTGTGTCCCAAACCGTGTGTATATTGGGTAAATGTAACAATGTAAAATGTAATGTGTTTCAGGAAAATAAAATAAGTCACAAGTCGCTAAATTTGAGATACCATCAGATTCGAAAAGATGAGATCAAGCGGATTCCAATGATAGGACAGTATGAATCTAATAAGTATTTCTAATTTTAAGTTTGATCTTTTCATTTTTGAAAAAAAAAAAGGTTTGTAATATTCCTGGGTGGACAATTACTAGTGTAGTAGATTAATATACATCATAGGATGATCTTAGAAATGCATGGTTATATTTAATACATTGTCCTGAAGTTTGGTACATGTATTCATAGGACCTAAAGCCCTAAATACATAGAAATGGGAACATTCTTACAAAGAGATCTGGTGAATAAATAAAAAAATATTGCGACTTGTGACTTATTTTCAAAATAATGATGCATGGTAATGATTTGTACATTAAAGCTAATCATATTTTGGGCTAACTTGGACATGGATGCTGAGAATAGCATTGTTTGAATGAAAGCCTATGGAAAATAAAAACCAAATCAATCAAAGAAACATTAATAAACAAACAAGGCAAGACTAAGGCGAGATTTCCACGAACTAAGTACTTTATTTTACAAATCTATTCAGTGGTTCAACTAAAGTGTATCAAGTGACATAAAAGGGTACCATATTGATAATCAGAGAAATTAAGCTCACAAAAATCAACACTTTGTCGTCAACCAATTCTCCTCGACCTGTAGTTTTGCACTGAATATTTGGCTCATAAATAGTAGATCCAGCGGCTACCAGATGTAAATAAAGGATAAAATCCACTGAGTTTCTTTCCATTTGCGACACATGTGAGTCGCCTTTGCGATACTGTCGATGCAAGCATGAGTAGATTGGTTGTGCCAGTAGAACAGATATGGCAGTTGCAACACTCTGCAAGGATGTCTAAAGCAATATATGGGTCAGATTATCAGAAAATGTACAATTCACCTTCACCTATTTTCTCAAATAACCCACATTTCAGACGAAAATAAAGTTCAAAATACAGCTCAACCTAACCAAAGAGATTGCTAGAATAATGCAATGCCAAATATACTCGAATTTACCTAGTATTGACCAAATTGCAGCTTAATTTAGCAGAATTTGCTAAATAGGTATAGCTGACAATTGTACATTTTCTGAAAATCTGACCCATATATGATCGCAGCATTTACGGAGTGGTAAGAATCGCACCCCAGCAGCAGGCAATGGTGAGCCACAAGGGTGTCGCAAACCTTCAAGAGGTGCGTTATTTAGGGTAGGAGTCAAAATATATACAAACTGAGAGAGATGTGGCCAACAGACATGTGGCCATGCTCGCCTCCCATGTTCTTCTTCCCATACAGTTCTACAATTCTTGGATCCAGTCCAGACTTGAGCCCCCATGTCCACTGAACTGGTTATATCAACGGGGGGCAGTCAGGGGAGAAACAGTGGGCAGTCAGGCCAGTGGAGATGCATGAAACAGAGGGCAGTCAGGCCAGTGGAGATGCATGAAACAGGGGGCAGTCAGGCCAGTGGGGTTGCATGAAACAGAGGGCAGTCAGGCCAGTGGAGATGCACGAAACAGAGGGCAGTCAGATCAGTGGAGATGCATGAAACAGGGGGCAGTCAGGTCAGTGGAGATGCATGAAACAGTGGGCAGTCAGGCCAGTGGAGATGCATGAAACAGAGGGCAGTCAGGCCAGTGGAGATGCATGAAACAGGGGGCAGTCAGGCCAGTGGAGATGCATGAAACAGGGGGCAGTCAGGCCAGTGGAGATGCATGAAACAGGGGGCAGTCAGGTCAGTGGAGATGCATGAAACAGTGGGCAGTCAGGCCAGTGGAGATGCATGAAACAGAGGGCAGTCAGGCCAGTGGAGATGCATGAAACAGAGGGCAGTCAGGTCAGTGGAGATGCATGAAACAGAGGGCAGTCAGGCCAGTGGAGATGCATGAATCAGGGGGCAGTCAGGCCAGTGGAGATGCATGAAACATAGGGCAGTCAGGCCAGTGGAGATGCATGAAACAGGGGGCAGTCAGGCCAGTGGAGATGTGTGAAACAGTGGGCAGTCAGGCCAGTGGAGATGCATGAAACAGTGGGCAGTCAGGCCAGTGGAGATGCATGAAACAGGGGGCAGTCAGGCCAGTGGAGATGCATGAAACAGGGGGCAGTCAGGCCAATGGAGATGCATGAAACAGAGGGCAGTCAGGCCAGTGGAGATGCATGAAACAGTGGGCAGTCAGGCCAATGGAGATGCATGAAACAGGGGGCAGTCAGGCCAGTGAAGATGTGTGAAACAGGGGGCAGTCAGGCCAGTGGAGATGTGTGAAACAGTGGGCAGTCAGGCCAGTGGAGATGCATGAAACAGTGGGCAGTCAGGCCAGTGGAGATGCATGAAACAGTGGGCAGTCAGGCCAGTGGAGATGCATGAAACAGTGGGCAGTCAGGCCAGTGGAGATGCATGAAACAGGGGGCAGTCAGGTCAGTGGAGATGCATGAAACAGTGGGCAGTCAGGCCAGTGGAGATGCGTGAAACAGCGGGCAGTCAGGCCAGTGGAGATGTATGAAACAGTGGGCAGTCAGGCCAGTGGAGATGTGTGAAACAGTGGGCAGTCAGGCCAGTGGAGATGCATGAAACAAAGGGCAGTCAGGCCAGTGGGGTTGCATGAAACAGAGGGCAGTCAGGCCAGTGGAGATGCATGAAACAGGGGGCAGTCAGGCCAGTGGAGATGCATGAAACATAGGGCAGTCAGGCCAGTGGAGATGTATGAAACAGTGGGCAGTCAGGCCAGTGGAGATGTGTGAAACAGTGGGCAGTCAGGCCAGTGGAGATGCATGAAACAGGGGGCAGTCAGGCCAGTGGAGATGCATGAAACAGAGGGCAGTCAGGCCAGTGGAGATGCATGAAACAGTGGGCAGTCAGGCCAGTGGAGATGCATGAAACAGTGGGCAGTCAGGCCAATGGAGATGCATAAAACAGAGGGCAGTCAGCAGTTGTGGCCGGTGAGTAAATCAACTCACTGGCATCGCTTCAGTGGACATGGGTTTTATAAACATTATTTAACTGAGATATTTAACATGCAATCTGCTGTACCTCTGCCAGAGGACACATTGTCCTTTACTAAATGCTACAACAAATATTCTCAAAGAATAAATTAAATATTTGAAAAAATGAAATTCAAACCAAATGATAAGTTTGCCATATTTACAATTTCCAATGTTTTAATATGAATGCTTGGAAAAGTTGCTTAGTAATATTATGAACTTTTCAGTTTATTTACAGTTATTTTCTTTCTTTTCAAACTAACTGAGCATAGTCAAGGTAATACCCAAAAAGAATCACCCTACTACAGCCAATGACACTAGGCCTATAAGCCTGATGCACATTTTTGGAAAAATGTTAGAAAAAATTGTAGTGGACAATTTGTACCAATATTTCGAAAATAACAACATACTAACGGAAGACCAATACGGCTTCAGAGCAGGGAAATCGACTGGTGATGCACTGTTTAGATTAATTTATGATATAGATAGAGCAATTAACTCAAACAACTACCTGACCGCCACTTTTATAGACTTCAGTAAGGCCTTCAACAGCGTCCAGCATGACATACTACTGAAAAAATTGATGAATATAGGTATCACTGGCAAATACAGTGCCTGGATAAGCTCATATCTTGGTATGCGGTCTCAATATGTAAAACTAGACAACTTTATGTCAACACCTCGTATCGTACCATGTGGGGTCCCCCAGGGGTCAGTGTTGGGGCCATTGCTCTATTTAATATATGCAAATGATTTAAAGAACCTCCAAATTAACAGCCGCATAATCCAATATGCTGATGATACTATATTATACCACTCTGGACCAATTCTGAACCAATTGGCTACCGATATGGAGAGTGATTTAGCTAAATTCAAAGACTGGTCTATCCGCAATAAAATACTTATGAATATGAACAAAACTAAAAGCATGGTATTTAGTAAAAAGAAAATATTGACCCCCCCTGCAATACAAATTGAAGGCATTGACATTGAATATGTAGATAGTTATGAATACCTAGGTATAACTTTAGACAGCAAGATGACCATGAATTTGCAGTATGATAAAATGATCCGAAACTTAGGTATTAGAATCTACCAGTTAGGTTTAATGAGGCAATACTTGACTACAAGTGCAGCAATCTGCCTTGTAAAATCTCTAATTTTATCCATCCTGGATTATTCCCTACTCTTTCTAACGCCAGTTGGTATTGGTAAAACTAGTAAAATCCAACGGCTACAAAATAAGGCTCTTAGGATAGCCCTAAAATCTCCCATTGACACCCCTACTATTAACCTGCATGCTGCATGCAGAGTCATGAATATCAACGATAGAAAAAAATTTCTACAAATAAATCTAGCTAAAAAACTCACTCAATGTGAAAGATATGTAAACCCTCCAGCCCGGAACACTAGACGGGGTGAAACTGTAACCCTGACCCAATTCCAGCCCAGTAAAGAAAAAAACAGACAATCTATCAGCTACCAACTGTGTCACACCTGGAATAATACTGCTCCAAATATTAGGAACCTGGAACCCCCTGCAATAAAGATATTCCTGAAAAAAGAATTTATTCCCAAAGAACCAGATTAGAGTAGATCAGATTAGGTGTAGATACAATCCCTTTACTTTCCCTTATATTGGCAACGTAAACTCCACTCAAATTTGTCCGTACTTAATATGAAATTCCATCAATAGCTCACCCGGTCTTCCCCCTCGACCGACCACCCAAATGTACTTACTAACATGAAATGCTATTTTCCTATATATCCTGCGGTATCATTGTAACTGTTAATAGGCAGGCAGTGGGAACATCGTCACTGCGACGACGCTGATGTCTATATCCTGCAATAAATCATGTTCCAAAAAAAACAAAAAAAAAAACAAATACAGCTTCCCTATTGGATTCAGTGGATCACAGTATCACGAGATATTGAATGAAATGTCCAACCATTCAAAGAGGAATAGTTAGGGGAGATCTGAAAATATAGCAGTCAATTCAGCTTTTGTATATCCTTCCTTCATCCAAATACCCTCAACAAATTGTATAGTGATAACCATACTTTATGACAAAGAGCAATATGTTTATTCTATGAACTTTGTTTCCAACAATGGGACTTTTATTTCTAATGTTTTGACTGCTTTCATCTCTGCTATTCGACCGGAGTAACCCTACAAAATGCTGCCTATTTCATATAAAAGATTAGATTATAAAATCTTGTATAGTTTCAATGGACTAGAACAATCATAGACCACTTATTGGTGATCTCTGTTCATTGATTCACATAAACTAAAGGTAAATTTAGCCATTTATATTAGTGAAATATTGTTTAGGGGCAATAATCCTTTATCAAGCTTTGTATAAAATGCTGAACGGAGCACCGAGCTGTCATGCAAGAATTGCTGCCAATAGAAATTTCGACATGTAAGGTTTTCACAGCGTCCTAGCAAGTTTAAATCTGTACTATTTCTATGCTTAAAGGGACTGACAATTAGGAGTTGTAGATTGTATTATGTGATATGTTTCAGGAAACAGAGTCACAAGTCGCAAAATTGATATTTTTCAAAGTGTTTTTATCACAAGATCTTTTTATTGAAATGTTCTGATATTTAGTGGGTTTAGCACTTATAGACAGATAGTTACTTTACTGGTATACCCATCCAGAAACATGCCAAACTTTTTTTTTTTTCAAAAAAAGGTTATCAAATTTAAAATAAAGAAATATATTTGGTGTCCTAGTGTCTACTATCATTAGAATAGGCTCGATCTCTTCTTTTCAAATATGGTGATATCTCAAAATCCATATTTTGCGACTTATGACTCATTTTATTCATGTTATTCATGTTATTTGACAGAGTTTAAGACTTTCGATGATGGTGAGCCTCTCACGGATTTTCAGGGTATGGAATTAAGTATATGGAGACTTTTGCGCTTAAGTCAGAGAGAAAGGTCAAGAAAGGCCAATTTTGATAGAAGGGGCAATAGAAAGGCATTTCTGTTGGAAACAAATTCAAACGTGTCATTGAATGTGTGAAAAGTATATTTTAATACCTCAGTTCAGTTAGAAAATTGTAATTTGTTGGCAAATAATGAAGGATTTACTGTTCTACGTCCTCTGAACAACAATAATATTGATTTCTTTTTCTTTACAAATGTTTAAATTGGTTTGTACATCTTGTCATTCAGATTGTGTTTTTATAGAAGTTTTTCTGATATAAATATTCTGACAGGAGAGTCACCTCCTTTCTAGCAGAACCTAAATATAATCTAGTAACAACATGTATGGGTCAGGCGGTCAAAAAATGTACAATTCGCCTTCATCAATCCTCTCAAATTAACCCAAATTTAATACAAAAATGTGGTTAGAAATACATTTCAACATAAGCGAACTGCTCCTTTGAACAAATGTTACGCCAAATATACTCAAATATGCCTAGTATTTGGGTCAGATTTTCAGAAAATGTACAGTTCACCTTCACCTATCTTCTCAAATAACCCACATTTCAGACGAAAATAATGTTCAAAATACAGTTCAACCTAACCAAACAGATTGCTAGAATGAATGCAATGCTGAATATACTTGAATTTACCTAGTGTTGACCAAATTGCAGCCTAATTTAGCAGAATTAACTAAATGTGTCCAGCTGCCAATTGTACATTTTCTGAAAATCTGACCCATATGCAGCATGGAATATTTACCAGTAATCTCATGCAAATAGCCATGTGTTGTACATGCTTCCATAAAACTAGATTAAATGTTTCCCATCATGCATTTGATGTATATCTATAGATCATTTGCGCAAGCTGTGATATTGAGGAAAATATTCTTGTTCCATAAAATCATTGTTAAAGATTTGTAGGTCAGATTTGTACTTAATCCACCCCAGCATGCACAGTAATATACATGCGCAGTGAGACATGCAAATCCTCTATTGGATACAAGGGTCAGATTTTCAGAAATGTACAATTTGTCTTCGCCAATCTTCTCAAATAACCCAAATTTCAGACGAAAATAAAGTCCAAAATACAGTTCAACCTAACCAAACAGATTGCTAGAATAGATGCAGTGCCGAATATACTCGAATTTACCACGAATTGACCAAATTGCAGCTTAATTTACAGAATTTACTAAAAGTGTACATCTGACGATTGTACATTTTCTGAAAATCTGACCCACAAATGTATAGAGCTGCTGATAGTACATCTGTGACCCCCTGACCCATTTATGATATACTGACCCATTTATAATATACTGACCCATTTATGATATACTGACCCATTTATAATATACTGACCCATTTATGATATACTGACCCATTTATAATATACTGACCCATTTATGATATACTGACCCATTTATAATATATTCATACTTTGCAGAAATCTCTAACAGATACAAATTCACATATTTACAGCAGTCTTACAAAGTTACATATATGGGTCAGATCTTCACAAAATGTACAATTGGCCTTCACCAATCCTCTCAAATAACCCAAATTTACGACAAAAATTAAGCCTCAATATATAGTTTAACATAACCAGACAGATCTATTGAATGAATACAATACAGAATATACTCAGATATACCTAGTATTTATCAATTTTCACTCTAATTTAGCAGAATTTGAGAGATGTGTAGAACTGTAGATTGTGTATTTTCTGAGAATCTGACCATTATGTGTAGCAAATTGAAAAGCCTATATTTACATAGCATATTTGTCTGACAAGATCTGTACAGTTAGATCAAATATTTGTTTGTTTTCTTAGGCAACAAGTTTTTACAGGGCGCCTCGGCCGTCTACGAGGCTGCCACTTCCCAAATACAAGACATTGACGATTTCAAAACCAAAGAAAATCACATAAAGAAAATGACATTCTTTTTATTTAAAAAAAAGTAGATTTTATTGAGAAAGATTTCACATTAAATAATACGTTTCATTCCCATTGCAAAGAATGGTTTATTGAAATTAGATAAATTTCACTGACATATTTAAGAACTGTAGATTGTGCATTTTCTGAAAATCTGACCCATATATACTAGTATCATATTGATATGATAATATAACATTGAAGTGAACACTGGGTTCTAACAGACCCACTTGTAGAGTAACCCCAATCTAAACAAGAACTTAATTCAGCAGTCAGGAAATTTGGTTTATTCCCAGTGAACCAAATCTAAGGACATTTAAGGTCTCCATCGGGTAGTTTTTTCCAGGTTTTCTTATCCAAAAGCAAACCTTGTAAAGATAATAGCAGATAACTGTCAATGCCTTTGTTCATTCGAAAAGAATCTTATGAATATTTATTTAGGCCAAAAAAAAATAGGTGTGTTTCCGATTTATCTGGCTGAAAACTAGGTAGGGGGGTGGTAACTTTTTTTTTGTTAATTCTTTTTGTTTGGAAACCACCTCCCAGGAACTGAAAAAAATGTCTTTTTCATAATAATAGTTGTTTTGAACATGGGAAATGTGCTTTTTGACAGTTTTGGGTTAGGAAAATCCGTTTTCCTGCTTTTATAAGCTTTTTTTGTCAAAAAATCCAAAAAAAGTAAGATATGATATGAAACTTTTAGGTAGGGTAAGGTTTTTCTAGGTAGGGGGGACAAATCGGAAACACACCTATTTTTTTTTTGCCTTATCACAGTTGATAAGATACACCATCACCCACTACAGTAAACCCACTCTATTAGGGACACCCTTGGGTTCAACTGCCCATAATAACGAGGTGTCTGTATATTAACGAGGGGTCACAATATTATTAATATACGGGTCAGATTTTCAGAAAATGTACAATTGGCCTTCACCAATCCTCTCAAATAACCCACATTTGAGACAAAAATGAGCTTCAAAATTCAGTTTAACATTTAACAGAACTGATACTTTAAATCAATATACTCGGATATGCCCGGTATTCTTCATTTTCCAGCCAAACTTAGCCCAATTTCCTAAATGTGTAGAGCAGCCAATTGTACATTTTCTAGAAAATCTGACCCATAAATCATCGGGACTGGCTCTAACTGTCCATAATATCGGGGTGTCTGTATACAGAGGGGTCACTATAATAGAAATGTACAAACCCTCCATAATGGCGAGGTGTCCAAAAATGTCTTACTCTATTTTAGATCACATTTCTTTAGCTAATTTACAAATTCTTTTACACATCAATGAAATTCAAACAGTAGTACAAACCTGTATAATGCATACATACATGGTATTCGTGCGTATAAAGTTTTTTTTATATCCAGTGTTTTTTAGTTATGTACACAATTAAATATTGCATAATTTAAACCTCTTAATTTATCTATCTATCACAGTCTGAATTGGTTAAATATAAATTGGTAGTATAGCATAATATTATACATTTTGAGTTCTTGTTCACGCGGGTTATATTACCAAAATACTTCACTGTACAAACATGTCACGCCACAACGGTTTTGTACAAAATGACAAGGACCAGTAGGAAAAGCCTGAAAAACTTTTTTCCACACTTTTCCCATTTGTGATGTGTTTCAGGAAATTGAGTCATAATTCGCAAAAAATAGATTTTGAGATACCATTATATTTGAATAGATGAGATCAAGTCGATTCCAACGATAGTAAACAGTCTAATAATCTAATAAGGATTTCTAGATTTTAAGTTTGATATTTTCGTTCCAATACTTCATAGAGTCAATAAACTGTAAAGTAATTAAATGTAGTCCATATGAGGACCTTTAAAACGAAAGAATATATTACATAGATTGTCCTGAAATTTAATACATCGATTGATGTAGCTATAAGTGATAAACCCTCCAAAAAATAGAACATTCCAATAATGTGATCTTGTGAAAAAAACACTTTGAAAAATATTAATTTTGTGACTTATGACTCATTTTCCTAAAACACGTCACATTTGTTGAGCTCCAACAATGAGTCATATGTGATCCGTTTTAGGAAAATGAGTCACAAGTAAAATGGACTTTGGAATATCACCTTATTTGAAAACATGAGACCAAGGGGATTGCAATGAATGTAAACAATAAGGACATTTAATAAGTACTTTTATCTTTTTAGTTAGATATTTTTATTTTTGAAAAAAAGTTTGCAATATTTCCGGGTGGACAATTACTAGTAAAGTAGCTAAGTATACTCCATAGAATGATCTAAGAAACGATATAATCAATAAACCGTCTTGAAATTTGGTAAATGTATTTATACAACCACAAGGATTAGACATCACAAAAATAAACACATTCCCACAAAGAGATCTTGTAAATAAAACACTTTGAAAAAGATCAGCTTTGCGACTTGTGACTCATTTTCCTGAAACAGATCATATATAAATATCTCGAAAAATGATTTTCATCACTAAACATGGACATTTATGATTAAGACCACTTTTCTCCCATGGGAGGGAGAGCTGTAGGTATACATAGTCAAGTCTAATTCAAGCGATCTTAATGTTTCTCTACCTCACATACAAATTTAAGGACTTCACAATATATTAGGATGCATAAGGAATATAAACTTCTTATTTCCCCAACTTTTAATCTTTTAAGCAATTTAACTTAGAAAAAAACAACTTTTTTTTGTATGATTTTGCATATTATAGAGATTTAATTTGAGAAAAGTACCACTGAACGTGGCAACTAAATTCGAAAACCTTATATTTTTTTTTAGAGATTTGGGAAATAACTATTTCATAGCTTGTAATCCTTTTATGAAATGTACTAGCCACTGATCAGAAATTGTTATGTGTTTCAGGAAAATGAGTCATAAGTCGCAAGAAATAGATTTTGAGATACCATTTGATTTGAAAAGATGAGATCAAGCCGATTCCAATGATAGTAAACTATCTAATAATCTAATAAGTATTTCTAGATTTTAAGTTTGATATTTTCGTTTTTGACAACAAATTTTTCTAATATTTCTGGGGGTTGATCAACAGTAAAGTAACTAAATGCAGTCCGTATGAGGACCTTTAAAATAAAAGGATATATCACATACATTGTCCCGAGATTTAATACATCGATGGATATAACTATAAGTGATAAACTCTCCAAAAATTAGAACATTCCAATAATGTGATCTTGTGAAAAAACACTTTGGAAAATATCAATTTTGCGACTTATGACTCATTTTTCTGAAACACATCACAGATGGCGGTCCCATTGGCAGCTGAAGAAGTAAAGCCATCCTTCATGTTCTTTGCTGTGTGTCACCCAATGCTTTTGATTTGTTCATATAAAACGTTTATAGAGCAAGTTTAAGTCTTTTACATGGGCATGATTCTGGGGACCTAACATCAACAACTCTGCTTTTCTATCAATATTTTACAGAAAATAGTCATTTTTAGGAACATTCTAATAAGAGAATATTCGTAACTAATTTAAAACTAACTTTTTTAATCAATGAATTGTAGGCCTACTATACTCAAAATATCTAATCGAAAGTTGAGATCAGTAGTAGTGAGAAAGATTTCAGATCAGATTCCATGATCCTTCATTGGGAGCACATCAAAATTATTTCAGGAACTTTCGATCTTTTTCCCAAAATCAGTCTAAGCTCAGAGCCCTCCAAACTGAGGGAAAGCCTCTCCAGTCTAGGCTTAGAGTTAAGAGAGTCCCTACAAACTGAGGGACAGCCTTTCCAGTCTAGGCTTAGAGTTAAGAGAGTACCTACAAACTGAGGGAAAGCCTCTCCAGTCTAGGCTTAGAGTTAAGAGAGTCCCTACAAACTGAGGGAAAGCCTCTCCAGTCTAGGCTTAGTGTTGAGAGAGTCCCTACAAACTGAGGGAAAGCCTCTCCAGTCTAGGCTTGGAGTTGAGAGAGTCCCTACAAACTGAGGGAAAGCCTCTATAGCTCCAAAACGCAAAATGCCATCAGAATTCCATTGGGACGCCTAATCTAGCGCCAGAAAAGCCAGTAACGCAGTAGGCATCCAATCACTAACATACCGTTTTTTATCTGATCTGAGAGACACTGAGCCTAAACTGAAGTACATTTGACATTGTCTCTTACAAGGAAGGTCAATGGATGATACCATTTAGTTAAACAATAAGTATTTATATAAACCTTGTGAATAATCTGCCCTCTCTACCTGATAATAAATATGAACATGTTGGCAATAAGTAGAAGTTATAAATAGAAGGTTTATGCATGGCTAACAATAGGGGGTTTATGCATGGCTGACAGAGACTATTGATCTTTCACTTTGTAGCGTTGCGTGTGACGTCATTTCCACCTGTGCCGGCGCGGGTTTCTTGGGTTCCTGTAAGTTGCTACTTTGCACTTTACTTGGTCTGCAAAATAAGAATAAAAATTTATTGGTTTCAAGTTTGAGAAAAAGGAGAGTCCTTCTGGAATTTATCCAGGTAATGGTTTGATAATGCAAGATGTTTTATTCATCTTGTAAAGATAAGGGCAGGAAATTATCTTTTAAAAGAAAGATTTAAATATCATTCTTGCTAAGGGAATTGATTAATAAATAGTGAATGGAACGATGCATATCATGTATAATTGTAGAATCGTCACGTTCCATTCTATGTACCTCTTTTAATTCATTCTGAATTAAATGTTATAATGATTTTCTTTTACATTTCTTACGAGGACTAGATCACCGCAATGGTGGTCTTTCTCTAGTACCTGGGGTGAGGAGGTGAGATTTCTTTTTATACTTTATTAATTTTATTACATTTGGTATCCGTTTTAGGAAAATGAGTCATAAGTCGCAAAATATGGATTTTGAGATAACACAATATTTGAAAAGAGGAGATCAAGGGAATTCCAATGAATGTAAACACTAGGGTACCTAACATGTATTTCTATATTTTAATTTTGATATTTTAATTTTTGAAAAAAAAGTTTGCAATGTTTCTGGTTGGGTAAACCAGTAAGGTAACTAAATATACTCGATAAGAAGGCCTTCAAAACGCAATGATATCTTTAATACAATGTCCCGAAATTTGTAACTTGGATTCATATGACTATGAGTGCTAAACCTTCTAAAAATCAGAAGATTTCAATAAAGAGATCTTGTAAAAAAAACACTTTGAAAAATATCAATTTTGCGACTTGTGACTCATTTTCCTGAAACACAGCACATATTCTGTATGGACCTGTATGGTTAAGTCCACTTGAACAGACCACTTGGACGTTCCCGGTTAAAACCAAATACTTACTTTTTTAAGAAAATAAAAACGAGAACCAAGATGACGCCAATAAATAGTATGACGAATATAACGATGAGTGCGATGGCCCAGCCTGGGACGCCACCTGGTGAGGATAACGTGGCAACTACTGGCGTCGTCTGCAATCACAAACACAAACATTTATTATTGTTAGTCCTTGGCTTGCAGGAGAACTAAATACCTCTCCCGTTTAGTTATATATGAAAGCAAGCACGATCAGTTTAAAAACTGAGTTATTGGTAACATAAATAGGTATTTATAGTGACATGCAAGCATTTAGTTTCCTTCCTTGTTTCGTTTTAGACAGAATAAACTCAGATATGGGTCAGATTATCAGAAAATGCACGATCTACAGTTCTACACTTCTCTCTATTTCTGATAGATTAGAGTGAAAATTGATAAATAGTAGGTATATCTGAGTGTATTCGGTATTGTATTTATTCAATAAATCTGTCTGATTATGTTGAACTGTATTTTGAACCTGATTTTTGCCTTAAATTTGGGTTATTTGAGAGGATTGGTGAAGGCCAATTGTACATTTTGTGAAAGTCTGACCGATATATAGGGTTTACACATTAAGTTTTATTATTGTTAGTCCTTGGCTTGCAGGAGAACTAAAGGAGAACTTCCGTTTAGTTATATATGAAAGCAAGCACAATCAATTTAACAACTGAGTTATTGGTACCATAAACAGCTATTTATAGTGACATGCATGCATTTAGTTTCCTTTCTTATAGTCACCCAAAGGCGCCAACTGAGAAAGCTACAGCAAGAAAAAGGCACTGAAACCCATGTGTCAAGTCAGTTTGTGGCGTCTGTACACAATTAGGATTACAGTGAGTGAGTGAGTGAGTGCGCTTGGTTGCTTTACACCCTTATCAACACTTTAAAGTGTTATATCAAGGGCGGGAGAGCTGAGAGGGAGGCAGTTTATGATCATACCCAGGAAATAGAGATAGAGAAGAAGGGAGAGAGAGACAGAGAAAAAGAGATTTACACGTTTATACATAATTAATGCACAATCCTAGCTGACCTGTTGTGCACAACTGAGATAAGGTCACTGAAGGTCTTGGGTACCTTAAGAATCTGAAATGTACACTATCCTGACTTGTTTCATGACTTCGCGTAGCCTCACAATGGCGCCTTGAATGAAGTGTTAAACAGTGGAACTACTTTCCCTTTCCTCTAAATGAGCAAACCTCTCTATATGGGTCAGATTTTCAGAAAATGTACAATTGGCAGCTCTACACATTTAGTAAATTCTGCTAAGTTAGGCTGCAATTTGCTCAATACTAGGTAAATCCGAGTATATTCGGCATTGCATTGATTCTAGCAATCTGTTTGGTTAGGTTGAACTGTATTTTGAACTTTTGGGTTATTATGGGAAATTTGGGTTATTTGAGAGGATTGGTGAAGGCCAATTTTACATTTTCTGATAACTTGACCCATATATTAGCATTGCAACGGTTTATAAGCAATGTTGTATTTGAATACTAGCAGTTAAAGAAGTTGGTTTTCTCATATAGTTCAGGGTTTACTTTAATATTTAAAACTTGATAAATACAATAATAACTCACAGTATCAGGGGCGGGGGTGGTGGGCACAGCGGTCACTGTGATGGAGACGGTAGCGGTCGGGTACACCTGCTTTATTACCGCCTCCAACTGCGCTTTACTGAAATCAGGAAAAATAAATTAGTTAATTATTCTGAGTCGGTTTACTACATCAATTTTTCTGTAACACATGAGGAATATGTATAATTTCTAGTATCAATTTATTAAGCCATCATTCCACATGAGTGACAATCGTGAAGAAGAAATTGCCAGTTTCCCCCAATCAAACATCAAGAACTTTTTAAAACGTTCAAAATAATTTAATACAATTTCTAAAGCCTTCTCTCATGTCCTGACATAATACGATAGCAATACTAGAGAGGTTCAGCAAGTCTAACCTATACGTAAACGTATCCGTATCTATGATATACAAACACAGGTTAAAATGAAGATGGAGGTTCAGCAAAACATGGCGGGGAAAACGTAACATAACATATCAAGCAAAATCTTTCATCTCACAATGTATTTTTATACACAAGATGTGATGTAATTCACAAAATGATCTACACGGATACGGTTACGTAATTGAGATAAGTTTGCTTGCAGAACCTCCCTATTGTAAACTGTACTTACACATCGTTTGTGTCTAACAGACTTAGTAACGTGTCAGGATCAAGGATCAACTCCGTCACCGGGTCATAAGTGATTTCTGAAACATGTAGGTAAAACATTTTCTATAACTTTGTATTTGTAAAATGACAAAATTAAACTACTCTAATATACGAGATACAACATGAACATCTGCATGAATATTTGTATCCTTATTTTACTTATCTAATTGTATCAACAACCCCGAAAGAAGGCAACATATTTGCCGAAATGTTGGAAGAATTATAAAGATATATCCAATTCATCTACAGTCGTCCACATTTGGTTTTCAACAACCAAGTTTGTGGGTCAGATTTTTAGAAAATGCACAATCTACAGTTCTACACATGTGTAGTGAACCCCCGGATATCTCGATTACCAATCCGGGGCTGTAGGCTCTCCTACAGGTAGTTTATCAGTAAATGGTGACACTAGTTATCCAGCCCGCGATAACCTTCGTGCTATTACTTAGACAACCCAGGTTCGATTCTCCTCTCGACTAAGGGAAAGTAAAACATGGACAACGATCTCTGTTTCCGTAGCTTTATTTCCCCCACAGTGCAATCACAAGGTACATGGTCAGCCGGGCTAACCAAGACATCTGACGGAAAGGATTTCCGGAATAGTCACAAATACAATCCGTACAATAACAAGGTGTGTACAAGTAAATGGCAAGATGTTCTTCGTACAGGAATAAGTGATACAGGAGATACACAATACATCACAGTTATGCAATACAGTACGTATTCTGGTCAATGCAGAAAGATGAAAGGTAATCTGTAACTAGGGTAAAGCTTAACATTTCATTCAAGGTAAAAACGGAACAGATCCGAAAGGCTTGAAAGGCTGAGCGAGCGGAGCTCCAACCTTGACCTTGAAGGCCGACCCGGTTATATAAGAGTTAAAACAACAGCAAGCTATACTAGACTTGCGCTGATCCTCATATCCACTACAATACCCCCTCCATAATTTATAGATTTTTAACCCAACGGAGTAACACAATCTACAATATGTAAATTATTATAAGGCAATGTGGATATAAAATAAGTAAGAAGTAAAGCACCAATAGAGAATTAACAATGCGAATTCAAAAGTACAGGCAGGAGCAATATAGTGACCCGCGCACGTTATACAATAATCGCGACATCTCTAATTACAGCATGAGAATCATTCGGATTCAACATACTCAAACAGCCTTTGACAAGAAGGAGCTTCAGTAGACCTGCTACAGCTATATGTACAATATGTCAAGTAAAGTAATAACCTTTAGGCTGGAAAACTTCTCACTTTCCGCACGGAAAAAAAAATCTTTCCGGGGGGTCCGGGGTCGGTAAGCAGTTAGCATCAGAGCATCCGTGACAAGTCCGGCATCCGTATTCATCAAGAGTCGGTTACATCAGTGACATCAGGGGTCCCCATTTCCGTTCGTCAAGGAATCAAGTCATCATCAAGTCCGTCCGGCCATTCGTCGTCATCAAAATCTCAGTCCGTAAGTCACATCCGTGGGCATTTCGTCCCGGTTTGCACGCCCAGCACACAGTAGCTGGACCTACTTCTCCTTCTGCTCAGTGTCCTCCATTCCGTGCTCCGGAATATCGGCAGGATCAATCACTGCAGGAGTTGTAGGCCTGTCTCTTCCAGGGGTCACTGGCATTGGTGGCATCATCTGGAATGACACGGGCATGGCGGGGTTTGGCACCAAACCACCGCTCACGGGTTGGGCACCCATGAACTCATTCATGAGGCGACCAAACATGAAAAACCGCTGCATGCTATGTTGGTCCATTAGCATAGGAGCAGGGGTTGCGGGGAACGGAGAAGGCATAGGCACTTCTTCCGTCGCTAGGTCAGGTCGCTGACTCTGAGTGGCACTAGTCACAGTACTACTCGGGACACTTTGGGGCACTTGGGACTGAGGCTGGAGACGGGGTTCTCTCCCGGCGTCTTCCAACTCTGCCCGGAGATTTCCAATAATCTCCTCTTGGACGCGGATCTTGTCGTCTCTCTCTTTTAGTCCACGTCACTGGTCTCGGATCAGACGAGCGTTGCAACGGTTCTCCTCTCTGAGTGTTGCAAGCTCCTGCACTTGGTCACGGACCGTTTGCAGCTGACGCAGGGGCTCCGCTAGCGTATGGAGCACCTCATTGACTCTGGTCTCAACGGTCAGGACTGCTTCAGAGGCTTGCTCTAAAACTTCCCTCACCGCGGTCTCTCCGGTTGCCAACAGCTCAGCAGTCGGGACAGGAGGGGGTAGTTGCGCTACCAACCCTTCAGCTGCTTGCTGAGCACACGTCGCTATCCTCTTAGGGGTAGGCGGAATTCCATAGCTACTGCTTCTGGAATTAGATCGGGATCGATCTCTCTTCTTGCCTTTCTTGCCGGACTGAGCTTTAGAAGAGCTCAGAGCTCCGGCAGCGGCACTGGCAGCTGGCCTTGCAAATCCAGTGTCCTTGGAAGCAGCTTTCGTTGCCTTCCGCCGGACTAGATGCAAATCAGCATTCGTAAGATACGTTGTCCGCATGAACAGCGTATTCACCTCCCTGGTCGGCGTGACGGTTTGGGCTTTCTCCACGGCTTTGTCACGGCTAGACTTGTGAGCCACCTTCTCACCGTACTGAAGGTGTCGTACCAGCTCGATACGTCTGTCTAGTCTTTGCAAACAGGAGGAGGACGGGCAAGTCCACACCTCTCTCCGGGTACCATGTTCCTCACAGAAGGGGCGGAACAGGCGCTCTCTAGTGGCGTAGGTCTTGACGCCAGAAGTGTTCATTCATGGACACCTACACACCGCGAAGGGGCAACGGAAACCGGGTTTCCACAGTTCCGCAGCATAAGCCACCTTCTGGTACGTGCCTGCGTCCGTTTGCTCTTTACGGAACAGGCTTGGCCACAGCCGAGTCTCATACCTCTCCATGAGGTTGTCCGTAAACTCGGCAGACTCATCCTCACTCTCATCATCGATCGGGACAAACTTCCCGGGGACGTCTGTGGAGGGATCAATAGGGTACAACTCCGTGCCTTCCTCATACAGGGTACGGAGGTTGGCTACCTTCTCCACATCACGGAACCGAGCGCTTCTCACACTCAGTCTCTCTCGGTGAACTTTCATCACTCTCTTCTTGGGGGTTTTGGCCACGGGTTTGCCTTCCGCGCCCTTAGGCTTAGTCACTGCGGAGGCTCCGGCCACACCAGGCGAATCGATGTCCATTCGCTCTACGTTCACGGACAAGGGGCGCAGCCCATGCTTCTTGTCTGCACTCCGCCCTCGCTCTCTGCCAACCCGGCCTCTGCCGGGGGACCTGGACTGACCACGTCCAGCAATCCTCTCGGTGGCATTACTCCGGCCTCTGCGCGGAGATTTGCGGGGGGAAGTTCTCTTCTCCGTGGGCTCAATCTTCACGGAGTCCGGGTCTTCCTGAGCGGCGTCTGACAAGGCCTGAGCGAACTCTGCCTCACTCAAAGCCTGGAAGGGGGCGACCTCATCTTCACCCTCCTGCTCTAGGAGTTTCGCCTCCACTTCCACCGGAATCTCTTCCTCGGTGGTCTCTCCGCTCAGACTCTCATCGTCTTCGTGTCGGCTCTCGGTCCGGCTCATCTTGGGTCATACGGAAATCTCACGGAAATCACACGGAAATCACACGGGATTCTCTCAGGCACTCTCAGGGGTTAAGTTGGCAGCTTTTTAGTTCTCCGATCCTATAACATAAACATTAAAGTTCTAGTCACGGGGGCGGATGCAGCCGGAACATCTATTTACACATAACTTAGGTAAAAAGTTGCCCAAAAAGACAACGGATACAACTAGTATGATCTCTCCGAGTATTCTAGTTATAAAATACACAAGCCTGAGAACATAGAATGTACCAAACAAGCTAGATAATCGAAAAATCATCGTAGCGTGGCCCGATTCATGTCCACATCCAAGATGGCGGTTGGGTCGTAGCTTCGGTGCTCTATCTCCCCACACTAGAAACACCGAAACTTACGTCTTATACTAGACGCACACCTCTGTGACAACCATCGGTATCATGTTAAAATACCTCTCTTCCTTCCTAGCAATCATACAGAATCAATTCATACAAGTTTCATGCGACAAATCAACTCATAGAACGATCACAGTAGAAAGCGTACTTACAGGTCAGAGTCCAGGAGCAAAGTGAGCCACGAGGCGGAGTGAACTGGTGAACCCGGATGCAGCCACCTCTAGCGGCACCCTGATGCAACGCTAGTTCACTTAACCGCCACGCTACTACAGCGCCATGCTCCCGCCACTGCCTGACGGATAATGTTACCCGGTTTTGCATGCTTAGATCAGTTACGCTCCCCGTGACTGAGGTTTTTGACTGTACGTAAACTGACTACTTCTCCACTGAGACAGGGTGGAGGGGAATTCCAGTGAATTCACCCAACAATGACACTGTTACTAGCAGCAATCTCAAGGTATCCAAACCAAGATTCAGAGCCAGTACACTACGGAGTGGGACCATTCCCTCAACATAGGTCTAACTTCAAGCCACTCACAGCTCTCATCTATATTTCTGGGTTACTCATCTCCGAAATTGATGTTGTTGGTTCTTTCCCGGCTACATGAGACGAGGTAGCCTCATGCACCGAATGGGACTTAGGTGCATTTCTCCGTCTTGCAACCTTAGTCGACTTCTCGTTGTGTTTTTAGGGTGGAGGGAACAGATCAAAATCCCCCCGGTTTGCACACAACAAGGCTAGGATCCCGGTTGTAACCGATCTGGAGGACGACGCACTCGTGTCCTTGTTACAACTTCCGCCGGGGACTCATCGCGTCTCTTTCTCAACCCTCTTCCGACTTTAGCAGCAGCCTCAGTCTTCTTCGGCCTCCCTCTACGTTTGACAGTAGAGTAGACGGCAGGTGGCGTCCGAGGAGCTTTAGCTTTCGCTGCAGTTTTCGGAGGTCTCCCTCTCTTTCGAGTCGGAGGACACGGAACTGGTACGACTGGGGCCTCTGCCACAGTTTTCCGGGGTCTACCGACTTTCCGTGGCGCAGCTACAGGTCGGGGCGAATCCGGGGGATCCGGAGCTACCGAAAGGACCATTCCCTTGGTTGCCGTAGCATTGCACTCCTTATTCCGTTCCTTCCTCGGCCTTCCCCGTGGCTTAACGCCTATGGAAACTTTTTCTTTCTCTCTCCGCGTCGGACACTCCGTCCCGGGCAAGACTTTGCCTCTCTCCAGTCTCAAGATATCGCGACCAGCTTCCTGCAATGCACGGAACTCTGGTGCCCTATCCAAGTTCACCACCTGGATGGGTCCGTTCTCATCGAAAGCTCGTTTAAGGTAGTCGACGTGACACCTCACAATACCTTGAGCTGTTTCTAGTTCATAGGTTGTGCCACCTATGAATCTCTTCACTTTGAAGGGCCCATCCCACTTGGGACCGATCTTCTTACTGGCCTGCAGATGGTTGTAGCGATATACAACAGCACCCACTTCAAAGCGCTTTGGGTTGGACTTTAGATCGTAGTCTCTCTTCTGGTGTATAGCGGATACACCCAGATTCTCACGAACAAACTGATGGCCCAACCTCAACCAATGCTTCAGGTTCTCTACGAACGCTACTCGGCATGGAAAGTCCAGGCCTCCTGGTTCCACTCCATAGATCAGATCCATCGGGGTCACCAGCTCAGCGCCAAAGACCACGGCATTAGGTGTACATAAAGTACTCGCGTGGACACTTCCACGGTATGCATGGGCAACACATGGGGCAAGCATATCCCAATCCGTGGCACTGTAGTCCGTTAGACAGGATAGCTGCTCGACTAATACTCGATTAAAGCGTTCCGCTTGTCCGTTAGACTGGGGTCTATACGGAAGGGTCAACAGCTTCTCGATGCCCAGCATTTCAAACATGCTTCTCAACAAGGCAGATCTGAATTCTGGCGCTCCGTCCGTTTGTAACGACACGGGACAACCAAAACGCAGGATCCACTCATGGAACAGCACTTCCGCACACCTCTCGGCCGTGTGGTCTGGCATAGGGTAGGCCTCCGCCCACTTCGAAAAGTGATCCGTCACCACCATCACGTAGTTATTGCCACGCGGGGATGGACGGAATGGTCCTATGATGTCCAAACACACTCGGCTCCACCGTTCTCCGTGTAATTCCTTTTTCAAGGGGGTGATTCCGCCACCACCTCTCGTCTTCCGCATACTGCATTCCGGGCAGGCTCTCAGCCAGCGCTTCAGGTCTCCCCTCATACCTGGCCAGAAGCATTTCATCTTCGCGGCCCAGCTCGTTTTGAGGAACCCAAAGTGCCCTGCAGTCTTAGGTCCATGCATAGCATGAAACACCTCTGAGCGGAGCGCAGTAGGAATTATCTTCCGCAAGTACGTCCTTCCGGTGCTTGGCCGAACCCATTCATAGCACAAGACACCGTTCCTCATCACCAAACTCCCCCTGTTATGGATGTAGGTACAGTATTCATCGGACTCCGCGGACAGGGACTGCTTGTCCGGGACCGGTTTAGTACCTTCAAATACATCGATAACTCTCCGGATCGTGGGGTCGCTCTGCTGGGCTTTCTGGATCACATCTTCCTGCGGCGCTAGACTTACTGTTGCCGTTGCGACAACTGCATCATGCGCTCCGCAGTCTGCACAGTCAACGCGGACACACTTCCGAGTCGGAACTCTAGAAAGGGCGTCAGCATTCACATGTTTCTTTCCGGCTCGATGGAGAATCATGCTCTGATCCAGACCGAACTCCTGCATCTGAGTCAACCAGCGTGCAAGCATGTCCGTCGGATCTTTAAAGTTCAATAGCCAACGCAGGGAGGCGTGGTCAGTTCGCACAATGAAGTTTCGGTTTCCTAACAAGTAATGCCGGAACTTCTTCAGGTAGGTTAGTACTGCTAAGAGCTCTCTCTTCGTGGCGCAGTAATTCCGTTGGGCTTTATCCAAGCTGTTGCTGGCATACCCAAGGACTACCTCCTTCTCATCTTGTATCTGCGAAAGCACACCCGCCATGCCGAACCCGCTAGCATCCGTGTCTAGGATGAATTTCCCTTCCTTTTGGGGATATCCCAGCACCGGAGCAGAGGTTAGCAACTCTTTTATGCCCTGGAAGGCCACATCACATTCCGGAGACCATTCTATGGGCTTAGAATATCTCTTCTCCCTCTCGGCGGAGTTCACAACTTCTTGCAAAGGAGCGGCAACTATCGAAAAGTTCGGCTGGAACTCACGGTAGTAGGATGCAAATCCCAAAAACTGCCGAATCTCCTTAGCATTTTTCGGAATTGGCCACTCGCGGACTTTCTGTACTTTCTTTGGGTCTGCACAGATGCCTTTGTGTGACACAATCCGACCCAAGTATTCCACTTCTTTGCGGAATAGTTCGCATTTCTTGGGTTTCAATTTCAATCCGAACTCCCGGATCTTCTCGAGCACTTGGCGTAGATTTAGGAGGCACTCCGCAAAGGCTTCCCCAAATACTACTACATCGTCCAGATATACCAGACACGCCTTCCAACGGAGATCGCCTAGCATACGATCCATCATACGTTGAAAAGTGGCAGGGGCGTTGCACAATCCAAAGCTCATTACTTTGAATTGGAACAGCCCTGCGCTAGACAGGAAAGCAGTTTTCTGCTTGCTCTCTTCGTCCATCGTGATCTGCCAATACCCACACTCCAGGTCGAGGGTGCAGAACCACTGGTTTCCGCCTAACGCCTCGACGCATTCGTCAATACGAGGGAGTGGGAAGCTATCCTTCACAGTCACGGAATTTAACTGGCGGTAATCGACACAGAAACGCTGTGAGCCATCCTTTTTACCAACCATCAAGATGGGTGCTCCCCACGGACTGTTAGAATGCTCTATGCGTCCCTGCTCGTACATCCGCCAGATCTCAGCCTCCGCTAGGTCACGCTTGGCCACTGGAATCTGCCTATAGCAGAGTTTTATAGGTCTGGAACTACCAGTGTCAATCACATGTCTGACAACGTGAGTGTGGCCCGGCTCATCGCCAGGTAACGCGAAACACTCACGGAACTCAGTCAGGAGCTCCGCAACTTGCAACTTTTCACTCTGATCAGTCAAGTGCGTCTCTCTCACTAGTTTCGCTAGCGGGCATTCCGTACTCGGTGGCACCGGAATGTCAGGGGCAATCAGGTCATCATCGACTACGGACGGCAACTCCACCATCTGTATCGAGTTAATGATAGCTCTTCTAATCCCCGGATCTACCCCCTCCGGACAAGTGGCAGGGGACGATTGCAGCGTCACCTCACTCACTTTTCCGACCACCACATCAGTCTCTAGACGTAGGGACTCTCCGGACGGATTACTGAAGGCTATCACTGCTTTTTCATCCGCCGTCACATAAGTGTTAAGGCATCCCAGTGAATATTCCTTCAGCAGTCTCTGATCGGGCTCGAACATCAAACCTGTTGATGTGTCAGAGCACCTGCGAACGTCAATCTTAGCAAGTGTGACTGATCGAGGAAGGATAACCACCGCTTCCCGGAGTGTTACTTCATACCCATCCTCAGTCTCCTTAGCTTCGATCGTTTTCACAGAGGGACTCATCCGCAACGGTCGAGATCCGCGCCAATGGTGCATTTTCACAGCATCAGCGCCATTGCTCAACGCAAGCTTCCCTGAACAGTATATATTACATGAGTGCAACAAAGCAAAATCCTGAGCTAGGATCCCGGATTCGGGGCCGGCAAGACCCGTTACTACCAGACACGTAATCATATACGTCCGTTTCCCTAACGTCACGGGAATCAAGGCACATCCGTGAACAGTTATCTGCGAACCACCTCCCATCATGCACGCCAGCCGGGATGGAGCCATCGGCGGCTGTTGATGCAGGGAATCGTAGAATCTCTTTGTCACAAGGCTAGTCGTCGCACCTTGGTCCCACAGAAATTCACCGATATCTCCGTTCACAGATACAGTCGCGTACCATCTCTCTGCAATGCATGCATCACGGATCTCCAGCGTTCTCTGCTCATCACCGGAAACCTGCTGAACGACGGCAAGGTTGTCGGGACCTTCCTCCACGACTAACACTTGACCGACAACAGCTCGGAGTTCTGCACGACCCCATAGCACGTCAGGATCGCTATCTGCAAAACTATCCACTGGATCAACTCCGATCCCTGGATGAGTAGTCTCATCAGACGACCAACTAGTATCCGTTTTCGGTAACGGGCAGCTATCTTGTATTACTCTACCCGCTTCCCTACACACGGGCGTCAGAGCCTCACTCCCATCTTCCGCGTGTTGTGCAGATACCACACGAATTGTAGTACTGCGGAGCACCATCGACTCCCCGGATCGCACTTCGCGCTCTATGCGGTCCGGTTGGAGTTTTCCGACTCAGAGGTTTTCCCGTCGGTAATCGCCTTGAGTTCGGAATCTCCCTTCTTTGCTTTCTTGGGACAGTTGGCGATGTAATGCCCTTCCTGTCCGCAAGCATAGCACCTTCCGCGGGGCCTCTCCGATTTCCCTCTCCGCTGAGAAGTACTACCGGAAGTCCTTCCGCTCCCGTTGCGTCCCTGTCCGCCCTTCCAAGTTTGCAAGACCTGGATCACAGCGGCTTGCAGACCATCATCTGACGAATCTGAAGCACTCGCTGCGCTTGTGGCCTGGACAATCGCTCTCCGCGATGCTCTTCGCGAAGGTCTGCTATTGGGTGCAGGGATCTCCGGAACAACCAGGGCAGCCTCCGCTGCATTGATGGTCGTAACTGAGCGAGAATCCAATTGACAAGATTCCCATACCTCCGCCCAATCTACAGCGCTTTGCAAGTCCCGTGGTTGCTTTAGACGCACCCACGCGGACATCTCAGCGTTTTGTGACCCCTTGCAAAAAAATGCGCAGGGACACAGCTCTCAATGTGTTGTCCATGCGACCGAACGACTTTCGGCCCTTCCGTGCCACCTCATTGGCGAACAAGCGAACGGCTTGTCCTGGGGTCTGTCTACAGTTGTAGAACTCAGCCTGCAACCGGAACTTGGACCTTTCTCCGTAGTTCGCATCCATGTGCTCAACGAACTGCCGGAGATTGATGTCCACTGGCAGGTCACCCATTTCTGCCAGCTGTTTGCGTGTGCCGCACCTCAATTGTCGAAGCAACTGAGCAGATGTCCAATTGTGCGACTCAGCGATCACCTTTACCTCCATGAGGTAGGTCCGCCACGCGGTTTTGCCATCCCACATCTTCACCGGCGGGACCTTCGACGGGTGATTCTCAACTTCCTCACGGTGAACAAACGTGAACTCCTCATCAGATTCCTCTGGTCCGTCATACTCAAGACCAGGGACTAGGGACCGGTTGGTTCTACGGGATCTATGGGAAGGCGACCTCTGTCGTCGATCCTCGTCAGAACTGTCCGAGTCCCCCTGAGAACGCCTCTGCGGAAACAACGGGGATGCGGTAACATACGCCGAACGCGCATGCCCTCCGGCAGGACTTATATGACGAGAAGGACTATTCCCTCGGCCATGCTCTCTGCCATGATTTCCCTGTCGTTTGCGATCAGGTTCTCCCCACTGAGAGTCGTCATGTCTCTTACGTGTTCGTCTCGGAGATGATGTCATCATCGTATGCCGAGAGAACGTCACACCGCGGTGATCTCGGTCTCTTCCGCCCTGATCGGACACAATCGACGGATCATTTGCCGTTGGCTCACTAGCCGGTTTTTGGTCCATAAACGTGGATGTCACGGGACCTCTGGTAGGATTCTGCTTCCCAATCCCCTGGATCATCTCAAGCAACTCCGACTCCAGAGCTGTCATCTCACGTCTCTGCGGGGTCCCCGTCTCTAGGGAGGGCTTTACATGATCTTTAAGTAACCGCCCGTCCGGACCATTGTCCACGGATTCCGTATTTATTCTCTTACGGAGCTCAAAATTCTCATCCATCAGCTCGCGGACTTGGGTTTGGAGTTCTTCCGCGATCGACTGCCGGAATTTCTCACGAAGGTCAGAATCTTCCGTGTCATTCGGCGGGCCTCTCCACTGCGCGAAATTCCCTCCGGAATATTTTGGTCTCGCTCCGCCTCTGGCACCACGGTCAGAGGAAGGTGACTCGAAATCCGCGGGGAGACTTCTCGGGGTTGCCGGCCCCGGGTCTCTACCCATGAAATCTTGTCTCCTCGATTTCGTTCCATAACGACCTCCTTCCGTCTGCGCCGCAGAATCAGAATACGACATCTTTCGTAGACGTCACGGACTGCCACCGCAGTCTCAATTTCTTCCGGGAAGAAATTTGGGACAACCAACGGACTGAAAGCACTGAGGTCGAGAACTGGCACGGCACCAATTGTAGTGAACCCCCGGATATCTCGATTACCAATCCGGGGCTGTAGGCTCTCCTACAGGTAGTTTATCAGTAAATGGTGACACTAGTTATCCAGCCCACGATAACCTTCGTGCTATTACTTAGACAACCCAGGTTCGATTCTCCTCTCGACTAAGGGAAAGTAAAACATGGACAACGATCTCTGTTTCCGTAGCTTTATTTCCCCCACAGTGCAATCACAAGGTACATGGTCAGCCGGGCTAACCAAGACATCTGACGGAAAGGATTTCCGGAATAGTCACAAATACAATCCGTACAATAACAAGGTGTGTACAAGTAAATGGCAAGATGTTCTTCGTACAGGAATAAGTGATACAGGAGATACACAATACATCACAGTTATGCAATACAGTACGTATTCTGGTCAATGCAGAAAGATGAAAGGTAATCTGTAACTAGGATAAAGCTTAACATTTCATTCAAGGTAAAAACGGAACAGATCCGAAAGGCTTGAAAGGCTGAGCGAGCGGAGCTCCAACCTTGACCTTGAAGGCCGACCCGGTTATATAAGAGTTAAAACAACCGCAAGCTATACTAGACTTGCGCTGATCCTCATATCCACTACACATGTATCAAATTCTGCTAAATTGGAGTGAAGATTGATAAATACTAGGTATATCTGAGTATATTATGTATTGTATTCATTCAATAAATCTGTCTGGTTATGTTGAACTATATTTTGAACCTAATTTTGAAGCCTTAAATTTGGGTTATTTGAGAGGATTGGTGACGGCCAATTGTACGCTATCTGAAAATCTGACCCTTGTAGTGTTACTCTCCTGCCTTATTTGATCAAATTTGATTAAATCTAATGGAGCCAATAGTGATAGGAATACATACAATACAACAGGATACAATATAAAGAGCCGATATATAGGTAACAATACTTTATTCAATATGGGCCCCAGGGTTGGTATATTGATGACTACAATTATGGCAAGATTTCAAAGACAAAGGTATTAACATGTCAATTTGAAAAAAATCCCTGTACTGATATGTCATGTCTGACAGAAAAATGAGTCATAGGTAACAAGAAAAAAAGGATTTTGAGATACTATCATATTTGAAAAGATGTAATCAAGTGGATTCCAACAATGTTTTTTTAAAAAAGTTAATTGTATATTTGGTTACAGTTTCTTTTTGGCCACATCTTTTGATACATTGACATTTAGAAAATCTATAAAGTATATTTAATGTTTGACACTTTTATTTAAAAAAAAGAAGTTTGCAATATTTCCGGGTGGACAAATACTAGTAAAATAACTAAATATACTCCATAGGTTGGCCCTATAGAAATGCAATACACAGTCTTGAAATTTGGTACATACATTTTAAAGCTAGACCTAAAGCGCGCTAGATATATACCCCCAAAAGAAAACATTCCTACAAAAATATCTAGGGAATAAAACTCTTTGAAGAAACATCCATTGTGTGACTTATGACCCATTTTTCTGTAACAAATCACATAATAGAAGAGAAAAAAGAAGGAATAAGTCATTAAAATCTAGAGAAATAATATCCAACATACCTCTTTTTCTCCTTGAGGGCTGTATAGTGCCATCAGAACAGAGTGCGTTGTTAGCTTTGAGGGTTTTGCCAACACAAACCACTTTCTTCTTTCCATCTTCCACAAATACTTTACACTTGGAGTGGGATGAGGTCGTCCACTTCTTGTAATTGCTTGTTTTCCTGTGTGAAACAAGTTATAGAAAATGTATTTCTCTATAATCATATGGGTCAGATTTTCAGAAACTGTACAATTAACTTAGAAAAAAACCCTTTTTTTGTATGATTTTGCATATTATAGAGATTCAATTTGAGAAAAGTACCACCGAACGTGGCAACTAAATTCGAAAAACCTTATATTTTTGGAGAGATTTGGGAAATAACTATTTCATAGCTTGTAATCCTTTTATGAAATGTACCAGTCACTGATCAGATGGCAGCCCCATTGCCAGCTGAAGAAGTAAAGCCTTCCTTCATGGGTCAGATTTTCAGAAAATGTACAATTCAACTTCGCCACTCTTCTCAAATAACCCAAATTTCAGACGAAAATAAAGTTTAAAATAAGGTTCAATCCAACCAAACAGATTGCTGGAATTCAATGCAATGCAGAATATACGCACATTTACCTAGTATTGACCAAATTGCAGCCTAATTTAGCAGAATTTACTACTTGTGTACAGCTGCCAATTGTACATTTTCTGAAAATCTGACCCATATATATATAACTTGTAAGTCTTTGTTGTCTGGTACAGTGCATTTGCGAGGGGTCAAATGTCATTTGTTTCAGAAAAATGAGTCATAAGTCGCAAAAAATAAATTTTGAGATACCATTATATTTGAAAAGATGAGATCAAGCCGATTCCAATGATAGTAAACAGTCTAATAATCTAAGTATTTCTAGATTTTAAGTTTGATATTTTCGTTCATGAAAAAAATAACTTTCCAATATTTCTGGGGGTCAATAAACAGTAAAGTAATTAGATGTAGTCTATATGAGGACCTTTAAAATGAAAGGATATATTACATAGATTGCCCTGAAATTTGATGCATCGATTGATATGGCTATAAGTGATAACCCTCCAAAAATTAGAACATTCCAATAATGTGATCTTGCGAAAAAAACACCTTGAAAAATATCAATTTTGCGGCTTATGACTCATTTTCCTAAAACACATCACAAATGTGTTAAATATATTGTTAAGGTTATCCTTAATAGTCTTCACGCGTTTGACAAGATGAGATTAAATGGATTCCAACGATGTTGATATTCAGGAAATCTAAAAAGTATTTCTATATTAAATGTTTGATGTTTTTATGTTCAAAAAAGAAGTTTGCACTATATATCTCATATCATTGGAATCTACTTGCTCCTTAATCCCATATTTTCAAAATTCTCAAAATCCATTTTCTGCGACTGATAGAAAAATAATAAAGTATGCTTACCTTACTCCATATGCCTTACAGCATTTTGCAAAGCCTGTGCCGTTACAGAAGTCATTGATGGCGTCAGCCACTGTGTCTGTCACATTGTCAGATATGCTGTCAAGTTGTGATGCGCTGACAGTACCGTCCACCGTTATAGATGCTCCATAATTTCTCTCTGCTGAGCTGTCTGCAAGGAAAGTTGACAGGTTCCATATTACCCTCTAGAAAGGTATAATAAACACGCCATACCACATGGTGTAAGTTATATGAGCACCAATGCTGTAGCCTATGACATTCCATATTACCCGCTAGAAAGGTTCAATACACAGGCCATACCACATGCTGTAAGTGATATGAGCACCAATGCTGTAGCCTATGACATTCTATATTACCCGCTAGAAAGGTTCAATACACAGGCCATACCACATGCTGTAAGTGATATGAGCACCAATACTGTAGCCTATGACATTCTATATTACCCGCTAGAAAGGTATAATACACAGGCCATACCACATGCTGTAAGTGATATGAGCACCAATACTGTAGCCTATGACATTCTATATTACCCACTAGAAAGGTATAATACACAGGCCATACCACATGCTGTAAGTGATATGAGCACCAATACTGTAGCCTATGACATTCTATATTACCCGCTAGAAAGGTATAATACACAGGCCATACCACATGCTGTAAGTGATATGAGCACCAATACTGTAGCCTATGACATTCTATATTACCCACTAGAAAGGTAATTATACAATACTTACATGGACATGTGCAGACCTCACTGTCGGTCAGGTTGGCAGCTGGACAGGTGAGGCCGCGACCCACTGGAGATGGGTTGTCACATCTTCTGTTCTTAGACCTGGCAGCTCCTATACATGAGCAGTTGGTCCACTCATCCCAATCACTATATCCTCCATCACGATCTGAAGTTTACATTTTATATACATTTATTGGAGGTAATTGTAAAATTGCTAGTAATTCATAACAAGCAAACATAAGGTAGTACTCGAATGCAACCGATCAAGTTATGATGTAACTCACCTGACCAGCTAGCCACACGCTCATCTCTGGTCACTCTGACATTACTTTTCAAACAGTAAAGAGCTCCCCACCCACCATCCCTTTTTCTCATCTTACACAAAAACCACAATGTCTTACTACCCACATTCTCTTATCAGAAATCAAATTGTATTGCACTGTATTTTACGCCGATGTTAATAAAAGAAACTTAACCGGCAGCTTGTGTTAATTATGTTACATGAAGCTATTCTCAACTTGTGGTTGGTCTATACAAACAATCATTATGTAATCAGGGATGGTATAAGAATGTCATGGCTTTTATTGCTGTCTGGGGTAAATTAGAAGATTCTTACACTATCATTTTAACTAAATACTGAATAATCAATCAGAAAAACTATTTAATCTAATTGTAACTTGTAAGAGTCACTCGAGAAGGATTTTTGGATAATTAAATATCCACCTTTAATTAAATATCCAACCTTTATTTCAATGCCTGGAAAATTTGAGGTTCAAAATCAAAGTGGTTTTCTAAAAATAAAACAAATCTTGCATGGTTTGTAAACCTACCTTTGCAGGAAAGCTGGTCTGTGTGGAGTTTATATTTATTGAGGCATTCACATCTGTACCCAGGCTGTTGGTTCACACACCTTGTGTTGTTCCCTTTACAGGGGTTACTCGTTACACATTCATCCTTGTCTATAAATGGAACAAGAAATATAGAATATGAATACTTTACAGGGGTTACTGGTAACACATTCATCCTTGTCTATAAATGGAACAAGAAATATAGAATATGAATACTTTACAGGGGTTACTGGTAACACATTCATCCTTGTCTATAAATGGAACAAGAAATATAGAATATGAATACTTTACAGGGGTTACTGGTAACACATTCATCCTTGTCTATAAATGGAACAAGAAATATAGAATATGAATACTTTACAGGGGTTACTGGTTACACATTCATCCTTGTCTGTAGATAGAACAAGAAATATAGAATATGAATACTTTACAGGGGTTACTGGTAACACATTCATCCTTGTCTGTAGATAGAACAAGAAATATAGAATATGAATACTTTACAGGGGGTTACTGGTTACACATTCATCCTTGTCTGTACATGGAACAAGAAATATAGAATATGAATACTTTACAGGGGTTACTGGTTACACATTCATCCTTGTCTGTAGATAGAACAAGAAATATAGAATATGAATACTTTACAGGGGTTACTGGTAACACATTCATCCTTGTCTGTAGATAGAACAAGAAATATAGAATATGAATACTTTACAGGGGGTTACTGGTTACACATTCATCCTTGTCTATACATGGAACAAGAAATATAGAATATGAATATATGTTTATTTCTGGACTAATTAGCTCCTCCTTGGATAGTAGCAAAACGATGATTATACCCGGGTGGTGGTTCTTAATTATTTTGCTTCGATTTTATCCTTTTTTTTAAAAAGAAATAATAATAAGCGTACAATAGAAGGATTGTGTTGATTTAGGCAAAGGTGACAAGTTTAAACACAATTTTTTAGGCAGGGGCAGATACACTCTACAGACAGGTAATAATACATTATAACAGTACAATAACAATGTTAAAAAGGTGCTAGGAGTTGCATTGAGTATTTTCTAAATGAAGCACTATCTTCGATTCTGTGAACTACGGGCTTCAGCGTATTCCACCTTGTTCTAGATTTATATGTAATATAGTCAGTGACTTTGTTTGACTTAGAAGCCAAAACAGTCATGTTTCTTTTTCCTCTTGCGTGACTTCGATCAATATTATTTTCATTTTGGGCTAAATAAAGGTTAACGGTTAAAGATGAGGTCTGGAAGGTGCACTGCAAGGCCAGCTTCAAAAATCAAACCAGACTTACAAATAAATGTTTCTACTTTCTTGACAAATCAGTATATTTGGTGAGATATTTTAGGAAGGTACAATGGGAATATCCAGTATATATCAATACTTACCAATACACGTTCTGTTGTCTGCAGTGTCCAGTTGATAGAAGTCATTGTGACAGATGCAGGTCTCGGCCCCATTTACCACTGCACACAGCTGGGAACATTGGTTGCTGTTGGAACACGCCTTACTAACTGTAGATAGATGGATGAACATATTCATAGGTAACACAATAATAGCTAGATAGGTCTATATGGGTCAGATTTTCAGAAAATGCACAATCTACAGTTCTACACATCTTTCAAATTCCGCTAAATTAAAATTGATAAATACTAGGTATATATGAGTGTATTCTGTATTGTATTCATTCAATAAATCCGTCTGGTTATGTTGAACCGTATTTTGAACCTGATTTTTGTCTTAAATTTGGGTTATTTGAGAGGATTGGTGAAGGCCAATTGTACTTTTTCTAAAAACTTGACCCATATATAGATGGATATATACATATACATACATACATACATACATACATACATACATCTATAATAAGTTAGATAAATTGAGCATATTTGTAATTGTACCTTGTGAAGTTGAGACAATAATAGGTAATACCAGAGCACTACATACACATGTACGTTTTTTGTTTTTTAACTGTAGATTGTGCATTTTCTCAAAATCTGACCCATATACACCAATGATGCTGAACATGCAAATGCAGTATCACCAGATTCAAATATCACTTTTTATATACTACTCTCATTACCTTTATATGGGTCAGATTTTCAGAAAATGTACAATTCACCTTCATCAATTCTCTCGAATAACCCACATTTAAGACAAAAATGAGCTTCAAAATGCAGTTTAACATAACAGAACTGGTACTTTAAATCAATGCGATACCAAATATACTCAGATATACCCGGTATTCTTCATTTTTCAGCCTAATTTAGGAGAATTTACTAAATGTGTAGAGCTGCCAATTGTACATTTTCTGAAAATCTGACCCACATTATTATTATTATGGGTCCATGTTTGCCTTTGTGAATGATTTTCGCTACATGTGCAAGCTGTGTGCACAAGGTTAAGAGTAGCTATATGGATTTAGACCCGGTTTGGTTAGATTCTGGGTTGTATTTTTGTCACAATAGACCATGGCAATCACTTCCGGCAACTTCCGGTAAGGAATGGGGGTTATAGACGTCGAAAGAACTGGTAAATAAAAGGTCTAGAGGTTGGTGAATCATTTTTTCTTAATAGCCCTAAGTCAAATCTGACCAAACCACGTCTAAAAGCACTAATACCCTCGGTTTTGGATGGTCTTAAGTGGTCTGTTGCCTGGTGGACATTTCTCGGGGCTAACGCCCCTTGAATTGTCCACCAGGCAACAGACCACTTAGACCATCCAAAACCTCGGGTATTAATGCTATACTAGTATAATACTAGGCTATAGGAAAGACGCCATTCAAACAGGGCAGCAAGGGTTGCCGTAGTTTGTGGAGAAGTGTAGAAGTTTCAAACCGCTCACTTAGACAATAAGATCGAAGATTATTTGGTCTCTACTTATTACCTTTCAATACTGGATGTGAAGAATTAAGCAAAGTTCTGCGGAGAGAGTTTTCATCTGCTCCACCCAAAAAACCCAGCCCTAAGTAAAGGGGTTACAACGTGGTCTATAGGTAAGCACAGTCCAGTTGTAGCGGTGTATTTTACGCACCATTTTTCCAAGCTCATTTACATACTTTTGGGCATGCGCACTGAGACATAAACAAGTCGGAGCGGCATGTTTCAATATCAAAAGATTCTGGACCAGATTTGGCGATAATAAACTTAGCAGTTCTCGACCTAGTATACAATGTTAATATACAAGGTCATCTGTGATGGCTATAGGTTTATAAGAAATTATTCTGCAAATTATGGTAAAGGTTATTCCAATAGGTGGAGCTTCTTTTCACGATGAGCTATATATTCCAATATTTCATATCACACCACATTAATGTTCAACCAGATTTAGCCTTGTTCTGCAGTGATTCCTTGTCCACTTTATTATTTTCTTCCTCTTCAAAAGGAAACCAAGGTTGAAGGCATCTAAGGGCAAGACCAAAGGGTGTAATTAGAAACAACTTACCTGTGCAATTTTTTCCACCGATGAGATCAAATCCGGGCATACAGGCACAGTTGTGACCACCACGGAAATTGACACAGTTCTGCTGGCAGGTGTGCAGGGGCTTACTGGGGGCACACTCATTGATATCTGTGGTGGGTAAACAATTCAATTTAATTCAATTCAATTCAAGACATGTTTTATTTGCATAAATGATGACTACAAAAAGGAAGGCCCAGTTTTGAAACCTGGGTTCCAAGTCTTCCAGTGGGTCCCTGGGTGGTTGGTGATTGCCGAAACTGATTTACAATAAAATACTCCGATATAAATGTCATGGCTATTTAATTTGATATCCAAGGGCTATTTTCTACCTGTCTATGTTTAGCTGTTTCTTTAAGGGTAGGCTTAGTTGAACAATATATGATAACTACCTAACAGTGAGTAGTACTAACTAGAATATGAGGTAAAAGTTAGGATACATGGAATAATCACATTGTAATCACATAATTACTAATGACCCTATGCTCATGGTCAAAGTATCAAAAGGGGGTCGGTATAGCTGCTGATTTTAGAAATATTGAAACATATGCTGTAACAGCATTTCATTACTTTTCGCTTATTTGTCTATTATATTTATCGACACTCATATCTGAGAAACCTTGCCTTCCATTTGAGATGTGTTGCAGGAAAATGAGTCATAAGTCGCAAAAAATGGATTTTGAGATACCAACATATCTGAAAAGATGGGATCATCCCGATTCCAATGATAGTAAACAGTCTAATAATCTAATAAGTATTTCTAGATTTTAAGTTTGATATTTTCGTTTTTTTTTAAAAAGTTTCCAATATTTCTGGTGGTTAATAACAGTAAAGTAACTAAATGTAGTCCATATGAGGACCTTCAAAACGAAAGGGTATATTACATAGATTGTCTTGAAATTTGATACATCGATTGACATTACCATAAGTGACACACTCCCCAAAAATCAGAAGATTCCAATAATGTGATTATGTGAAAAAAACGCTCTGAAAAATATCAATTTTGCGACTTATGACTCATTTCCCTAAAACGGATCACATTTATCCATCTAATCCATCTTTTAGTTGTATTACGTATTGTTCATTCAACTTTAACGTACATGTAAGACATTAATACAAACCCAGTTGACCTACCTAGACAGAGATTGCCAGCCTTCTCAAATCCACTGGTACAGCTGCACTCATAGCCTCCTGCAAAGTTGGTACACACACCTTCACAGCCACCATCATTAACGCTGCACTCGTCAATGTCACTACACTCCACTCCATCTCCTGAGTAGCCAGACTTACAGGCACATGTATAGAGACCCGGTGTGTTGGTACAATCAGCCAGGGTCTGGTGGCAGGAGTCTGTGCCCAGGCTGCATTCATCTATATCTGTAACACCAGAGTTTAGCATATTTTCAACATTTAGCATTTAACATTATTTATTTTTTTTAAGTATGCCCTGGAACACTAGCTTATATGAAGTAAGGAGGGTGAGTGAGTGAGATTGGTTGCTTTACGCCCTTATCAACACATTTAATATGATTATATCAAGGGCGGGAGAGCTGAGAGGGAGGCAGTTTATGATCATACCCAGGAAATAGAGATAGAGAAGAAGGGAGAGAGAGACAGAGAGAAAAAGAGAAAAAGAGACAGAATGTAATGACTATAAATATTATATAAGAAGTACATTCCAGGAGTCTGTGCCCAGGCTGCATTCATCTATATCTGTAACACCAGACAAGACCAGTGTATATATATATAAAGATTTTTATTCCAAAATTCCGTTACATACATCTGACATTTCATCATACATTTCATAACAACATTTCGGAACCGGGCTTTAAATTTATCCTCTGAAAACTGGTCTTCCAGATAGCCCAACATAATGAAATAAGGTAAAAGTTTGTGATGATTAAATATGTGATTGTTCGAAGTTTTGTGATTTATAGTCCATTTATAAAGTTCTTGTTTGAGAATCAAACTATGTTCTTTTGTTGTCTTGATTTGTCGACTTGTTTTCTTTGATGAATTTGTGTTATGTAACATTACGTAACATTGTGTAACCTCATTAAATATTAATTATCACCCATTTATTATATTATCTCCTTACTAAAATCGCTAATTATACTTAGCTACCCAGTACTGTGCAAGTCTACTTATTCATGCTAAGCCATAAGGTATTACGTAAGGGCTCTGCCCCCTACTCTTTACCCACATCCTGGAGGAAGATATGTAGTTGTTCTAGTTCATTAAATCAGTTGCTTCGCTGTTCTTACGAAGACCACACATTAATTTTGTTTGTATTCTTCCATCATACCTTAACACTGGTGGAGAACTTTACATTCCAACATTATCTAAAAACACAGTATAACCCTGCTTAGGACTAACTTACCATTATTATTATTACTACTGTTATCATTTGTTATGTACTGACCGCATACATTGACAACTAATGTCACTCTCTTTACTCATGAATCAATCTGTCTAGCTTGTAATGCTAAAGTACCAACTTGAATTAATATCCATTGGCTCTCACCAATAGACAAAGCCACCACATGTACTTATGGTTTATGTCTCTTTGCTTTATTTACCTAAATCTGTTTGTATTTGTATGTTCTATATATGGTACTTGGAAGACCAGTACACATTACTGAAAAAGCTCATTTTTCCATCTCTTCATATTAAACCTCTAGTCCACACTTATATTTACATTTTGTAGATGTCTTATGGAAATAAAAATCTATTATTATTATTAGAACGTGGATTAACCAGTTGCCATTAGCATGTTAGTTTAGCATATTTTCAACATTTAGCATTTAACATCATTTAATGTCTTTTAAGCATATGCCCTGAAACATTAGCTCATATAAAGTAAGGAGGGTGATGGCTATAAAAATTATATAAGAAGTACATTCCATTTAATTTTTATTACAGATACCTTTACTATTTAAATATTTATTGCAAATTATTAAACATATGATGGAAGGATCAATAGTGAAGATTGTGAATGTTAGCACCTGTCTTTTTTGCTCGTATATTTTATTAGTTACATGGGTCAGATTTTCAGAAAATGCACAATCTACAGTTCTACACATCTATCAAATTCTGCTAAATTAGAGTGAAGATTGATAAATACTAGGTATATCTGAGTGTTTTCTGTATTGTATTCATTCAATAAATCTGTCTGGCTATGTCAAACTGTATTTTGAACCTGATTTTCGAATTAAATTTGGGTTATTTGAGAAGGTTGGTTAAGACCAATTGTACATTTTCTGAAAATCTGACCCACATATGGGTGAGAGTAGGTGGTTCCTACAGTGCAATTTTCCACAACAATTTTCTTTATACAATCTTAGTAGCATAGTAACAGGTGCTATACCCTTCACTTTTGCAAATGTTAGCAATGGGTATTTGACATGCACATCCCCTGATACACAGTGTGGGGGTTAATATCATTGTTTAGTCTAATTAAACTATAATTGTGATGTGTTTCAGGAAAATGAATCATAAGTCGCAAAAAATAGATTTTGAGATACCATTTGATTTGAAAATATGAGATCAAGCCGATTCCGATGATAGTAAACAATCTAATAATCTGGTATCTAGTATTTCTAGATTTTAAGTTTGATATTTTCGTTTTTGACAACAAATTTTTCCAATATTTCTGGGGGTTAATTAACAGTAAAGTAACTAAATGTAGTCCATGTGAGGACCTTTAAAACAAAAGGATATATCACATACATTGTCCCGAGATTTGATACATCGATGGATATAACTATAAGTGATGAACTCTCCAAAAATTAGAACATTCCAATAATGTGATCTTGTGAATAAAACACTGGAAAATATCAATTTTGCGACTTATGACTCATTTTTCTGAAACACATCACATATAGCACTCACCGACACATGCGCCACTTTGGAGCTGGTAGCCCTCGGCACACCGGCAGCTGTAGCTGGGGTCCATGTTTGTACACAGGGCGTTGGCGCCGCATGGGGGCGAGGCTGTGTTCTGACACTCATCCACATCTGAAATTATTAAGTAAAAGTATTAAAATTGACAGATCTATAAGTTTAAAAGTCAAAGAATTATTCATATATGATAGCCAAATGTCAGTAAAATCCAGTGAAATGCGGCTGAAAAAGAGATGTAGAGGACCATGGGTTGGGTTTTTGTTCAAATATTAGGGAGTTTCGACAGACGCTCCTCAGGAGCAAACCCCTACGTATCAGCGCGGAATTAGGTCACTATGTCAGGTTGTGCATAGGTAATGAGGGTCAATACCGGCCCCACTGAGGATTATACGTAAGAAAGGCACCTGTTGCGGGGATTATACCTAAGTATATGACGAACTATCTAGCCATTTTACATTTAAAAAAAAGGTTGGGGATCAATATTAAACATGTTGTTGATGTCCTTGCCAAGCAAGTTTGGTGATAGTTTACGTTTTTATCATAGAAAGCATGGTTCAAAAAAGCAGTACTATAGCGTCGGAGACCCGGTCAGAGACCGCCACCTTGGGAGCCGACCTGACCACGCATCCCTAAAGTAATAAGGATACGGATACGGTTGCGGATAGGTGAGCGGTGTCGAAACGCCCTATATCTTCGACTAATAACACTTCAATACGTATTATAGTCTGTTCAACTTTGAACATATTGTGGAAATTTAACTAAATGGAAAATATTAGCCATACCAAAGATGGAGACCCCGATGGATGATGAATAAACAGGTATGAATGATTGGAGTAGACAAAGTCTGGGGCTTAGGTTTGCATGTTTTAAAGCTTTGGATTTCTCAAATAATAGAACAGTAATATGAAAATCTGAATTTAAACTGGAAAGCATTTTATCATTAGTAATAGTTAATGATTAATATTTGTGATGTGTTACAGGAAAATGAGTCACAAGTCGCAAAATTGATATTTTTCAAAGTGTTTTTATCACAAGATCTCTTTATTGAAATGCTCTGATATTTAGATGGTTTAACACTTATAGTCATATAGATCTGTGTAACAAATTTCAGGACATGGTATTAAATATATTCTTGCGTTTTGAAGGCCTTTGTATGGAGTATATTTAGTTACTTTACTGGTAATTACCCATCAAGAAACATTGAAAACTTTTTTTTTCGAATATAAAAATATAAAAATTAAAACATAGAAATACATGTAAGGTGTCCTAGTGTTTACTATCATTGGAATCAGCTTAATCTCCTCTTTTCAAATAAGAGGATATCTTAAGATCCGTATTTTGCGACTTATGATTTTCCTAAAACGGATCACATTTGTCAGTTAGTTGAAAGACATCAAGAAAGCCTACCTGCACACTGTGTATCTGTAACGACCACATACGATGAGTTAACGCACACGCAGTCATAGCCACCGACCTTGTTAACACACCGCACATTGTTCTTAGCATCACATACAGTGGCACCACTGTCACTACATTCATCTATGTCTACACATGTCTTGTTGGTGGCATCCAGCTGGTACCCAGAGGGACAAACACATGTTTCCACTCCACTCAGCACTACACATGTGTGGGAACATGTGTTGTTGACAGAACAGGGCACTTCAGAAAGGCATGTCTTGGTGTCTGATGACAACTGTAGACCTGGTGGACAGCTGCACAGAAAGGAGCCTGCAGTGTTGGTGCAGTGGTCGTTGCTATAGCAACCATTGTCTGTGCTCACCAAGCACTCATTGACGTCGTCACATGACCTTGAATAAAAATGGTGGTTAATGTTCTTGTTTTTCAAGTTGCCTCAGAGCAGTTTGAGGAAAGAGCACCAAATTTTACAAAATGATAAATTCTTTTCAAAGACAAGACCAGCATGAGTTCCTCAACCTTTTTGTCAAAAATGTAAATTATGGATCAGGTTCACTCTATTCTCTTAATCACTATAGATAATTACCTTCTATCAGTTGAGTTGAGTAGATAGCCTACCCCGCAGTAGCAGGAATAGGAGCCGATGGAGTTGATACAGCCCTGGACACAGTTGGCTGCTCCGGCCACACTACATTCATTGAAGTCTGAAATGCAGAACCAGATCATTTGCTGTTAAGGAATCAAATTGGCATTTCTCTTAGCTTTTAGATAGTTAGATACTTATAAACAAATGTTTATATACATGTATTTCAATATGCATCTATGCTGGGGTCTTATTATGAATAGTGAATGGAAGTCAGTACTAATAATTGAATATGCATTACACTTGATTGCTGTGCAATTGCTAGCATCTTGTTCCATTCTCTCTATATATTCTGAATAAAAAAGGGAAATAACTGGTCTGCAGTAAGGAGCCCGAAGGGTTGTTACACAGTGCGCCCAATGCTGACATTGTATCAAACACTGGGAGAGCGGTCTTATCTACTAGCCCTCTGTGTCAAGGGGTGGGTAAGCTCAGTGCTCCTGTAGTACTGGCCTCCTGAGCCATGCTTGTGAATAAAGGATGGTTGCTGGTAAGGATCAAGAATCTGAGTTGGTGTTCAATCACTATACAATATTTGATTCTAAAGTCTACGCCTTGTGTGCACCTTTACTGGAATTATTAAGGGTAATCTTGAGAGAGTATATATACAAAATGTTATTTTTAAATACTTTCATAATATATTTTTATTATAATTTAATCTGTCACCAAAAAGAGAAAACATTGCTTGATGTAATGTTTGTTCGAGAAAAACTATTATCAATCAAGCATTACCTGTACATAGGTAGCCACTGCCTGTGTAACCTGTGTTACAGGCACACGTGTAGCCCCCAACCGTATTGGTGCATGTGGCGTAGTTCTTGTCACACTGGTGGGTGGCAGCAGACTCACACTCGTTCTTATCTGTGCACGTCTTACCATCAGTTCCCAGCTTGTAGCCATTATTACAGCTGCACGAGAATTTTCCTGCAACATTCATAGAAGAAATTGAGCATGTCTAGTTTCTTGTAGTAGGTAAACATTTGTATCACCTAGCTCGAGCCTTTAGTAAAATCTAGTGATAATTTGGCACTGACCCGATGACAGGAGGTTCTTCTAGGATGTGACAAAAGACACTTTTCATATGTTTGCAATTTTGTCTACATATGGCCATACACATGAATGCTTTCGCACATTGCTGTTATGACACAAAAAAAATGAGCTTAATAAAAAATAATGAATAAGACATTCCATACCTTGTTACATATATACTGATTCTTCTTCATCTCATTAGCCCACTAGTTGCACTAGTACCCACTAGTTCTCTTAACAATGTTAGAAATATTTTATAAATTTCAGGTACTTTGGATACCAACTCACTGTTGAATAAATAATAGATTGATCAGAAATGGCAATATTGTAGATCTACTCACCTTCTTCGTTCATACAAGTGCCATTAGTTGTATCACAGCCAGCTAGAGGGTTGCCAGTGGTAGAGTTAAGGGTGGTGCACTCATCAATGTCGACGCACGTCTTGGAGTCAGAACCTCTCTGGTAGCCAGGTTTACATGTACAGTTGTAACCACCTGGTATTGATAGAAATATAGAATCAAATTAAAGCTACATTCAGCAAAATTGTTGTTATATGTTGCTTCTTATTGCTATTTACTCTAATTTAAAAGAACACTAAATAAGAAGTGAATCGAAGTACAAGAACTAAAACAACAAGAATTAGAAGATACAAGAAGAACAAGAATAAGAAAGCAGCAGGAGCAGAACAAGGTACAAAAAGAGACAGAACAACAAGAACATTAAACAGGAAAAGGAGACGGTAGAACAAGAACAAAAGAAGAATAAGAGCAGAGATTTGAGCAAGAAGAACTACAAGAACAAAAACTGCCCATGTTCTCCACCAGTGTAACACCCTTGGGGGGTATAATCTATAAATGTTCCTAAATTATATCAAAGATCCTGGGGAGCTACGATGAAACACTTCCAAGTCAGTTGAGTTGCAAATCTAGATTTGGGGGCGTTACCCAACACTCATCCTTTATTTCTATGACCTAGATAGTGCTGTGCCACCTAGCGGTATAAAACTTGAAGACTAATGTATCCAGAAGTGGTGTCTTGTATTTTATTTTGTTATTCTGGAGATTGGAATAGGTATATCTGATGGGCAGACCTGGAAGATCTGTTCGCAGAGGCTCCTGTCCATTTCATGTAACTGTACTGATCAACTTGAATAAAAATCTTTATATATATATAACATAATGTTGGCAGGTGGCTGCCAACCTCCTGTGAGAGTGCCACAGATCAAGCAACAACTAAAGAAAGTAAAATGAGATTACCTAGTGGAATAAAAACAGTGAGTGGAAGGCTATAAATTTCTATCTAAGATCGAATAATGAATGGTGGAAATGATTGATTGATTCAAGAACGACATGTTTATGGAGTGAAATGGAAATGATATTGACATAACTAAATTGTCAATGTAGTCTTGTGGTTTTTACTACTCGTAATTGTATTATATTTTATTTTTGTTATGTTATGGAGAAAATAATACAAAAAGATTGATGTGTACACCAAGCCTCACAGTGGGCAAATGCAATATGACCTATCTCGATATAGATCCTGTTCAATGCTCTCGACAAGATTAAATATTAAATAGTTAGCAGAACTTAGCAGAACTTAACCTGTACTCTTGATTTTAAAATGAAATAAGTGTATTGTTTTACACTTGAGCTCTGTGAGAATATCATGTATATCCGAAATCAGCCTCAATAAAATTTATTTAAAAAAAAGATAAGCAACAATGAACCCACCCGTGGTGTTGGTACAGGTGCTGGTCTTGGTGTTACACAGGTCAGAGCCGAGCGCACACTCATCCTTGTCAATGCACTGCTTGTTTGCGTTGAGCTCGTAACCTGCCGGACATGTGCACACCGCCTCATTATCTACAGCTGCACATATAGCATTTACATCCCCTGCATCACTGCATGTGGAGGCCTGGGACACTGAGCATGGGTTGTCCGCTGTGGAGAAAGATAATTATTTAAGTTAAATGCGATCCGTTTTAGGAAAATGAGTCATACGTCGCAAAATATGGATTTTGAGATATGATCATATTTGAAAAGATGAGATCAAGCTTATTTCAATGATAGTAAACACCCAATAGGTGTTTCTATACTTTAAGTTTGATATTTCTATTTTTGAAAAAAAGGTTTGCAATGTTCTGGATGGGTAATTACAAGTAAAGTAACTAAATATACTCCATATGAAGGCCTTCAAAACGCAGGGATATATTTAATACAATGTCCCGAAATTTGTTACTTGGATTCATATGACTACAAGTGTTACATCCCCTAAAGATCAGAAGATTCCAATAAAGAGATCTTGTAAAAAAAACACTATATCAATTTGGCGACTTGTGACTCATTTTCCTAGAACACATCACAAATGAGAATACAAGGAAGTGATATTGTCCACTACTTAAGCTCTGTACAAAAGCATAAGAAGGCTTGAAATCCTCCCTACTGCCAGAGATTGCCCTCTTACAGCAATCATTAAATTGCAATGAATGATTTCTAATCTAATCTACTTGTAAAAGATAGATATTTAACTAGAAGTTTCATGAATGAGGCATTATCTGCACACTGTCAGTTACTTCATTTGTTAAAGTTTCAGCAGATAATACTTAGAGTAACTATCTGCACATGTGTTGTTTATCTCAGATAGTACTGCTCATGTCCACTAGATGGCAGTGAAATAAACTTAGTAAACAACAAGTTTAGAAGATGAGTGTTCAGCCATTGTACTCAACTCTTGTAGCTTCACACATTGAGATGTCTAGTCTTAATTACCAAACTCAGCCTTATCTTAATTTTGTAGGAATTTTGATTAACAATGCACACATGGTGGGAGGTGTAAAGGCTGGGTTCCACTGGTCAGCTACTAATCCCGCTACTCTTCCTGTTTCTTTGCTCCTGCTTCTAAAGAAGTGGGAGCAAGAAACTAGCTGAAGGTATATCAGAATGGGTGCTATTGCCCCGCTGCTTCCACCGCTACTTCTAACGCTACTCAGAAATGTACGTAAGCACAGACAACATTTTATTTTCACATAGAAATGGACGCATCAAGTAGCGTGAGAAGTGGCATAGCGTGATGCCATTGCCCTGCTTCAGCCTCCGCTATTTCCTGCTACCTCCCACTACAAAGTAGCGGCCACTTCAGCGGGAGCCCTCTATGCTTCGAAAATAATGTGGGTTTGTAGCGGGGCTCAATGGCACCCATCCCCTTTACTCTCCTGCTACTGCTCCCGCTTCTTGATGAAAGAAGCGGGAGCAGTAGCAGGAGCAGTAGCAGGAGCAGTAGCAGGAGCAGTAGCCAGCCAGTGGAACCCAGCCTTAACACAAGTTACCTTTACAGGGCCAATTCTCTTTTTCTATGTGTGAACAGATGTTTTTATTTTTCATGATTTGGCATGAAATATCATGTTTCTTTTATTATGATCCCCTTGATATAATAATAAACTTATGTTTAGCATGGTAAAAAGCAAAGTTGGCAAGATAGTTTTGATTAATTTTTTTTGAAAAAATGTGCTTGCATTCTGGCACCTGGTGAACATTACCACTCATACTCACCTGCCACTCTCACTCACTTCACCTCTCGCCTCCATATACTAGACACACAATTTCACCCACCCACTCCTATATTTCATCATATACTAGACACACAATACCACCCCCTGGAACCTCGCCACTCCTATATTTCATTCTCATCACTTCAGTCCCACTTAATCATTTCAATTTTTATTTAATTTTCATCTCAAAATTTGTGAAGCAAATTTCACCAATAATATTATTTTTATCATCAATTTGATTTTGCGATTTGTGACTCATTCTCATCACATATTATTCAACTTTTAATAATAATAATAATGATAACTTACGTGTGCATGTGAAGGTATCTGCAGCCAGGGTGTAGCCTGTATTACAGCCACAGTTTACACTGTTGACAGCATCTGTACATTTCTGTGTGCAAGGGTTGTCTTTGAGACACTCGTCAATCTCCTCACACACCTTTGACTCAGAGTTGGCCAGATAGCCAGCCTTGCAGGAGCATTCATAGGACCCCACAGTGTTCACACAGTCTTTGTATTCACCAGTGCAGGAACTACTGGACGAACACTCATCAATATCTGAAACAATTCATGGAACAAACATTGTTTTATAATTTGATTATACTTAATTTAAAGGGGGACACTGGTCAGGAAGTGGTACTGCCCTAGTCAGTGTCATACAGCTACTAATATGGAGGCGCCCAGTATAAGGGTTTGGGAGAGCAGGAAAGAAATTACTTGATTGATTCTGACAATATCATTGCCCAGAAACCAGTATTATAATGTGAGTTCCCACTTATAAATCATAACTGAGCTGTATGCCCTGCAAGTGTTCCAGCCCAGTGTTTTACTTTAAGAGTGAGAGAGCTCTCACCTAGTGACTATATCAAACAAGCTACTGTGGTCGGCGCCACACTAGCTGAAATAAGCTTTGCAACAGAGCTTTGTGATTAACCCAGTTATTGCAGAGATTATCGCAAGCATCTATTGCAAACTTCGCTACACCTTTGCAATAGACCTTCACAATTAATAGGGGACTTGCATGTGCCACTGTGCATGTCTGGTACAGTGCATCATGGGATGGATTTTGATGAAATCTGACATACGAATATTTGGGAACATTAAATAAAAATTGCAAGAATGTTTTTACGAATATCACAGCTTTTATAAATGTTCTATGAAAACCAAATACATGATGGGAAAGATGGGTACTTTTGTCATGAGAACATTTATAACACATGGATATTGACATTTGAACATTAATAAATAGTCCATGCTGAATATGGCATTTTTTGTATAGGTTTTATACTGTACCATTAGTCCCATAATTCCATGCGAATCAAGATTCAAAATGGCGGCTATGCAAATCCCCTATTGCGAAGGCATGGTGATTTCCACGATGCCCTGCTTATCCCAACAAATATTGAACATGTGTAATATTTCTGCGATAGGTGACAATGCATTTCTTATTGTGAGGCATGTCACAAAGGCTATTGCAAAGGAGCCTACATAAGGTCAGATTGTCAGAAAATGTACAATTGGCAGCTGTACACATCTAGTAAATTCTGCTAAATTAGGCTACAGTTTGGTCAATACTAGGTAAATTTGAGTATATTTAGCATTGCATTGATTTTAGCAATCTGTTTGGTTAGGTTGAACTATATTTTGAACTTTATTTTCGTCTGAAATTTGGGTTATTTGAGAAGACTGGCGAAGTTGAATTGTACATTTTCTGAAAATCTGACCCACATCTGCGATACCCTGCACTCCAAAATTGAATCGTTCATTCCTATTGCAAAGCCTATTGCAAGGCTTATCGCGGCTAGTGTGCTCCCGCACTCTCGAAAATGAACTAATTGAGAACTGTTATAAGTGTCAAATGAAACTAATATAAAAAATAGAAACATTTATACTTCATTATTGAGTCGTTCTGGTGGTGTATCATATGAACATGAATACGAAATACTATATGATGCTATTCACCCAACAACAAACATTGGTTATTGAGTTGATTAATTGAATTAAACCAATTGAAATATAGATTAGAATCGACGAAAAGGAGATTAATTGAATCAAAGAGCTCGGTGTTCTTTCTGTCGTACACTTGAAATGGCTTTTTAGGAAAACTGGACCTTACTGAGTGGCTTTAGTCTATGATTGCACTACTGACTAACCTGACCTCTTACGGGAATGGGGTGTACTAAAATGAGTGGTAGAGACAAATGGGGATTCTGGAAAAATGTAGTAGAATCTGACCGATTTTAAATAATATTTTCTGTATACTTATAGGTTTAAAAAAATATGTGCAATGTTTTGTGAGTGTTTAAAATAAATTTAATTATCTTTTCAATTTTCTATATAAAAATTGAAGGCATTCTTCCAAAACTCCTTCAGAATGTTGTATTCACGAATATTAATTAGTCGTCATATCTGTGAATATTTTGAAAATATTCAAAAATAAATGATAATGAAATGTTCAAAAGATCCAGGTGAAACAGAGAATTATCAACTGGGTCAGATCTTCAAGAATGTACAATTGGCAGATCAATACATTTTGTAAATTCTACTAAATTAGACGGGAAAATCGTCAACACTAGGTATATCTGAATATATTTGGTATTGCCTTGATTCAAACAGTCTGTTTGATTATGTTGAACTGAATTTTGAACCTGATTTTTGTCTTAAATTTGGGTTATTTGAGAGGATTGGTGAAGGTGAATTGTACGGTTTCTGACGATTTCACCCAATATAATAATAAGGAAGAAATAAACAATAAAATGTGTGTTAATAATTCATTATTATAGGAACTGAGCTAAACAGTGCTTGGAAGTTCATATGAGGGCACATTCACGAGTGATATTTGTTTAATATTTATTTCATAGATATTGATTTTTCATCTTTGTCAATGTCATGACATATTCATATTTTATATATACCACTTAGTGTTGTTGTTTTTCAAAATCGATTTATGTTACTTTCATACTTAGTGTTGTTCTTGCATCCTCAATTGAATTCACGTGAAAGTTCAGTAAGAGCATCCCGAAACGTGTTTTTGATGATAGGCCTAGTGCCTCGTTTAGGAAATTCACTCAACAACTTCTAGCACCTTTCTGAACTTGGTATTGTTACAATAAATTATTATTACTTCTCTTTAGAGCGTAAAATATTACTGCTCCTGCCTAAACATGCCTGTTTATACTTTCACTATATGAGTCAGATTTTCAGAAAATGTACAATTGGCAGCTGTACACATTGAGTAAATTCTGCTAAATTAGGCTGCAATTTGGCCAATACTGGGTAAATTCGAGTATATTCGGCATTGCATTGATTCTAGCAATCTGTTTGGTTAGGTAAAACTGTATTTTGAACTTTATTTCCGTCTGGAATATGGGTTATTTCAGAGAATTGGTGAAGATTAATTGTACATTTTCTGAAAATCTGACCCATATATTGCTTGAATCAGCATACTCCCTTCGATGTGGTTTCTTCATATCGACTTGTCAATCTATTATAATGCATTATTACCTATCTGTAGAGTGTTACTGCTTCTGCCAAAACATTTGTGTTTATACTTGTTACCTTTACCTAAATCAATGCACTTCCTCTATTGTACACTTTGTTGTACCCTTTAACTCTTTATATTGATATATAACAATGATACACGTCAATAATATTGATTGTTAGCTAGTACCCCCATTTGCCTTTTTCATATATGGGTCAGATTTTCAGAAAATGTACAATTGGCAGCTGTACACATTTGGTAAATTCTGCTAAATTAGGCTGCAATGTGGTCAATACTAGGTACATTCGAGTATATTCGGCATTGTATTGATTCTAGCATCTGTTTGATTAGGTTGAACTGTATTTTGAACTTTATTTTCATCTAAAATTTCGGTTATTTGAGAAGATTGGTGAAGTTGAATTGTACATTTTCTTAAAATCTGACCCATGTACCTACTCATCTCATCCAAAGTTGATGTATTGTTATCATTAAGCCCCATAAAGGGATTTTTACTTTTAACTGTTGTAACAATCACTTCAAAGAAAAAAACGTCGGCAGCCATTGGAAGACCTGGCATGTCCCCATGTCAGATTTGTCCGAACCATTGTAAACAAGAGCATACAATAAAGAATTTTTAAATAGAATCTTCAATGATAACAAAATAATCTTCACTGCATTTGTTAATGAGATGAAGGTAAACATAAGAGTGATGGAGTACAACAATGTAGCAACAGGAAAAAAGAAATCCAGGAATAAATGGGGAAGAATCCTTAGTGAACTAGAAGGGGATGGGGAGTAAAAGTCTCATCGGTACATACCCTAGTGTATACAAGGAACTCTACATCTATGTTTAATGGTAGTCGAATGACTCTTTTTTTACTTATGTTGATTGGAGAAGTGTTATAAATCCAATATTGTTAAGGGTGTGAACGAAAATCGAGAAAATACCAAAAAAACTACAAAACATAAAGGTACGACAAGGAAGTCATTTTAGAATTGTAAGAGCCACGATGGCAGACTATGTTGAATAAAAACCTTTAAAAACAAAAAAAGAATTTTTAAATTGAATTGAATTGAAACATGAAGCATTGTGACCAGATACATATAATTATAACATAAAACATAAAAACATAATGAGGGTAGCCTGGAAGACCTGTGAGGCCCCCCAAAAAATAGGTGTGTTTCCGATTTACCCCCCCCCCCCCCTACCTAGAAAAACCTTACCCTACCTAAAAAATTTTTTACCAAACCTGATTTTTCCCCCATCATATCTTAGTTTTTTTGGATTTTTTGACAAAAAAAGCTTATAAAAGCAGGAAAACGGGTTTTCCTAATCCTAAACTGTCAAAAAGCACATTTCCCATGTTCAAAACAACTATTGTCATGAAAAAGTCATTTTTCTCAGTTCCTGGGAGGTGGTTTCCAAACAAAAAAAATTAACAAAAAAAAATAAATTACCACCCCCCTACCTAGTTTTCAGCCAGATAAACCGGAAACACACCTATTTTTTTTTTGGCCTGACCTTCACAGAAGATAGAGATTCATCCTTTTTCTGATTTATGTAACTGTGATACGATACGTAAATAAAATAATAGGGAGGTTCAGCAATCAAACCAATCTCAGTTACGTAAACGTATCCGTATCTTTTTTGTGAGTCGCCTTTTTATGTATACAAAATAAATTGTGAGATGAAACATTCTGCTTGATATTTAACTTTACGTTTTGCTGAACCTCTTTCTTCCTTTTAACGTATGTTTGTGTATGAGAGATATGGATACGTTTACGTATAGGTTAGGCTTGCTGAACCTCCCTAAATACATATATCAGATTTTCAAAAAATGTACAATTGGCAGCTGTACACATTTATATTAGTAAATTCTGCTAAATTAAGCTGCAATTTGGTCAATACTAGGTAAATCTGAGTATATTTGGCATTGCATTGATTCTAGCAATCTGTTTGGTTAGGTTGAACTGTATTTTGGACTTTTATTTTCGTCCGAAATTTGGGTTATTTGAGAGGATTGGTGAAGGCAAATTGTACATTTTCTGAAGATCTGACCCATAAATAGATAAAGGGAGACTACTTACCATTACACACAAGGAGTCCATAATGTGATGTGGTGTTGGTGTAGCCCGTCACACACTCACACGTGTACGTACCCACTACGTTCTTACACACACTGTTAGCCACGCACGTATACGTGCCCAATGTGCACTCATCCACATCTACAAAGAAATATATACAACATTAAACATAAGATAAGATAATATAAGATACTACCTTATTTATCCAACTCACATATTACATTATGAAGATGAAATTACTTCTTTTTCTTCTTTTTTTTCCAGAATAAACACAACTAGTCCCCCTAAAATCACTAGAAACTCTGGGAATTCGGTTCATTTCAAATTGGCAAAACTTAAATAAATTTTAATTTTTTCGTTTCTTTGCTCCCGCTACTTCTAAAGTAGCGGGAAGTAACGGGAAGTAGCCGCTTCAAATTAAACATGTTTGATTTGAAGCGGCTACCTCCCGCTACTTGCTCCCGCTTCTAAAAGTAGCGGGAGCAAAGAAACGGGAGGAGTAGCGGGAGAAGTAGCCGGCCAGTGGAACCCAGCCTTAACCCCCAGCCAAAAAGAAATCTTTAAATCGGTTTGATGGTTCAGTCATTGGCTTTATTCAGTCTTAAAACTCTTAGGCCACCATACCTGACATTCTGTTGACAAACAACAGGTAACCAGGTATATTGACTGAGATTAGCAACCAAATGAGGATAATCCAATCAAAATCCATAATTTGAGGTGTTTCAGTTACGTCATAGAATTATTGACGTCACGTCGTAAGAGCGTTTGACTCACTTTGTGGTAGCACGTCAGAGCGGACACATCGTTCAATTTACATTATGAAGTTATAAAAAGACAAATACAGATAAACAGGTATACATGCAGACTTCTAGATCAGATCCAGTTCTCCCAGACGTTACCATGATGTTTATATAATAAGCATTATATATTATAATTAAGGAGGGTCTCCAGGCTCAAAGTAAAGACCTTTTAAGGAAGCAAGAGTTGCAGGGTTGGGATCTTTTGTCGGCTGAAAATTGCAAATTTACCAGAAAGGGTTCTGATGACTGCGTGTGGGAAAGGTGTCTGAAAGTGCCAGAGGCACGGCATTATATGCATAGAGGGGGTGGTTATAGAGAACATTCTGAAAATATACACTCTAAGAAGAAAGAGTTCTTTCAAGAACTCTTATGGGTTCTTCAGTCTGTTCTCATGGCAGAACCCCTAATGGTTCTTTGAAGAACCCTTTTTGGGAGGTTCTTTGAAGAACCCCCAATTGGGAAATATCAGGGGTTCTTTAAAGAACCTTGTCCATTGGTTCCTTGAAGAACCCCTGCTTTTTACCAATCAAGGGTTCTTCAAAGAACCAAGGGGTTCTAGATGACGCCCCTTTGATGGGGTTATACTTGTTAGATGATGCCATCTGGTGCATTTGAACTGAATTATGAAGTCCATTGAACAATTACTATAATCATTACAATTCAAAGGACTTAAAAGGGCTCAAAACAAAATTTAATGACTGTTAAGGGCCTTCAAAAACTATTTTGATTTTTAAGGAGTTTTAGTGATGCGTGGGAACCCTGAGTTCAATGGAACACAAATATGAAATATAGTAAATGTATCAGGCAGGTGTGTTTGAGTTAACATGAGTAATATATTTGTTTGAGTGTAAAGTACACTGTTTGAACATTTTTTGCTTATTTGTGATCCGTTTTAGGAAGTCGCAAAATATGGATTTTGGGATACCATCATATTTGAAACGATGAGATCAAGCCGATTCCAATGATAGTAAACATTAAGGCCATTTAATAAGTATTTCTAAATTTTAAATTTTATATTCTTTTTTTTTAAAAAGAAGAGTTTTCAATATTTTTGGGGTGGACAATTACTAGTAAAGAAGCTAAATATACTCTATAAGATGACCTTAGTAATGCAAGATATATTCATTACAATGTCTTGAAATTTGGTACCTGTATTTTATGCTACTAGCAGCTCCGAGAACTCCAAAAATGAAAACATTTTAAGCAAGGGTTCTTATGAATGATCTACTTTGAAAAATGTCAGTTTTGCGACTTGTGACTCATTTTCCTGAAACACATCACATTTGTTTGGACTATCATGATTATGAGTTTACACGCCAGTAACTGCTAGAGTGCGATCAGAATTTAGAAAATTCTGTATGTTTTTATGTCGACGGGAGACGGGAGACTGGCTAGAAATCTAGCTAATGTTGATTTATATCTTCTTACGCTTCTTTTCTAATATTTCTCATCACTTTTCGATTGATTTAGAGGAACAGCTACAACTGAGAATAGTGTGCAATCGCATGGTGTTTGGCTGAATACAATTATTCAAATACAACAAAATCTATCATGTTTCCAGGGGCAAACTATCATTAATTGTGTGTGTTGTATTTTAGTTTGGACCAACATGCCAAAAGAGGAAGTAAATGTGTACAAATATACATCTCTAGTTGTATAATTGAGAAATTTGGGATCAAACAAAACTTCAACCCACATATGGGTCAGATTTTCAGAAAATGTACAATTGGCAGCCCTACACATTTAGGAAATTCTTCTAAATTAGGCTGAAAATGTAGAATACCGGGTATATCTGAGTATATTTGGTATCGCATTGATTTAAAGTATCAGTTCTGTTATGTTAAACTGCATTTTGAAGCTCATTTTTATCTTGAATGTGGATTATTTGAGAGGTTTGGAGAAGGCGAATTGTACATTTTCTGAAAATCTGACCCATATATGTATATAGTAAACAACTTTTACACGAGGAAACCCTTGGTATAACCAGGTATAGATCTGAACAATAAATTATCCAATTTGCCACCTGGGTTAGCCCTATTCACCCACCCACAATACATAGCCTCTATACATATATATGCGCACGCACTCAAGCGTACCCTGTACAGCCGGGACATCTGAACTCTTTAGAAAATGAATTCAGGCCTCCAGACACAAAATTCATTTATTCTTAATAAGTAAGGAAGTAATTTCTATAATAGCTTGACGTCAGAGTAGCTTGCTTTCCGTTCCAGTTGGAGGGACTGTAGAGAGGCCGGAGGTGGTACCATCGATTGGTTGTGGGTTACTGAAGAGACAACTGTCACTATGTATTATATTATTGTTATTAATCGTGCCATACTATGTACTTAATCGTACTGTACGATTAACATAGCAAACCTCGTAGTCATACTAATAGGTAATGCTTACCTATGTCTAAAATAGGCACGGGGGACCTGACTAGCAGTTAATTATGTAATTAATTAACCAGGAGTTTAACTTTATTTGTACCTAATATTGATGTTATGAAAACCACTAGCCTCTTTAGTTCATCTTCTAAACATGGGAACGACTGGAAGAACTGGGACTATCCCAGAAGTCTGTCAACCAATTTGTCATTTTTCAATGTAAATGCTGCCATATTACTGACAAATAAAAGTCTTCTCAACTCAACTCAACTCAACTCATGTACAGGGTCAGAATTTCAGAAAATGCACAGTCAGGAGGAGGATGCAGGGGGGAGTTGTGGTTTAGCTTATCGTTGTATGCGGTTAACTGGAACACAGGGCAAGACCGTCCCAGCATCTCCCGAATGAATATACAAAATAATCATCATCAATCTAATAAGGTTGAGTATTGTTACATAATATCACATAAGTTAGAAAAATGAGCCTCAGTTTGCAAAAGTAATATTTTTCAAAGTATTTCAAAGTTTGATTTTTGTTTATGTTCGAAAATAAGTTTGCAATATTTCTGGATCGATATTCATTAGTACAGTAGTTAGATATACTTCATAGAATGACCTTAGAAATGTAAATATATATATATAGTCAATACACAATCTTGAAAGTCGATAGATGTTTTTACAAGACTGAGATCCCTAAGCATCCCCGAAATGATAACATTCCTGCAACGATCTCCAGTATGGGGTCAATTCTCAAGAAAATGTATAATTGGTCTTCACCAATCCTCTCAAATAACCCACATTTAAGACAAAAATCAGGTTCAAAATACAGTTCAACATAACCAGACAGATATATTAAATGCATACAATACAGAACACACTCAGATAAACCCATTATCAATTTTTACTCTAATTTAACAGAATTTGATAGATGTGTAGAACTGTAGATTGTGCATTTTCTGAAAATCTGACCCAGTAGGTAGAAACATGAAAAAATCATTTTTGTGACTTTATGACTCATTTTTCTGTTGACATTGATGTGCGTATAGTTTATGACAGGATAATTAAACAACGGTGATTCTCTCTGATGTCGATGTGTGGAAGAAGGAATACCATGAGTCCCTGTTAATCAGTTAACACTGAATAAAAAAAACATCTGGGCCATGGGGTGGGCTCACCTCCCTCGACCCAATTTGGGGGAAAGTTCCGCCTGTTTTAGCTTTAATCCTCTTTATTTCTTTTACCACATACAATTAAGAGATCGGGTAGCCGACGTTGAATGACACTTAAATGACCAAAATATATAGCTCCACCCACCCCCCCTTCCCTCTTCCCCCTTCCCTGTTAAGGAATCGGTTTTAAGGAAGCTCATTTTTGTCTTAAATGTGGTGTATTTTAGAGGATTGGTGAAGGCGAATTGTACATTTTCTGAAAATCTGACTCATATATAACTACCTCCATAGCTTGCATTAAGCTCAGTAGGACAGATCAGGTGGCACAAATAATGCACACGTTGATAGCAAAGTAGGAAATGATGCCATCAAATATTGATGCTTGTCGTTCAGGTGAAGGGACGGGAGTGAAATAGTGGTACAATACAGCTTCCTGGTAACGATAACATCAATAGACATGTGTCCACATTGCTCTTAATGGCTCACTTTCTACACAGGTGTCACAATGGAAAAAGCCAAATAACAGATCGCATTTTTAAAATCGATAGTTGACACTGTTTATCAACAGCAACCTGTTCCCTCTCCAATGTTTCTGTGTCTCTTTCTCTCTCGACTTTCTCCTTCTCTTCTGTTTTCTGTTGTAACCATGACCTAAACCATGACCGTTTCTCTGTTTTTTAGACGTACTTAGCACCGTTTTTTGTGCTCATTTACATACTTTGGGGCATGCGCAATGAGACATAAACAAGTCGGGGCGCCATTTTTCAATATCAAGAAGATAATGGAGAGGTTTTGCTGATAATAAACCAACTAGTTCTCTGTGTTGTTGTGCACATCCTCTCCCAAGAATTTACTGTAAGCATCACAAAATGTTATAGATTTAAGGACACATATTTCTATGGGCATTGCTTAAGGATTTTGTCTGGACAGACTAGAGAACTTTCAACTTCCCTGAGTTCAGCGAGTCCTATTGACAACCCAGTATAGAATGTTAATGTTATTGGGTCGTCGTTAGTTGGCTAGGGGCCATGACTCGTCAAGATTGGCCGCATCCAGATCGTTATGATAATCCTCTTTCAAACTGCTAATTATCCAAAATTTGCTTTCTCAGGTCATGGCGTAGCTAGCTAGAGCCTCTTTTAGAGTTAAAAACACCTTAGGTACAGAGTCCTCAACAAATATATAAACATAATGCAAATGTATTTTACACATTTTCTCTTAAAATAAGAGGCTTTGCAGTTGTATAACATGTTTTTCTTTTTACGGTTCATTTTCATGGTCCTATTTGAATATATCTAGAGAGAGGGTACGATGTATTATTAGTGTGATCGACCCCGAAGGAAGAAGTGATTTCTGTTGACAGATTGAATAAAAGCTTTTAAAAACAAAAAAAATGATTGGCCGCATCCAATCATCTCTTGGGTGCGTCACAGACTCGGCCAGTCCTTAGTCTGCCCAATGGACATGGGGCCTTCTGCCTAATCCTCCATAAACTGAGCTTGCAAAGGGCATTATTTGTCTCATCCTGGTCTAATATTTGTGGTGTGTTTCAGGAAAATGAGTCACAAGCCGCACAATTGGTATTTTTTAAAGTGATATTTTCACAGGATCTCTTCATTAAAATATGTTTTGATTTTTAGAGGGTCTATCCTATAGTCATATGAACCTATACAACAAATGTCAGGACATTGCATTAAATATATCCTTGAGTTTTGAAGGTCTTTGTATGGAGCATATTGAGTTACTTTGCGCATAATTACCCATCCAGAAACATTGCAAACATTTAAAAAAAAATAAAAAAAATATCAAACTTAAGATATAGAAATACTTATTGGGCCCCCCTAGTGTTTACTTTAATTGGAATCGGCTTGATCTCCTCTTTTCAAATATGATGATATCTCAAAATCCACATTTTGCGACTTATGACTCATTTTCCTAAAACGGATCACATATATGGTTGGTATATGTGATTCATATGCTGCTATGTTGGGGCGGCAATAAGCGACCTCACCCGGAACCGGAACCTGCTGTTCCCTAGGAAACCAAGGTCGAACGCACCGCCGGACTTTCAAACTCAAAGCTGCCTGTTCAGTCGGTTGATAAAGATCGGAATTTTTTAAATTTTTTTATTCTCTCTTGGAGTTCACAGAGACATGAAAATAATAACAACCGAGCCAAATAAAAGTATTTACATAAACTATTGTCCATGATTTGTTGCTAGACATAGAAGGATTTTGTGCTGGGTTGACCCAGTGGCAGGAGTAACATGTTGTGGGTTTGAACCCGGACGTGGCTAAAGTTTCACCTCCTCCCCCATACATGCATGTACTAGAGGAAGACCGCCATTGAGGTGATCTAGTCCTGGTGAAAAATGTAAGAAAAACTAACTATGCTGATACACTTTATTGATCTTCCTCCACTTAATGATCTTTGGTATCTATTGTATTGCTCCAAATATTGGCAGTCAGTCCGCAGTGATCTTTGTGAATCTCTTTTTTGATATGTTTTATGCATGGGGATGAAGTTTTTGTGTCTCAGTCAGACAAGATCCCATTAACTCATGTAATAAAGCCAAGTGAGTGTATATAATATATTATTATACACGCATTGCTCTGAAAACAACGTATCTAGAGTGATATACGCATAATGTGTATTTCATTAGTGATTTACGTGGGGTTGTCATGTCAACCTATCTGTTTTTTACTAAGATTACCGGTAAAATTCAAATTCATTTTTTCTATTTTCACGATTGAAAGCATGTATAATAAATCTGTAACTAATTCATTGGTTTCAGTCGCTTAGAATATTGCACTCGTTACTGCGCAACTCGTGCAATATTCATGCTCCTTCAACCAACTCGTCAGTTAACCTGTATATATAATATAGAAAAGTTGTACCTGGTATTGGCTTCGTCAGGTCAGGTATACAAACATTGTGGTATTACATTATAATAGAAAATTTATTAAGAAGAAAATGAAAATGAAAATAAAAATGTTCTCACAATAGAATACTTATTACTTTATTTATTTTATTTATTTAATTTATGATAAATTTGATTTATTCAGGAAAGTGAGTCAAATTTAAATAGGCGTAAAATAAAACTTTGTATTCGTCTATTCAGACATTTATTTAGACTTCGCTGATATACTGATGATAGTTATATTTATTTGAAATGATTAAACATGCACATATCAGCCTTACTGTTGGCTAGGAACTAGCCTTTCTAGTAAAAACATTGTTTGTCTCTTAACAACAGGAGAAATAGAAGGTTGTACATGTACTCTCTCCCAAACGCAAAAGAATTTGAACCAAACTAGTCTTTCTTTTAGTTAGAAACTACGCCTCCAATTGCAATGATGAAGGCCTACTGCACGAAAGTGTGCTTAGTTTGCTAGTGAATTGCTTCATGCAATCTTGTATTATTAAGAGAAACCAAGATCATAAGGGCCTTCCTCAATGGTCAGAGCACCTTGAAACTCTTGGAAAATCGATACAATTATGTTTCAACATCCCTGAAAAGGCAGGCCTATGTGTTGAAAGATATAAGATATCATAGTACACCTCCAAGGGACAGACTTTAAGAAAATGCACAATTTACAGTTCTACACATCTATCAATTCTGCTGAATTAGAGTGAACATTGATAAAGAGTAGGTACATCTGAGTGTATTTTGTATTGTATTCATTCAATAAATCTGTCTGAACTGTATTTTGAACCTAATTTTCGTCTCAAATGTGTGTTATTTGAGGGGATCGGTGAAGGCCAATTGTTTCTGAAGACTTTTCTGAAGACTTGACCCTCATGTTCCATATCCTTATATAGCTGAGGTTCTGAGCTTCGATTTGATATATGGGTCAGATTTTCAGAAAATGTACAATTCGCCTTCACCAATCCTCTAAAATAACCCACATTTAAGGCAAAAATGAGCTTCAAAATGCAGTTTAACATAACAGAACTGATACTTTAAACCAATGCGATACCAAATATATTCAGATATACCCGGTGTTCATCATTTTTCAGCCAAATTTAGCAGAATGTACTAAATGTGTCGAGCTGCCAATTGTACATTTTCTGAAAATCTGACCCATATGACCCATGGTGGTGTTTTTCATGCTTGTACATGATATTTATTTGCCCACTGCACTTCCACTATAGGACTTGAAGTGCCTTAAGATAATGACAAGTCCACTCTTTCTTCAGTTTCATTAAGCTTTAAGGCGATAACACATCTCAATTCCACATTTTAATTCCCACATGCGATGTGTTTCAGTAACACATCACATATGCATATGGTTCAGATTTTCAGAAAATGTACAATTGGCAACTGGAAACATTTAGCAAATTCTGCAAAGTTAGGCTGCAATTTGGTCAATACTAGGTAAATTTGAGAATATTCGGCATTGCATTGATTCTAGCAATCTGGTTAGGTTAAACTGTATTTTGAACTTTATTTTCGTCTGAAATCTGGGTTATTTGAGAGGATTGGTAAAGCTGAATTGTACATTTTCTGAACATCTGACCCATATAGAATATGACTATTTTCTTCTGAGGAATATGTATGTAGTTACATGATTTGGATATTAGCTCTGCTCGTGCGAATACATTTGTTGGATTATCAGAATTATATAATGGATTGTGTAAAATATGTAGGAATGTCATGATTTGAACAACGCGCTCGTGTTTGTTTTTATGCGTCTATGTATTTTATTGTATTTTATCTCTCCATTTTTTTGCTATAGATAACATTTTGTGTGAATGACAACCCCACTATAAATTTAGAGTACCTTTTTGTGTGAACATCTTCACTCTTAGTAATTATGTAATTATTGGTAAAATAAGAATCAGCAAACTCTGAGAAAAATGTAATCTCGTTGCACAATGTTTTTGTCTGAATAAAAATCTTTAAATACAAAATACTCACCCTGACAGGTTTTCAAGTCTGACAGCAAGTCGTAGCCCTCATCGCAAGCACACACGAAGCTGCCGTCTATATTGGTGCAGCCTTGATCACACGGGGGTGGAGTATCAGCACATTCATTCTTGTCTGAAATACAAACATATTTAACAATATCATACATGTAGGAGAGCTTAGGCCAAAAACAAAAATAGGTGTGTTTCCGATTTACCCCCCCCCCTACCTAGAAAAACCTTACCCTACCTAAAATATTTTTTACCATACCTGATTTTTCCCCCATCATATCTTAGTTTTTTTTGGATTTTTTGACAAAAAAAGCTTTTAAAGCAGGAAAACAGGTTTTCCTAACCCGAAACTGTCAAAAAGCACATTTCTCATGTTCAAAACAACTATTGTTATGAAAAAGACATTTTTCTCAGTTCCTGGGAGGTGGTTTCCAAACAAAAAAAATTAACAAAAAAAAAAATTACCACCCCCCCTACCTAGTTTTCAGCCAGATAAATCGGAAACACACCTATTTTGTTTTGGCCTTATAATAAACAAACAAATATATTAGATTTGTAATCTTGTAATACGGGTTCTCCACCAGATGTTTGTTGTATTTATCTAATAAATAAACTTATTATATGTTTCAAAATTTGGTTATATTGGAGTTGTAGGAGTTATGAAGAGTGAACGTTAACAGCGATGACTTGTTAGTCAAGAACTAAAGGTTTTTCTAATTTATGTTCTCTTCATTTCCAATCCATCTGAAAGTCACTTGACCCAAATTGTGGAGAATTCTGTCAGGTTGTTTTTGCTACATGGTTTCATGAAAATATTATCGTATTGTATTAATCTTTATTTCCACACTCTAAAGGCCCTAGTCCACTAAGCTGATTCTTATGAGATTTTGCGCCGCAGAGGAAGGACTCTTTTCCAGTAAATTATGTGAGAATCGCATGAGAATCGGCTTGGTGGACAAGGCCCTTTAACATCATGTGGGTCAGATTTTCAGAAAATGTACAATTGGAAGCTCTACACATTTAGAAAATTGTACTAAATTAGACTGCAATATCGCCAATATTAGGTAAATTCGAGTATCTTCTGCATTGCAGGGATTCTAGCAATCTGGTTGGTTAGATTGAACTGTATTTGAACTTTATTTTCGTCTCGAATTTGGGTTATTTGAGAGGATTGGTGAAGTTGAAGTGTACATTTTCTGAAAATCTGACCCACTAGGGAAGGTATGTGAGATGCAGCTTGACATAACAAAGTACCTACCTGTACAGCGGGTGCCGTCTCCCTCCATACCAGCAGGACAGGGGGCGCACTGGTAGCCCGTGAGCGGCGCTACTTCATCAGTACATGTCCCAAAACAGGGCTTGTCTGCGCATGCGTCCGCGTCCTTGTTACAGGACGCCCCCTCGTAGCCAGGGTTACAGGTGCAAGGCACAGCGCCATCTAGACCCACATTGTCGTACTCACAGGTGCCGTTCTGCAAGGATAAAGTCAGGTTTAATGAAGAAAATTTCATCTAATAACTGATATTTGTGACGTGTTATAGGAAAATGAGTCACAAGTCGCAAAATTGATATCTTTCATACTGTTTTTCCCACAAGATCCCTTTGTAGGAATGTTCTCATCCAGAAAAATTGCAAACTGATGATATGTCAAAAAAATTATTTTTTTGCGACTTGTGACTCATTTTCATGTCACAGATCACATTTATCAGACCAGAAAAGTCTTTTTCTGAAGTATGACTCCTATTTGTACATCACCCTTAGATATGAATAAATAATATTTTGACTTGAATTGAATTAACTAAGTACATAATGATTAATGACGAATATTGAGGGGCTGCTGGTGCACTGTATAGCGTATAATCCCAGGCGCAGTCAAAGGATCAAGCACAACAGTGCACCAGCAGGCCCAGAATGGAGGTTATTAATTCCTTTAGTCTCTGCCTCAGGTGGTTATAGCTACAATACCTTCACAAAACATGCTAAAGCCAACTCACCTGACATTTGCAGTACAAAACACTGTAGACCTGCACACCTGTCACCTTGCCATCACTGGCTGTAACGGTGACCGTGGTATTAGTGAAGATGTCCTGTGTACCAGCAGATGTCCATGTCAGCTCACCAGTGTTAGCATTGATGGCTACACCCTGGGGGGAGTTAGCACCCAGGCTGTAGGTCACTGTGTCTCCCTCGTTAGCGTCGGTAGCGTTGACCATGACTGCGGGGTCCAGAGTGTAGCCTGACCGGACCCTCAGCGGGGCCACATTGTGGATGATGGGGGCACTGTTGGCTGCAATGATGTAGATTAGCGATGACACTTCATTGTATATATGGATCAGATATGCATATATGGGTCAGATTTTCAGAAAATGTACCATCGGCAACTCTATACATTTAGTAAATGATGCTAAATCTTTTTTTTTTTTTTTTTTTTGACGAATTTTGTTCAGGTTATTATGCTGGCAAGGGCCATACTTAACGAGATAAACCACAGTCATATGCACTGCTGCAGGCGGGAGTTCAAGGAACTAATGCATGAAAAATAAGGAGTGACAATAATTTTTTCAAACTTAGTCTTGAGAAAGAAGGTGGTTAGGGGATAACAAAAAGCAAAAAAAATGGACCTCAGCATATTTTTTTTTCATTCTAGAGACCACCAAAGTTTAGTATTGAAGTATTTGGGGAAAATGGATATTTTCTCAGTTTTTCTAAGATTTCAGACAGACAAATAACATTTATCAGTTGAAATGTCTTCTGAACATAGCCACTATATAGGTTTACCCTCATGCATGAAAGAACAGGGTATCAACATATTTTGAAAGATATTATTTAGCATTGAAAATCTTCAATATCCCTGTTTCTAACTCATCGGGATGCAGATTCAGTTGAATAACTTTTTTTTAAAGTCGGTGACCCCCATTTTTTATTGCTTGAAAGGGTAAAGCAATATGTTAGCTATGTCTATAGAGATTTTTAGGAAAAAGTTATTTTCAGTTCTTTTTTTATACTGAAAAAACGAAAAAAATTGGCCTTTTCTCATAGACTTCTATAGTGAACAACCCTAAATTTCAGGGCTCCCTGAAATGAAAACTAACCTGGTGACATATTGTTTTTATTGGCTTTTTGAATTCACATAACCTAGTTCGTTCATGATGCAAAGTTTAAACAAGATGCTATTTTCAGTTTTTTTCCCAGTTGAACTGTGGTTTATCTCTTTAATGTGACTCGGGTCAGACCCGGTCTTCCTCCACACCCTGAATTATCAGGTTTTACATTTTGAATCAATATTTGTGTGTGAGGAATTAGGCTGCAATTTGGTCAATACTATGTAAATTTGAGCATATTCGGCATTGCATTGATTCTAGCAATCTGTTTGGTTAGGTTGAACTGTATTTCGACCTTTATTTTCAGCTGAAATTCAGGTTATTACAGAGAATTGTTCAAGCTGAATTGTACATTTTCTGGCGACTTCACCCATATAGAGTGTGGGGAGTCTTCAGAAAATGTACAATTCGCCTTCACCAATCCACTTCATTGTCAGAGCAAATACTATCCTCAAAATATACAGTTCAAGATAAACCAAGCATATATTTTGGCAAAACATACTCAAAATAGCTAGTATTTACCATTTTTTAAACTAATTCAGCAGAATTTAGAAAATGTGTAGAGCTGGCAATTGTACATTTCTAGGCGATATGAGTTATGTATTGTATTTTTATATAGTACATAGATACAGGTAAGTAATACACTTGTGATGTGTTACTGGACAATGAGTCACAAGTCGCACCACCTGCACCATGGCATGGTGTTACTTTCACATATTATCACTCACTGTTTTCGCTCGGCCGATGTGACTTGACTATTGATAAAGTCAGTCCTATAGGTCAAACATTGAGTAAATTTGGTGTTATTGCTTTCACATAATACCTGAGAATTCTGCTTAAAAAACTCAATTTACCCAAGGTTTGTTTGTTCTCCTTCTCCTGTGCTGTGGTGGTAGTTGTGGAGGCGGCCACAGCGGCGCTGCCGGTCAGTGCCAGGTCCATGAGGCATGCCCTGGCCGTCACACTACCACAGATACTGATAGCGTTCTCTAGCGTAGCATTGTCCGGGAACATCGCATCCAGGTCAAAAAAACTGTAAAATATAAATTAGTAACCTTATTACATCATTTTTTACTGTTGGTCCTGGGTATGACCATAGAGTGCCTTTCTGTCTCTTTTCTCTGTCTCTCTCTCCCTTCTTCTCTATCTCTATTTCCTGGGTAAGATCATAAAGTGCCTTTCTGTCTCTTTTTCTCTGTCTCTCTCTCCTATCTCTATTTCCTGGGTATGATCATAAACCGCCTTCCTCTCAGCTCTCCCGCTCTTGATATAACCATATTAAATGTGTTGATAAGGGCGTAATGCAACCAATCTCACTCACTCACTCATTTTGACTGTGAAGCTTACCACAGAACTTCAAGGTTTGTCTTTAAATGTTTATTTCAGGACGAATAATTTATTGAGATTTATTTCCTATATTGTATCGATGAAAACAATCAAGCATTTAAAGAAATAAATAAAAACTAGTTCAAGTTCAGATTTGTGGTAATCCAGTTGGGTAATATCTCGATTAACCACCAGCAAATTCATTAGGCTGTAACAGTACAAAGCACGAAGTAAGCAACGTTTCTATTGGTTCATACTTTAAATCATAACGTCACGGATTACGTGACGTCATCCAGAATTTCCAGTTCGTATGTGTGAATGCGGATAACTTTATATCATGGTATTTACTCTATTGTGTTGGGTACATCTATACCCATGTGATATAAATAGATAGAATGGGACAAGCTGCCAGTAATCCAACATTTATTGGATTCATCCAATCAAGTCCAATAAATTTTCAATTATGAAGGCGAGTTCCATTCTATATTTATTATATGTGCATAAAATTTGATCAAATATCATGTGTTTATCATCAGATAACACTGAAAAGCTTCACAAAGCTCTGAAGGCGCTTTTCTGAAGGGACTAGTCCACTAAGCAGATTCTCATGCAACTCTCACAGAATTTAGTGCAAACGAGTCCTCTGCTGCGCAAAAACACATAAGAATCAGCTGGGTGGACTAGGCCCTTAAGTTGTTGATTTCATAGTTAGCCTACATAGAACTATACATAGTATTCACATGACGTCACCCCAGTCAGCGGCTATCCTCACTGGCAGCCATAATGTGTGGCACCATAGATAGCGGGAGACACTAGATCGACAGGATTTCCCATTGCAAATGTTTGCTAATGGCAATTATACTTATTATTCCATCATGACACACTACAAAATGAACATATAACCTATCAGCATACTTTATATAACATTCTCTAAAACTTTCGGAGGTGAAAACTGCATTTTTGAGGCTTGGAGCACTCATGTCCAGCTAAAGTTGACCCACATTATGGCAAGCCGCAGCGAGCGCCGTGACATCAGTGAATACTATGTACATGATTAACAACTTAAACAAGTGCATTCGGATCTCCACGAATAACATCAAGAAACTGTGTAGGTAATGTTAGAGCTAATTTTAGACAACTACATTTTAAAAATATTTTTATTGCACCCCACTTATTGCACCTCTCAAAAGGGATGCATGTACAATAAAGCCATTTATTATACGTGCATGCTATATGAGAGGTGCTATAGGTGGGGTGCTATAAAAATAGTCATATAGGACACGTCCTATAAAAATGTAGTTGTCTAAAAATAGCTATGACTCAGCACTTCCGCTGTCTCTGCGGAGATCCCCGCGGAGATCCCCGCGATCGGTAATCCACCTGTGATTATAAAAATACATAATAAGCACCACACCATTAAATAGAGAATTAAATTCTCTATCAAATGATGTAAGATTTATTATTGTAGCTCAAGAAATGGCTACGATATGAATGTTTTAGTTCAACCAAGTCAGTAAGAAAACACTGCATGATCACACAGTCCTGACAGCTCACCGTTGTAGCCTACTGACGGTGCTCTCAGCGGGGCAGCAGGGGCTCTCTGAGAGTTCTTTAAAACTTTTTCAGTGATATCTGATGATGATCAAATTTTATGCACATATAATAAATATAGAATGGAACTCACCAGCAATAATTGAAAATTTATAGGACTTGATTCGTCCACATAAGCATCGGCATCGTGCTTATGTGGACGAATCTCGTCCTATAAATTTTCGATTATTGCCGGCTCGTCCCATTCTCTCTATTAGTGTCTTCTCAGCAATAAATGGTAGTATACTACCCCAGGAGTTAGACTCAGTGGAAAACAGCTATAAGGGTCAAGTCTTCGGAAAATGTACAACTCACATTCACCAATCCTTTTAAATAACCCAAATCTAAGGCATAAATCAGGTTCAAAATACAGTTCAACATAACCAGACAGATTTATTGAATGAATACAATACAAAATACACTCAGATACACCTAGTATTTATCAATCTTCAGTCTAATTAACAGAGTTTGATAGATGTGTGAAACTGCAAATTGTGCATTTTCTCAAAATCTGACCCATAAGATAATGTGAAAATGCAACTTTAAACAATGGCAAGTATATACTTACAATGGTACAAAGGATTTATTGCCGTAAGTAGAAGCATTAACCCCAGCAGGATATGTGAAGAGGGACTCAGCAGGGTCAATACACCACGCCAGGCCAACATCATAAATCTCTGCTTCTGACGAGTCGGACGGTAGTATCGTGCCATTGGGGAACTTGATGTCATCCGTGGAGTTACCATTGTTGTTACCAAACACACCTGTAGCATTAAAGTAAGAGTTGATGGATATGTCATTAGACAGAACAAATCAGAAGTAATTATCATTTTCAATATAGAACTACTCTCCAATACATCAATAAATTATGTGTAGATTCTGTGAAACTAGGGTTACTATGTAACAAATTAGGACCTATTCATTTGAGCGATGGTTAATTAGTTGTTAATTTCATAGTTCTAAGTAGAGTGACTATGAAATTAACAACTTAGACAAGCACCTTTGGATCTCCGCTCTCTCTCTAGAGTCGCATGGAATTATGGGACTAATGGTACAGTCTAAAATCTATAGATAATATGCCATGTTCAGCATGGAATATTTATCAATGCCCTATTGGAGATGTATTATAGTATACACTGTTGGGTTGCTCATGAGTAAGGCGGGCCAGGGATACACACTTGGATCCCGCGAGCAGCACTAGAGATGTAGTTGGGTCAGATTTTCAGAAAATGTACAATTGGCAGCTGTACACATTTAGTAAATTCTGCTAAATTAGGCTGTAATTTGGTCAATACTGGGTAAATCTGACTATATTCGGCATTGCATTGATTCTAGCAATCTATTTGGTTAGGTTGAACTGTATTTTGAATTTGAATTTTCGTCTGAAATTTGGGTTATTTGAGAAGATTGTCGATTTTGAATTGTACATCTTCTGAAAATCTGACCCAGTTAATAAAGTAAGACGCTGCCTTGAGCAGTTAGTCTAAGCCCAGTTACCGACTCATGTGGTTCATACCTTCTACCACCAAACCTATTCAAAATTGAAGTAAGTATAAGTCTCAGGACTTAACCATTTTATAGAAGTATACATTTATAGGGGCAACACCCTAAACATAACCCACCACAAGTAATGCTAATAAAAGTGAGGTGAAATAAAATAAGATGAAAAGAAAACAAGGAGAGAGAGATGTATTCGCCTTACCGGTAGAGAGCCCCCTGAATTTGGCTGGAGCAATGATAGCAATATCGGTTATGTTGATATCGGCCTTTTTAAGCACCTTGATCTCCATTTCGTTTTCAAATACCATGACTATGGCTACGGAGTCCTCAACGACTAGAACATTGGTGTAAGTATAGCCATCACCCGAGAAGTCATCGGTCTTTTTTACCCCGTCCACATAAACCTCTGTTTCACAAGGAATGAATTAACATATATTATTCAAGAGATTATTACATATTACATCATACAATATTACATTTCATGTGATTTCGAGGGTGCTATTCAGGGGTGCTATTTGAAAAGTCAAATAGCACCTATGTGCTATTTGAGCGGGGCATAAACACATGACCAATATGATGCAATTTCATTGGTTTGCCGATGTTGCGCACTTGGTGACGTTGCGCTCTGCTGTGTAGCGCTGCCTTCAACGTTTCGAAAGATTTCAACCAAAGTTTCGATAATTTGGCTAGAAATACAGTAATAATAAGGTAAATATAACAAATGAAATTTGATACATCGATTGATATAGCTATAAGTGATAAACCCAACAAAAAATAGAACATTCCAATAATGTGATCTTGTGGAAAAAACACTTTGAAAAATATCAATTTTGCGACTTATGACTCATTTTCCTATAACACATCACTTATGTCCCAGTGTACATACCATAGGCCTTTGTGTTCTGATCGTAGGACACCATCACCCCAGAGCTATCGGGTGATGTCTGCTTGGCTGCGAATGCTGTCCACACGGTGGCCCTTGATGGTGGGTTAGTGGTATAGGCCAGGTCAGTCCTGCCTTGTAGCAGGAAGGTAGAAGTCTGGTAGAGAGTAAGCTCCGTGTGCACATTGAGTGGGAACTCCAGGCCATCCAGGGTGATTATATGGGGGTCTCCCACTGAAGCAGCTGCAAGACATTGTATTTGTATTTTAATAATAATAATGATAATAATAACCAATTCTTTATTTCCAAAATTAAGATTGTACAGGAAAATAGGTTATGGGCATATCCGAGGATCTCTTCCAGCCCATGCCTTCTTGTCAATCTTAGGCTTGGTTTTGTTTCCTACAACTACTGGACAGCTAGAGCTATAGAATAATGTTATAAACCAGTTCGTGGTCTTTACAATTTTTACTATTAAATATGTCCTTATTTTTTACTAAATATGTTCTTATTATTAGAAGGACGTTTGTTAAAAAGTACTACACAAGCTAGTCTAGTTTTGTCAGACTGGCGTTAAATAAGTGTGACATAGTAACTAATAAAAGCGAGTAAATAATTATGACAAGAGTAATGTGACTAACATGGTATGACAGGGATACAGAACAGAACAAGTACGATAAAAGGATGCAACAAGACGTTCAACATAGTTTGTGTGGCGAAAAGTACCCAAAACAGAGCATACATTTAATACAGTAATAATAACAGACAGTTATATTTATATCAAGTTTATATTAGGATTTTCAGGGGTGCTGAATTGATATATATACGTGTTGTTAATGAGTTAGTCCTATGATAGAGCCCGGGTTCTCCACCAGTGTTACACCCTTGGGGGGGTATAATCTATAAATGTTCCTAAATTATATCAAAGATCCTGGGGAGCTACAATGAAACACTTCTAAGTCAGTTGAGTTGCAAATCTAGAGTGAGTGGCGTTACCCATCACTCATCCTTAATTGCTCTCGCCTATAGTGAGTGCTGTGCCACCTAGCGGTATAACACTATCCAGGGGTGCTATATGAAAAGTCAAATAGTACCTATGTGCTATTTGAGCTGAATATCCACAAGATTGATGGAAAGTAAGGTAAAATACTATTAAAATTGAGTTCTCTTGTTGATTTAGTATGTAATAAATACCTAATAGCACTCTGTTCGGTTTGTAATTATATATAATTATATAAAGATTTTTATTCAAGTTGATCAGTACAGTTACATGTCATAAATTGATCTCGACGTTGGGTCAAATTGCTTTGGGGTGTCGTGTGATTTGACTCAACGTCGAGATCGATTACAAACTGACTTCTGATGAATCCTATGATTTCATTTCTAATCTTTGTTTATGTTTTTGAAATAACATGAACCAGAATTGGAAATGAAATCATAGGATTCACCAGAAGACCTAAATCAGGGGACAATCGGGACGCAAATCCGCTGTGTGTGTGCAGGGCTTTAGTCACTAAATACTCTACTTACCAGAATTGGGGGCTTTGTAATAATCAGAATTGGAGACTGGATATCTGGCTGAGAAGTCAGCTGCATGTTCATCAGACATCTTGAGACACAGATTACAGCCTTCGGTCAGGTCATCAGGCTGATTATTGGCGACTTTCACGAAACGGTTTTTGCACAGATCTTCTTCTGTGTTGAGGGACCCACCTTGTCTATAGGCACAGCTTGGAGTCCACCCGTTTGCTGTAAATATGTGAAATTAGTAAATAGGTCAGTTTTATCAGAAAATGTACAATTTGCCTTCACAAATTCTCTCGAATAACCCATATTAAAACAAAAATGAGCTTCAAAATGCAGTTGGCATAACAGAAATAATACTTTAAATCAATGCAATACCAAATATACTCAGATATACCCGGTATTCATCATTTTCCAGCCTAATTTAGGAGAATTTCCTAAATGTGTAGAGCTGCCAATTGTACTTTTTCTGAAAATCTGACCCAAATAATTATATGTAAGGTATCTATAATTTAATCTGTAAGAGAAAAGTGTAATTCTCCGCATCTCCAAGTGCTGGAGGGATTGCTGGAGATTTCGCAGTGGACATGCTTTTTATATATAACCCTACCCACAGACCGCTGATTTGCCTCCCGATTGCCCCCCGATTTGGGTCTCCCGATGAATCCTATGATTTCATTTCAAATCCTGGTTTATGTTATTTCAAAAATATAAACCAGGATGAAATCATGGTATTCATTGGGAGACCCAAATCGGGGGGCAATCGGGAGGCAAATCGGCTTTGTGTGGGCAGGCAGTTGGAACAGTGACCAAGAAAAGAATCTTAAAAGGGTCCCAATAATATGGGTACTAAGTAACAGAGGTTGAAAGAGAAAGATTCAAGATGGCGGACATGCACATTCCCTATTAAGGTGTGAGGTCAACACCTTGGTTTTAGGGTCAGATTTTCAGAAAATGTCCAATTGGCAACTGTACACATTTAGTAAATTCTGTTAAATTAGGCTACAATTTGGCCGATACTAGGTAAATTTGAGTAGCCTACATTCGGCATTGCATTGATTCTAGCAATCTGTTTGGTTAGGCTGAACTGAAATCTGATTCATGTCTTAAATTTGGTCATTTGAGAGGATTGGTGAAGGCTAATTGTACATTTTCTGGCGATTTCACCCTTAAATATCACTCCTATTGATCACTTAGAATAGTGCACAAGTGTAAGACATAACCTGAATAAAACAAACTTATTGTGGTGCACGGCTCTGGATTGGCATTTGCTGAACAAGAGTCGGGCTCACATAACCAACACCTGGTTCTGCTTTTGGTTAGTTATATGTTATGTTATTGACCGACAGTGGTCGTGTTTATCCTGTTTTTTTACTGATTTTATCCTTTATACTATACTTCTACTCATGTGAACTTCATGTCATTATGTATTGAACACCTTACGGCAGTGCATTGCCTTTTTATGTGAGTTATGTGTCTGTTATTTGAGTAACCTGTTGTTGTCGTTGTTCTTTGATCTGACATATTGAGTTTCCATAGTTGCTCAAGGTTATCGATCGGACACTACATTATCTCTATATTAATAAAATAAGCGTTTCGAGCCTTAAACTGCTATCTTCTCTGAAACCGCTGGCCAGATCTCCATTATATTTCACATACACATTGCTGAAAATGGTGCCGAGCCATTCCACTATGTTTCATTAACAAATTAGGGTTGGAAAGGGGTTAGAAATGGGTTTACATGGAGCACCCTCATTGGGCCCCCAGTGCTGCCTGAAAACAAACCTATCAGTGCCCCTACGCCAGGTGTCTGGGTCACCCAAAGCATGGCGTCATGGACAGGTACCATGACAAGTTGTTGCTTCACTTCGGGATGGGAGTTGATATATTTCACCATATTTCCACCGAAAGGAACTCAGGAAATGTCCATTGTGGGGGCAGGGGGAGAGGCAATGGGAGGCAAAAAAACATCTTAACAGGGTTCCATTTGAGGTATATGGGGCAGGGGGAGGGGGAGGGGTAGGGGTGGGGGGAGAGGGGCGGGGGAAGAGGGGCAGGGAGGGGAAGGAGGGAGAGTGACGGGGGAGGGGCAGGGGGAGGGGGGAGAGGGCAGGGGGGGGGTGAGTGAGTGAGATTGGTTGCTTTACGCCCTTATCAACACTTTGAAGTGTTATATCAAGGGCGGGAGAGCTGAGAGGGAGGCAGTTTATGATCATACCCAGGAAGGGCGGGGGGGGGGGGGGGAGGGAATGGGAGGCAACAACAATACAACAGTGACAAAAAAACATTTTAACACTGTTCCATTTGAGGTATGAATGTTAATACAGATACTAACTTACAGAGACAACTTGAAAGAGAAAGATGGTTGGAGAGGGAACAAGGAGAGTGGGGAGATGTGGGCCCCACTGTCCCACTAGCAAATCCCGTGCGAAGGGTATTTGCTAGTCATTATGATTGTCTGACTGAGGTATAGACAAAAACAAAGTGCTTGGCCATGCAAAAATCCTCAACCTAGAATCATAATAAACCCAGTTTAAATAAGATCTTTAAAAAAAAATAATGAAAGGTACGAGATTATTGAGCATTTTTTGTTTTATTCAATTACAATAGTATTTTTGTATTAGTCTGAGGCTCAAAAGTTGTATCTAGTTTCTTAAATTTCTCCTATTTTTGTGTTAGAATAACTATTTGCTACGGATTGGACAGTGTTGTTTATAAATTATAGTACTAACTTGATATACTAGTTCATTTTAATTTCTAGATATCATGCTTTATTCTTTCTTCAATAATCAACTATACATATGATAAAGATCATCAATCTGTTTTGTTATCATCACGCAATAACGTCATTAATTAATGGGTCAGATCTTCAGAAAATGAACAATTGGCCTTCACCAATCCTGTCAAATAACCCAAATTTGAGACAAAAATGAGCTTCAAATTATAGTTCAACATAACCAGACAGAATTATTGAATGAATACAATACAAAATACACTCAGATATACCTAGTATTTATCAATTTTCACTCTAATTTAGTAGAACTTGATAGATGTGTAGAACTGTAGATTGTGCATTTTCCGTAAATCTGACCCATATATGGAAGCTGAAGGAACCTACCCTTTTTTCTATGGTAAACGTCGATTGAATTATACGTCTCCACATACTTCCAGCTGGAAGTTGAAGTTGTCTGGTTTTTGGTTGTTGGACACCTCTTATTTAGATCTGAAATTATTCATTTAATTATGATTAATATCGTAAAATAGGCCCAGCATGACTGGTTTGCAAATTAATGAATGATTGAACAAAACAAATGAATGCATGAATAAATAAATGAATGAATACAGTTTTTAATTGCAGAAACACATCATCAGCATCATCGTAGAGATGCTGTCTGCTCTGTTGTAATACATTTCAGAGAATAAATAAATAAATAAATGAATAAATGAATAAATGAGTCTCTCACCACTATTTGCATTACTTGTACTGGCAGCACCGTTGGCTAGCCAATCCCTACACTGGATGCCATAGTTAGCAAGACCAGGATTACTGTAGTTGTAGGCGATGTAGCCAATAGGAGTGTTTTTAGCCGCCAGGTCAGCGGACATTCCCTCCAACCCAGCCACTCCACTTGTGGTATATTGGGACTCTCTTGCGTTGTTTGGTGGGGTAGCCTCTCCTATACGTACTGGCAATGTGTTGGCCTGTTCAAAAATAGTCTTATTAATAGGAGAGTTGCATGTCTCACTGCGCATGTCTACTGCAATGCATGCTGGGACGGATTCAGTTAAAGTCTGACATACAACTATTTGGCAACGTTTTTATCAAAAATTGCAAAAATGTTTTCACAAATATTATAGCTTGTATCAATGATCTATAGAAACCAAATGCATGATGGGAAAGATAGGGACTTGTGTGATGGAAACATGTATAACATATGGATATTACATAAGATCACTGATAAATATTCCATGCTGAACATGACATGTTTTCTATAGATTTTACACTGTACCATTAGTCCCATAATTCCATGCGAATCAAGATTCAAAATGGCGGCTATGCAAATCCCCTATTGTATGTTTATGTAATAGGGGAGTTGCATGTGACACTGCGCATGTCTGTCACAATGCATCCCGGAATGGAATTCCGATGAAATCAGACACACAAATATTCGGCAACATTTTTATATCCAAAAGTACAAGAAAACTGTCACCAATATCACAGCTTGTGTAAATGATCTATGAAAACCAAATGCATAATGGGAAAGATGGAGGCTTTGTTGTTGTTGTTGTTACTTTTATTATGTCAAATTTAAGGCAAAGTCAGTGGGTCAAACTCCCTGAGTAGGGAGGATCTCAAGCCCTACTGGACACGGTGGTTACATGTTTATAGGGGTAACAATCAGCCATTAGGTCAACGATCTAATGGCCGCCCCTATAAAATGTTGGTCTTCTAAGTAATGTGTTGATTTTGCAAGATGGTTAGCTGAGTAACAATAGTGTATAGAACAAAAGTGGTCAAATGATCCAGAAATCGTAATTCATATTGAATTGATACAATCTTTTCAACCATAGGGGTTGAGTTTTCGTTTGTATATTTGTTCGTATTTGAACATTAGGCGATGTTTTATGGAAACATGTAAAACACATGGATATTGACATTAAAGTACATATACATATCCAATGCAATGAATGACATATTTTCTATAGATTTGACACTGTACCTTTAGTCCCATAATTCCATGCGAATCATGATTCAAGATGGAGGCTATGCAAGTCCCCTATCGTGGTATTATGGTAAAATGGACAGAATATCCAGCATAACAACCACATTTGTGATGTGTTCCAGGAAAATGAGTCATAAGTCGCAAAAACTGGATTTTGAGATACCATTATATTTGAAAAGATGAGATCAAGCCGATTCTAGTGATAGTAAACAGTCTAATGATCTGATAAGTATTTCTAGATTTTAATTTGATATTATTTTTCGTTTTTGAAAAAAAAAAGTTTCCAATATTTCTGGGGGTCAATAAACAGTAAAGTAACTAAATTTAGTCCATATGAGGACCTTTAAAACTAAAGGATATATTAGATACATTGTCCTGAAATTTGAGACATCGATTGATGTAGCTATAGGTGATAAACCCATCAAGAATTAGAACATTCCAACAATGTGATCTTGTGAAAAAAACATTTTGTAAAATATCAATTTTGCGACTCATGACTCATTTTCCTGACACACATCACATTTGTGTATTACTTGAGATGCAGCAAAAGAAAGGAATCGCTTCTATCATGTTTCTAGAGAATTACCATACACAAAGTTTTACCAAAAGCGTGATAGCATTTAGCATATAGAATTTAGCAAGATAGCTGGCTGGTCCCATCATTAAAGGCTTAATAAACGTTTTTTAATTCAATTCGGTTAAATTCAATTCAACGTCCCAAACGGAGAAATGGACCCCTGCAAAACATGTAGATTAGTGTTTTTTGGAACATATTTTATTGCAGGAATATACGTTCAGTGTCGTCGCAGTGACGATGTACCCACTGCCTGCCTAATAACATTTACAAAGAAGTATATAGTTAAAATATATAGTTAAAATGAAAAAATTCCAAAGCAAAAGAGTGTTCCCATGAAATAACGACAGGGATAACCGATGGAAAAGAAGAACGAAGAGAGAAAAGAATGTCTTATAGCGGAACTCCACTATAGGTAAAAAACGGCGCCAACAGGCAAAATTCGTTGCCGACATTTCTAAAAATTCGGAAAATTGGACATGAATACAAATTCTAGTGGATGAGGGGGTAAAATAGGTTGTCGGCAACACATTTATTTGTTGCCAACAATTGCAAAATATCTAACTTCATTAGATATTTCGTCGCAAAAAATTCGTCGCAGCCGTTTTTGGCCGTTTTTCCCATAGTGGAGTTCCTGCATTAAGAAGTTAAAGATTACCTGTGTTTTGGTGTTGGAGACAACCTTCAAATTCATTCTACCTTGAAGATAAAGTGTTACTATCAACGTCGTTGTGAAATTGGTCGCGAATATGGTCTGGCAAGTCATTGTCTGCGGAAAGAACCACATTTAATTACTTGACATCTATTTTTACAGTTAACTGAGACTTAAGGGCCTGATCCACCAAGCCGATTCTCATGCAATTGTGCGCCGCATAGGATTCTTTCCTACTAAATTCTGTAAGAAGCACATGATAATCGGCTTAGTGGATTAGGCCCATTACTTGTAAGTTGAAGTTTAATACTGGAATTATGTCCTTCTTGCTTATTACTGTTTAAAGTGTTATATTATCTTGTTTGTGTCTAATGTGAATTGAGAAGAAACTTTTAAATCTTTAAAACTCCAATGAAAGTTAATGTACTGAACAACATCATGTTTATGTTGGTAAAATTATTTTCATATAATATTCTCAAGAACATTTCAGGTTTGAAACATATACAATACTTCAGTATAGGACATAATATGTTTGTGTCGTCCATCACGTTAGTTCATATCAAAAGTAAAAATGTCACTTTTTTTTCCCTTTTTTATTTAGTACTTATATTCTTTAGAGAAGAACTATTGCTGAACTATAGATTTTAAGGGAGACTATTAATGAATGTCAATTTTGGGGTACCATCCTATTTGAATAGATTAGATCAAGCCGAGTCCAATGATGGTATACGTTAGGGCATCTGATAAGTATTTCTATAGTTTTATACAGGAAGAAAATGTTTGCTATATTTGCAATGGTCAATTACTAGTAAAGTAGTTAAATAAGTTTATTTTGGGCGGTCTGGAAGACCTCATGGTAGAGGATTATTAATGCCCAATTCCTGTTTTATTGTATTGACTATGTATGATGTGCAAAGTATTATATGTATGATCAAATAATTCGGAATAAAAATCTTTATATATATATATATACTCCTTAGGATAACCCCAGATATATGCATGTATATATTTAATACCCAGTCTTGAAATTTGGTACATGTATTCATACTCTGGTTATGCTGAACTGTATAAATTTTGAACCGGATTTTCGTCTTAAATTTGGGTTATTTGATGGGATTGGTGAAGACCAATTGTACATTGTCTGAAGGTATGACCCAAAACATGTATACCAACCTCTGTTGTTGTATTGCTAAACCTGGCCTCATACAATGTATGTACTAGGGTGTATTCTGGGACTATTCCATATGTCTGCATTATGTCATGGACGGCCTTGGCTGTCCTATCTGAAGATGCATTGAAGTTCGATTCAAATTCTTGTGATGAATTGAGCTCTTTGACATACAACCCGGAATCACCCTACAAGTAAGGAAAAAATGACTTGAATTGAATATTTATCATTTTTATACACGCATTTCTCTAAAACAATGTATCTAGACTGATTTACGCATAGTGCATATTTATTTCACTAGTGATTTACGTGGGTTGGCATGGCAACCAATCTGTTTTTTCTACTAAAATTACCGGTGAATTTCAAATTCATGACTCGATTTGTTTCTATTTTCATGATTGAAAGCATGTATAATAAATATGTTAACTAACTTGTTGGTTTCAGTCGCTAAGGATATTCACGCTCCTTCAACCAACTAGTTAGTTAACCTGTTTTTATAATTGTATAAGCCCGGGTTCTCCACCAATGAAAAAATAAGTCTCTCTAGACTATTTCGAAGTACTGAAACAATAGAATCTTTCCAGACAGTCCATAGAACTTCCAGACATTATGTCGGCTGGTAAGCCTTAAAACAATGGGTTTCCTACTGCTCAGGTTTTCTGCCTGAACCAGTAGGAACCCATTCCCAATCAATATAACACTAAGAGTCACCAACTGGGTACACCTGGTATAAAGAAAAACCTTTTAAATTAAATGAGAAAAGACTCAGGAAAGATCGTAGACTATTAAATAGCCAGAATCTTAAAATATAGAGAAATGATAAACCTTATTTTAACACATTGCTCTGAGAGCAACGTATCTGGGTTGAGTTATGCACAGTGCGTATTTCACTGATTTGTCTATGCAAGCACTGTGCAACTTGTGCAACTTGTGCAACTTGTGCAAAATAAAACTCAACTAAGGAACATGCAAACCCAGAGTAAATAAAATCTTTTAAAAATAATCAGATTAAAAGAAATAATCTTTACAAAATAACAACTTTCAGGGAATCTCAGTGAACAAATTTATGGAATTTTGTATAACATGTAAATTGTTAATTGTTTAACAAGTAAATTGTAATTGTTTAATATTGTACTCATGTAAATTGTATAATATTGTACTCTGAACCAATAGGAGAATGTTGTATTATATAATTGTACTTTATTAAACTTCCTTTATTTGGTCAGTGAAGGTCTAGGGCCAGTCGGAAGAACTAATATTAGTACAACTAGTATTAGACACAATTGTCCTTTTCATGTATCTGACAAGATTGAATAAAAATTTTATATATATATATATATATACCTACTTATTATAATATCTACTTACTACTTAAAAAATATCGAAAATAAAAGTATCTTAATCTTAAATAATGTATTTCACTCTCTCATCTGTATGTATTATTATGTTGCCAACAGACCAATATAGTACAAAATTGGCAGGCCATTGAAATACTTTCATACAAAAATCATGAATTTTATTTTTTTATTCTTATTAGAACATGTAAAGCATCTAGTAAGTAGATCCAATGCTATACTCACAAAATGTTGATAAGAATTCAACGTTTATTAGTCGTAGGTCCATCTGATACACCCTATATTCTCAATATTTGTCTAATCATATCCTCTACATATCTAATGCCTAAGTCCAGTATAGGATAAAGGCCTTCAAAATTAATGGTAACTGTCGGCAGAAATGGAATTAACTTTTCATATAGACATGTAGACCTTTTTGTCCTCTTTCCTACTGTAATATCGAACAGTTGAAAAATAAAAGATTAAAAATAAAAGATTTTCTAGAACACAAATCTCTGGAACCAACTCATATGTTAACTGGAGGAATAACAGGTGTAAAATCGCAGAGACAGAAGGTATATGGTATAACACTTGATGAATTATGATTGTGAGTTAATATCTCCATAATAATTGTAAGCTTCGTATGAAACCTGTTTGTTCAGGAGGGATGACATGAAAGAGAAAAACTGAAAATACAAAAAAAAATAAAAAATAAAGAGGGACACAATAATTGAACGTTGATTAGAATTGTATGAGCCTAGTCGGCAGGATATGTTGAATAAAACCTTTTTAAAAAAAAAAAAAAAAAGATTTTCTTATCTTATCTTATCTTACCTGTGTACCGATGAAACTGTTTGCCCAATATGGGGCGACGAATGCACAGTGTTCATACCCGTCCGGTAGGTTGGTGTACATATCTGACATGGAAGCCTTGGGATTTGGGAAGTCCTTTTTAACGCCGCCAGGGGCATTCTTGGCGGGACAGAAAATGACTAGTCCAGATTTGGACGCCTGCCAATGAAGAAAGGATCATGTCATGGGTGAACAATGTTAGAGGGTGAAATTTCCAGTAAATGCACAATTCACATTCAGAAACTCTCCCAAATAACCCCGAATTTGATATAAAATGAGACTCAAAGCATAATTGAACATAACCAAACACACCAAACAGATGGTTAGAATCGATGCAATGCCGAATATACTCGAATGTACCTAGTATTGACCTAATTGCAGACTAATTTTAATAGCAGAATTTACTAAATGTGTACAGCTGCCAATTGGTGGTGCGAAGGAGGGAGAAAGTATTCTTACAATCATGCAGTGGAAAATCCATTTGAAAAATATTTTTTTGTGACCTTAGTCTAATTTTTCTGTAAGATCACATTTGTCACGATACATAGATCAATATCTGTCGTACTTACATAGATGGACTTATACAGCTTGCCATCGATCGGGAGCGGATATGGGGGATTGAATATTCTAGTAGTGGTTTCAGTAGCCTTATAATTCTTGAACTCAGAGAAAGGTAATGCCAGTGTCTCTGCAATAAAAATGTTTTTAATTAAATGTATAATTTGTCATTATGCTGTATATATATATATTTTTTCCTATCTAGCTAGGGCTATTCTTTTGAATGGTAATTTTGAATAATGATTTTAATTAAATTTGAGAGGGACTTGAAAGGAAATTGAAGACGGAGGCTGAAACCCTTTTCGTTCTGATGTGAGGCAAAACTTTGACGACATTATATTTACGCTAGAAATGATCTGAAGATTTCAAAGTTCAAGTATTACTACAATTTTAGAGTGTGAGGATAGAACCCGCTCAGATAGCTTTCAGCTTTGTAATTCTAAATATATTAAAAGAAATATTTGTAATGTGTTTTAGGAAAATGAGTCACAAGTCGCAAATAATCGATTTTGAGATATCATCATATTTGAAAAGATGAGATCAAGCCGATTCCGATGATAGTAAACAGTTTAATAATCAAATACCTATTTCTATATTTCAAGTTTGATATTTTTTTTTTGAAAAAAAAACAACAAAACTTTGCACTATTTCTTGGGCGGCAATAACCAGTAAAGTAATTAAATGTACTCTATAAGATGACCTTCGAAATGCACGGATATATTTAATACACTGTCTTGAAATTTAGTACATGTATTTATGTTATAGACAGCGTTAGGCATCCCCCAAATAAAAACATTCCACCAAAGACATCTTGTGAATAAAATAATTTGAAAAATAGCAATTTTGCGACTTTTGACTCATTTTCCTGAAACACATCACATCTGTGACCCTAACCTTGCCTTATTTGACAAGTTAGGCCACAATGAATGTATACATGTTTCTGGCTTATAGTCGCTATAATAGTCTCTTCAGTTTGCAAAATTCTATAACAATAATTGTTTTAAAGCTGCATTCTATATCTTAATTCTACTGAGGTAGCTAAATAAAATTACTGAAAATTTAACAATATAGTGGAACCTCTCTATTGAGACCACCCTTGGGACTGACTGATTTGTGGTCTCATTAGAGGAGCTAATCTAATAAGAGGAAAACAATTTGGGACTGAGAGAAACTGCATGGTCTTAATAGAGGGGCGGTCTTTATAGAGAGGTGGTCTTTATGAGAGGTTCCACTGTATGTTTTATATAAGAATCGAAAGTGGAATAGGCCGAGAGAGAACGATAATAAGTGAAGTCATCGTAAGGAGGGATTCTCCAAATTTGATACACTGAGAATATTGTACAATGTAACAAAATGCTATCAATAAACATATAAACCGAAACGTTTTAGAAGCCCTGTACAGTCTAGGCCCAAAGTTGAGAAAATCCCTTCAAACAAAGGGAAAGCCTCTCGCTTCAAACCGCAAGTGCCATATCATAACTCCATTAAGACCGCAATATGTCATTATAATCCCATTAAAACGCCGAGTTCTAGGCCAGGAAACTGATTATAGCGAAGTAGGCTGACATACCATTGTTATCTGATCTGAGGGTTTGGACCTAGCTAGAGTGTGTAGCAAAATCAACTGGACAAAATCCTTCCAAATATTGGTCAAATAACTTTTAGATGGCTTGGAACGGAACAAAAGGTAGAAAATATTTTTGTTTTTGAACTAAAAATGTGGCTTTAAACATGAGAAATAGACTTTCGGTTGGTTTTCTGATGAGGAAAATTTTTGCTCCTGATTTAATTAGCTTTTTTGTCAAACAAATTTTTATGAGGTAAACCAGAATCATATCTATTATTGTGTTGGCCTTAGACACGAACATTGAGCAGAGAATATTTCCATACCCTTTTTTTTCTTAACTTGTTTATTGCAGGAACAGACATCCAGTGTCCACTCTAGGTCCAAACCCTCAGATCAGATAAGAATGGTATGTCAGCCTACTTCTCTAATCGGTTCATGGCCTATGTCTCGGCGTTTTAATGGGAATATAATGACATTTTGCGGTCTTAATGGAATTATATTGGCACTTTGCGGTTTGAGGCGAGAGGCTGTCCCTTCGTTTGAAGGGACTCTCTAAACTTAGGGCCTAGACTGTGTCGTCGCAGTGACGATCTTCCCACTGCCTGCCTTATACAGTTACAATTATACATATATATATATATATATATATATATATTGAGATCTCAAATAAAGAGCTTTATTATTCATCGATTAGTAAAGAGTTCTATATCATACCTTTGCAATTTGTATCCTTGTTGCTCCTCTTGCCGTTGCCTTGAAAATTAGTTTTACATACACACACATAATCAACACACTTGGCATGAGGATCACAGTCCTTGTTCTTCTCGCATTCTCTGTCTGAAAGAAATGATAAGAATGAATAAATAACCATTCAATATGAAGGAAGGCCAGGAGACATTGAGTGAAATATGTGATGTGTTTCAGAAAAATGAGTCATAAGTCGCAAAATTGATATTTTCCAAAGTGTTTTTTTCACGAGATCACATTATTGGAATGTTCTAATTTTTGGAGAGTTCATCACTTATAGTTACATCCATCGATGTATCAAATCTCGGGACAATCTATGTGATATATTCCTTCGTTTTAAAGGTCCTCATATAGACTACATTTAGTTACTTTACTGTTTATTACCCCCCAGAAATATTGGAAAAATAGAAATACTTATTAGATTATTAGACTGTTTACTATCATTGGAATCGGCTTGATCTCATCTTTTCAAATCAAATGGTATCCCAAAATCTAATTTTTGCGACTTATGATTCATTTTCCTGAAACACATCACATATCTAAAACGTCACTAAATCCCAAAATATTATGAGAAAACCAACTTCTTTGCTATTATTCAAATATAGCGGCCCCAGTGGTACTTAATGAAACCTAACATTAATTAGTTTTACACATTTAGATGAGGGGAAAAGTAGTTCCGTAGTTTAACACTCCATTCAGGGCGCCACTGTTAGCCTACGTCACAAGGTAGTGTAAATCTTGAAATGAACATGCAATGTACATGATACACAAGTCAGGAGAGACTCCTGACTTGTGTATCATGTACATTTCAGGCGATACTTTGCGATGTCACACAGCACACTCAGTGCCCTCTTGTGCTAAACAGACCTTTTCACCTAAACGTTCTCAACATGCACAGGTCTGTGAATGACTATAAGTTAGACATAGATGGAAGTAAAAAAAATGGGACTTGGGTGTTGTACTTATGACTCCATAAAGTTTCCTAAAAGTGACCATGAACCTGTGTACTGACCCTTTAATTCATCACATCACTCCTGGGCTATTTTATTTCTTGGAATAAGATCAGAAGAAGAAAACGTGGCAAAGATTTATTTTTACTAGATTTAAATTCAACTTTATGGCACAAAAAAACCCAGTTAACTCAGTCACTTGGAATATTGCATCGTGCAATATTCACGCTACTTCCACCAACTCGTTAGTTAACCTGTATATGTACTATATAGTCAATGTGGTGCTAGGAATAGAATATTCACTGAACGAGACCCCAGAGCTCTTAATATTGAACAAATACGAGAGTTGAGCCATTCTAGGTAAACACACCGTTTATTCCATTGCTCAATTATAGGTCAGATTCTCAGAAAATGCACAATCTACAGTTCTACACATCTATCAAATTCTTCTAAATTAGAGTGAAAATTGATAAATACTAGGTATATCTGAGTATATTCTGTATGGTATTCATTCAATAAATCTGTCTGGTTATATTAAACTATATTTTAAAGCTCATTTTTGTCTTAAATTTGGGTTATTTGAGAGAATTAGTGAAGGTCAATTGTCCATTTTCTGAAGATTTGACCCATAGATTAGGCGCCAGGGAGGACGATGAATTAGTGAGTACATCAAATCCTGTGCATCTATCCAGCTCAGAGCAATCAATGAGGATCATACCCTTGACCCTAATACGATAATACCCTTTATACTAAATACCCTTCAACAGGAGATACGACAATATAATGAGTTATTCCGCCGCCTACATGTCTACACTGTGATTGATCATGATGAAATAAAAACTTATCATAAATATGTGATCCGTTTTAGGAAAATGAGTCATAAGTCAAATATGTATTTTGAGATATCACCATATTTGAAAAGAGATCAGGCCGATTCCAATGATAGTAAACACTAGGACACCTTATAAGTATTTCTATATTCTAAGTTTGATATTTTCATTTTTGGAAAATAAAGTTTGCAATGTTTCTGGGTGGGTAATTACCAGTAAAGTAACTAAATATACTCCACACGAAGGCCTTCAAAACGCAAGGATATATTTAATACAATGTCCCGAAATTTGTTACACAGATTTATATGACTATAAGTTCTAAACCCTTAAAGAATCAGAGCATTTCAATAAAGGGATCTTGTGGAAAAAACACTTTGAAAAATGTCAATTTTGCGACTTGTGACTCATTTTCCTGTAACACATCTCATATGGACTATCAAAAGAAGAGCATTGTGGAGTTATGTATTATTGCATGCCAGCGACTGTGTAGAATTAGGTGCCACACATGATTTTGTAAATCCAAAAGGTCTTTGTAAATAGGTCTAAGTGTTGGTAATAGATCTATTTTTTAGTGTGTTATGGAAACATATTGTTTTTTTAATATCAATTAAGTAATTCCGATACCAATTTTCTGCTCCAATTTTAGTATCAACTGTTATTTTCTCATGTTCATAATGTAAATACTTATGTAACAAATATTTATTTTCTAAACATCTACTCTAGATTTAATCACCCACGAACGGTGTTTTGTCCCAAAACTGTCAGGATAAAATTGTGTCATAGTAAATATCCAACATATCCAAATTTTTCTTTTTCAAATATCATTTTTTTCTAAGATATTCCAACACATAATCAACATGACTTATGGATATCTTAATATCCGAAGAGATATTAAGATCTCAAGGATCTCAAATGCCTGAGGGACTTCCTCATTTGTATATACTACTATGTGATGTTTGACTATTAGCTAGTCTATTCTCATAGACCAGAAATCCGACCAAATTAAAGTTGGTTATTATATGATACATTTCATATCTGTTAAAGAATAATTTCATGGGTAATAGGAGAGTCGTCATAGTGAAAAGACTCCTTGTAATGGGATAAAAGATCTCCGTAATGAAGAAATAGTCAGTGCCATGAAACTATTTGTTCCAGGAATAGGAATATCCAGACTGTAATAGGAAAAGGTGTCTTTGTAATGGATTTTGGCTATGCGTAATATGTGCAAAAAGAGAAGAAAAGTCTGTAATATTACACAGGTCGTACAGATGACGACTTTGGGACGTAACAACCGGTTTCTATTGTAACAAAAAATAGGATCAGGACACAAGGAAAACCATTCTACGCAATGAGCGTGTTTTGTACATCAAATACCCTGAATAAAGAATTTTTTTAAAAAAATCAAACCTCGGGTTTGTGATCAGCAATGGTATTTATGTATGTGTACGGATGTGGTTTTGAAGAAGTATAATTACCAATACTCTTAATATGTTAATGATGTACGACTAAATACAGTTCAAAATAAACCGAACAGGCTTATTTAATCAAGGCAATATCAAATATACTCAGATATTCCTAGTATCTATAACTAAATGTTTAAGGCTGCCAAATCTACAGTATATACCTATAAACTGTTGTAAGTTAATTGATCAGGAGCGATGTTCGGTGCTGTTGAACTGTTATATTTCAATTATTTACTGCCTGTGACACCCTGCAGTAGGATAAATAATAAAATCAATAATGCTCTTCCCTGCGTAATATAATTGATGTTTATCTATAACTGTTTATGTCTATATATGGGCATGTCCTTGACTAGGTGATCTATACAATTTTGGTGAGTGAGTGAGATTGGTTGATTTACGCCCTTATCAACACATTTAATATGGTTATATCAAGGGCGGGGGAGCTGAGAGGGAGGCAGTTTATGATCTTACCCAGGAAATAGAGATAGAGAAGAAGGGAGAGAGAGACAGAGAAAACGAGACAGAAAGGCACTTTATGGTCATACCCAGAACCTCTCAGATCAGATAAGAATGGTATATCAGTGATTGGACGCATACTGCGCTAATGGTTTTCCGACTCAGGAATAGGTGTCCTAATGGAATTTTAATAAACTTTCGCGGTTTGGCCTTTGGAGCGAGAGGCTTTCCCTCAGTTTGAAGGGATTCTCAACTCGATCTGAGCCTACACTGGATATATTCTTTTGCTGATTAGGCCTAGTAGGCCTAGCCCATAATCTAACGCCAAAACCCTCCTGTAAAACGTTGCGTATTAAATTGATCTGCCATTATTTTAAGAAAGCTTTAACTCATCTATTTTTAAAGTTTATGATAAAGCACCAGGTAAAACTATACGCAAGGGATGGAAACAATGTATAAATGGGTCAGATTTTCTGAAAATGCACAATCTACAGTTCTACACATCTCTTAAATTCTGCTAAACTAGAGTGAAAATTGATAAATACTAGGTATATCTGAGTCTATTCTGTATTATATTCATTCAATAAATCTGTCTGGTTATGTTGAACTGTATTTTGAACCTAATTTTCGACTTAGATTTGGGTTATTTGAGAGGATTGGTTAAGGTCAATTGTACATTTTCTGAAGATCTGACCCATATGTATATATGCCTATACACCTAATGTGGTACTTCAAAACGCACTGCCACTATGCCTATCAATTATGCAGAATATTCGAGTGTTGTTACTTGCAGGAAGAAGTCCTTGACTCAATTCAGATGTCATCGTTTGAAAAACATCCAACGTATCCCAGTCAACAGTACATATTTAATGATTTAATGAGCAACATTGAGGGGCTACTCCTGTTCCAAACAGTGCACAAGCAGGCCGGAAATGGTGGTTAATAACCCTTTTAGTCTCTACCTAAGGTGGTTATAACCTCAGGACCGTTAAGGGTAAAGAAACTAACGCTAAATAAAATAATAACGGGCAGACCATAAAGTATTACAAAACTAGTCAAAACATATACACAAATGTAAAGGATCGATGCAGATGCAAAGTGGGGCCAGTGTTCACTCTTCACCTCTCCCCTCACTTCAACTTCAAACGTCGACCACGACGCATCTCAAATTTTTTCCCACCCACCCACACCTATTTTCATCATTCATACTTCATTCTCATCATTATATTACTTATCCATTATATTACTTATTTCAATTAATAATCATCATATCTTATATTATATCAATTCAATTTTCAATTCATTTCACATTACCTATTTATTAAAACCTTTTCTCATTAAATCTTAAATTCGTCATTCTACAATTTTTCATTTAACATTCAACCTTTTACACATTTATATAATTTTATACAACAATTTTATTAATAAAACTTTTAATGTCCCAAGCCTGCGTGTTATCTCCTTCATCCATTTCTCACCTCTTATAAATAGGGCAAGGCGATAATGCTACCCCACATGCATCTAAACCCTCTAGTAAAAGATGTATAAACAGCAGTCAATGCAGTGTTCGCAAGAATGCCAGGACCTAGCTGAATCTGAAAATGGGATAGATTACCTATACAAACACATGACCCAAATTCTTTCATTTTAGTATTCATCAAACTTAACCCAAATCAACACAAATTAAACAAGGACGATGTCCACAAAACATATGTATACACAAGGAATCCCCGTACTACGGGTCCCGCCTTGATAAAGTTATAGCTAGTGCATCCCATTGCAGTAGAGTAGGTAACTAGTCACTTTATACCTCTATATCTCATTAACTGTAAATTAATTTCTAGTCAAAGGGACCCTCTGGAAGAGCTACGGCTGCCACAGAGGAGGGCCGACCCATTTCTGGTGTAATTTATCTTATATCTATTATCATGTACTGTTTTCGGAAATAAACAATATAAAATACAATACAACAATCCGCTATGCATGATTGATGATATTTTACGCTTCTCTGACATGAAACTAATGTATTTATAAGAGTACAAAACAATGAGGACCTGTGTCATATAAGACAGTGAGATCATTTAACCATGTCATATTATTGAGAGGAATATTGGATTTTCATTAACTCCAAATAAAAATTTATCATATATGGCACATACAGGTTAACTAACAAGTTGGTTGAGGGAACGTGAATATATGATATTTTAGGCAATTGAAACCAATGACTTAGTTAACTGTTTTATTATTCATGATATAACTTATCTAACTAAACTGCAACTAACTGATCCACACTATGCTTTTGTTTTGGAAAACCACATACATGTTGTTTCTTGGAGTGACTTGCTTTGCGGAGATGCAAAGGCATTATGTTAATGGTTTAGTGTCATGTAAACAATGACGGGGAACGATTGTACAAGGTAATTTCACCATTTAAACATCACAGTTATGATATAAAAATGGAATACACACTCATGGCTGTTCTGAAATAATGTACCAGGATAAATAAACTAATTTTTAAAAGATTCAGACAAACTTGGAGTGTAAATGTATGCATTATTGCTTGCTTGTCTGATAATGCCTTGTGTGTCTGATATGTCACTCATGATGATACATACATTTACACTCCTTGTGTGTCTGATATGTCACTCATGATGATACATACATTTACACTCCTTGTGTGTCTGATATGCCACTCACTATGATACATACATTTACACTCCTTGTGTGTCTGATATGGCACTCATGATGATACATACATTTACACTCCTTGTGTGTCTGATATGGCACTCATGATGATACATACATTTACACTCCTTGTGTGTCTGATATGTCACTCATAATGATACATACATTTACACTCCTTGTGTGTCTGATATGGCACTCATGATGATACATACATTTACACACCTTGTGTGTCTGATATGGCACTCATGATGATAAATACATTTACACTCCTTGTGTGTCTGATAAGCCACTCATGATGATACATACATTTACACACCTTGTGTGTCTGATATGTCACTCATGATGATACATACATTTACACGCCTTGTGTGTCTGATATGTCACTCATGATGATACATACATTTACACTCCTTGTGTGTCTGATTTGCCACTCATGATGATACATACATTTACACTCCTTGTGTGTCTGATATGCCACTCATGATGATACATACATTTACACTCCTTGTGTGTCTGATAAGCCACTCATGATGATACATACATTTACACTCCTTGTGTGTCTGATATGTCACTCATGATGATACATACATTTACACTCCTTGTGTGTCTGATATGCCACTCATGATGATACATACATTTGCACACCTTGTGTGTCTGATATGTCACTCATGATGATACATACATTTACATGCCTTGTGTGTTTGATATGCAACTCATGATGATACATACATTTACACGCCTTGTGTCTGATATGTCACTCATGATGATACATACATTTACACTCCTTGTGTGTCTGATATGTCACTCAATATGATACATACATTTACACGCCTTGTGTCTGATATGTCACTCATTATGATACATACATTTACACTCCTTGTGTGTCTGATTTGTCACTCATGATGATACATACATTTACACACCTTGTGTGTCTGATATGGCACTCAAGATGATACTTACATTTACACTCCTTGTGTGTCTGATATGGCACTCATGATGATACATACATTTACACACCTTGTGTGTCTGATATGCCACTGATGATGATACATACATTTACACTCCTTGTGTGTCTGATTTGTCACTCATGATGATACATACATTTACACTCCTTGTGTGTCTGATATGCCACTCAAGATGATACTTACATTTACACTCCTTGTGTCTGATACAATTTTCCAGAAGAGCCACTCAGTGCATTCCTTCTAAATATTTGCCTTTAACTTTTTAGTTAAATGGAAAATTGTAAAGTCAAATTGTGGTGGTAAACCTTGTAATTTACACACCAGTTGCCATGACTGCAAGAAAGCACTATTGGTTTAACGCTTAAAATTAAACCATGCACATCAGATCTAATGCTAAAATGATTTAAAAGCCACGTCATAAGCTTGGGCTTGTTTTTCTGTGTTGTAGCCGAGTGGTCTAAAGCGCTGGGTTGGCCCAGTGGCATGAATAACATGTTGTGGGCACGAACCCAGTTGCAACTACAATTTCACCTCATCCCACCAGGTACTAGAGGAAAACCCCAATTGCGGTGATCTAGTCCTGGTAAAAAATGTAAAAAAAAATACACCAGATTCCAACAATATTTTAGAGTTTGGCTCTTTTATCTTTTTTTAATTTAGTGATTCCTGTTAGAATTATGCAGTTAGGATATAGCACTGTCTGAATAGATATTTCAAGAGCCTATAAAATTGCTCTATTAATCCTTTTCATTTGTATATTTACGGTACTCTGCAAATGATGCTATTGAGTAGACAAATGTCCATCATTGGTTAGAATCTGATCTGTGGGGGGCTTGCAGTTGGTTTTAATCTCAGATAAATCAGAACCAGGAGTGTGTGGCTTGAGATCAAATCTCTGATTATCTCACTAAGCTTCTTGTCTTGCTTCTGGCTTTAAGATCAAATCTCTGATTATCCCACTAAACATCTGGTGTTGCTTCTGGTGATCTTTCTCATAACTCCCCAAGCGATCACATGCCACTCACCCCTACTACCTCTCTGCTCCAGCTCCATGGCTGTATTATGTAACACCTCTGCCCACCCTGTCGGTCTGATTACCGTATAACCTCCAATAAAAGTGCTACATCAATAAGAGTCAGGATAATATATTCTTATACATGACAATAATTGTTAATTGACCATGGGTTACATGTATCTGAAATCTGCAAACGTTTCCCTTGGAAACAAAAATTAATTGAATTAAGCTGACACAAATTGTGAATAAATTAAAACAGCAAAACAGTGACATCCTTATCAATGACGAGCAGCTTGTGCACCACACTTTAATATTAAACATAAAACTCATCATTCCTTGTATTGACAAAGAAACATCATTTCGAGTTTTGAGGGCACTATGTGGATTTGGCCATCACAAGGACCAGTCCAAGGGAGGGTCAAATCCACATAAAACCTTAAACCTGTGGAAACCAAATAGTCTAATGTTTTAGTATATCTTTAATTCTAAAATACCCCTAAACCAAGTGTGCTCTGAAGATAATAAAGACCTCCCGGTGATATAATTCTAATACACTTACTTATGATTGGTGGTGCAGCAGTAGTTTCCATAGCTGTAGCAGCTGTTGTCTGATCGTTAGTATTCCCAGAAGCAGCTGTTGTTCCACCATTTGTGTTTCCTGGGGCAGCGGTTGTTCCACCATTTGTGTTTCCTGGGGCCACTGTTGTTCCTCCATTTGTGTTTCCAGAAGGAGCTGTTGTTCCACCATTTGTGTTTCCTGGGGCCGCTGTTGTTCCTCCATTTGTATTTCCAGAAGAAGCTGTTGTTCCTTCATTTGTGTTTCCAGAAGCAGCTGTTGTTCCTCCATTTGTGTTTCCAGAAGCAGCGGTTGTTCCACCATTTGTGTTTCCAGAAGAAGCTGTTGTTCCACCATTTGTGTTTCCAGAAGAAGCGGTTGTTCCTCCATTTGTGTTTCCAGAAGCAGCGGTTGTTCCACCATTTGTGTTTCCTGGGGCCGCTGTTGTTCCTTCATTTGTATTTCCAGAAGAAGCTGTTGTTCCACCATTTGTATTTTCAGAAGTAGCTGTTGTTCCTCCATTTGTGTTTCCAGAAGAAGCAGCGGTTGTTCCTTCATTTGTGTTTCCAGAAGAAGCTGTTGTTCCTTCATTTGTGTTTCCAGAAGAAGCTGTTGTTCCTTCATTTGTGTTTCCAGAAGAAGCTGTTGTTCCTTCATTTGTATTTCCAGAAGAAGAAGCCGTTGTTCCTCCATTTGTGTTTCCTGGGGCCGCTGTTGTTCCTTCATTTGTATTTCCAGAAGAAGCTGTTGTTCCACCATTTGTGTTTCCAGAAGCAGCGGTTGTTCCTCCATTTGTGTTTCCAGAAGCAGCGGTTGTTCCTTCATTTGTGTTTCCAGAAGAAGCTGTTGTTCCACCGTTTGTGTTTCCTGGGGCCGCTGTTGTTCCTCCATTTGTATTTCCAGAAGAAGCTGTTGTTCCACCATTTGTGTTTCCTTGGGCCGCTGTTGTTCCTCCATTTGTGTTTCCAGAAGAAGCTGTTGTTCCTCCATTTGTGTTTCCAGAAGAAGCTGTTGTTCCTTCATTTGTGTTTCCAGAAGAAGCGGTTGTTCCTTCATTTGTGTTTCCAGAAGAAGCCGTTGTTCCTTCATTTGTGTTTCCAGAAGAAGCTGTTGTTCCTCCATTTGTGTTTCCTGGGGCCGCTGTTGTTCCACCGTTTGTGTTTCCAGAAGCAGCTGTTGTTCCTCCATTTGTGTTTCCAGAAGCAGCGGTTGTTCCACCGTTTGTGTTTCCTGGGGCCGCTGTTGTTCCACCGTTTGTGTTTCCAGAAGCAGCGGTTGTCCCTTCATTTGTGTTTCCAGAAGAAGCGGTTGTTCCACCATTTGTGTTTCCAGAAGCAGCTGTTGTTCCTTCATTTGTATTTCCAGAAGAAGCTGTTGTTCCTTCATTTGTGTTTCCAGAAGAAGCTGTTGTTCCTTCATTTGTGTTTCCAGAAGAAGCTGTTGTTCCTTCATTTGTGTTTCCAGAAGAAGCTGTTGTTCCTTCATTTGTGTTTCCAGAAGAAGCTGTTGTTCCACCGTTTGTGTTTCCAGAAGAAGCTGTTGTTCCTTCATTTGTGTTTCCAGAAGAAGCTGTTGTTCCTTCATTTGTGTTTCCAGAAGAAGCTGTTGTTCCACCGTTTGTGTTTCCAGAAGAAGCTGTTGTTCCTTCATTTGTGTTTCCAGAAGCAGCTGTTGTTCCTTCATTCGTGTTTCCAGAAGCAGCGGTTGTCCCTTCATTTGTGTTTCCAGAAGCAGCGGTTGTCCCTTCATTTGTGTTTCCAGAAGCAGCGGTTGTACCTTCATTTGTGTTTCCAGAAGAAGCTGTTGTTCCTTCATTTGTGTTTCCAGCGGTTGTCCCTTCATTTGTGTTTCCAGAAGCAGCGGTTGTTCCTTCATTTGTGTTTCCAGCAGTTGTCCCTTCATTTGTGTTTCCTGGAGCAGCTGTTGTTGAGTTGGTTGTTTCTGGAGATATTGTTGTGGAACAGGTAACAGTGATAATAACAACACTCCATACCATCAGCTGAACAAGGATATTTACTTCACGCATCTGAAATAGATAAAATATATGTTAGTTTTAATTCTATTAGGTGGTTGTCAAATCACTGAAGGTGATAACTCGGTGATGGAATATCATTTCTTTCTATTAAAAATGTAGAGATGCCAGCATTTCAGTTTGAACATTATACCTGCCTCTGCTGTGAAATTAGTTGTAGTATCAATCAGAATTAAAAAATTAATTGTACTACTACTGTTAAAATAATTGTAGTACTACTATTAAACATATTTTAGACATAGCTCTTTATTTAGCCCAAAATAAAAATAACATTGATAATAGAGAACTACTTTCTCGAAGTCACACAAGGTGAAAAAGAGACATGACTGTTTTGACTTCTAAGTTAAACAAAGTCACTGACTCCATTACATACAAATCTAGAATACGGTGGAATATGCTGAAGCCCGTAGCACACAGAATCGAAGATAGTACTTTATTTAGAAAATACACTCAGCAACTCCTAGCACCTTTGTGACCTTATCCTTGTACTGTTATAATTATTACCTCTCTGTGAAGTGTTACTGCTCCTGCCTAAAAATTTGTGTTTAAATACTTGTTACCTTTACCTAAATCAGCACACGCCCTCTATTGTACACTTTAATGTACCCACTTTATATCGATATGTAGCAACCCATGCTATGTTCTTAGTTAATTACCAACACTGACAACATTGTTGTGAATTACATGAAATGATATGAACTCTGTCAATAATATTGATTGTTAGCTAGTACCCCCATCTGCTTTTCTCATATGTACTTACTCATCTCATCCAAAGTTGACACATTTTGTTGTTATTAAGTCCTATATATATATATAAGGATTTTTAATTTTGTAACAATCATTTCAAAGATAAGAACGTCGGCAGTCAGTGGAAGACCTGGCATGTCCTGTGTCAGAAGTGTCCAACTTATTGTAACCAAGATCATGCAATAAAGAATTTTTTAATTGAATTGAATTGAATTATTATCCAAAACTTATATATATGTAAATGCTTTTATTTCCTCCATAAACAGTTACATTAAATATGAAAAAGGAAAAAGGATATTGTACTTTCTGTGTCCTCACCATTCTTCCAAGAAACCCAGAATTACTTTACTGATACATAACTACGACATCCCCCTAAGAGCTAAGTTGAAAGTACAATGGTACATTGATTTCTACTAGAATACATTAATATAACAGCAGTATACACTTCTCTCTCCATGCACCAGCTACAGTATAACCCCCAAGTCTTACACAGTGTTTTTGTTAATTATCATTACAATACAGTAATTATTCCTCCTTGTGTCATCACTGAACATGTCATGATTTTTTTCTCTTCTACTTTTTCTCTTCTACGTAAATATAAATCTAGGTTTCCGATAATTTCTGAAGTTTCCCAAGTCGTCAACCTGTTTACCTACGTAAAAGGCATTATCTTTAGAATTCCACAGCATAGGGGCTGTGTACAGACTGGATCTTTTTATTCTTTCGGTGTGGGGTGATAACCCTTAACACTTTCTTATTACTTCCTTGATTTGATCTTAGTTCAGGCTTTTTCTTTTCAATATTATCTGCTGATAATGTCTTCTTATATGCTACTTCAAGTAAATGTGCATCCCTTCTACATTGGAGAGTGGGTATACCCATCTCTCTCGATATATCAACCACATTGGTCCTTTTTTCTAGGTATTTTGCTCACCTAATTATGTTGTTTTGTACAACTTGTAGTTTATTTAGCAAAGCAGTGTTGCTCGTCCCACTATAAATGGTGTCACCAAAGTCTATATGTGGTAATACTATCACCTTATAGAGGTTCAAGAACATTTTCTCTGTGAATATATGTCTAGATTTACACAAAACTCCGCTTTGGTTTTGGATAACTGGTAACTTCTTCTTTAGATGTGATTGGAAATTTAATTTGGAATCAATCTTCAGATCTAGATATGTCTACTCATTTGCATGTGTGATCTGTTGGACACCAAAATTGTAGGTATCTAGGTCCTCCTGATTTTGTATTCTACCAGAGTTTATTTTCATCATTTTGCATTTATCTATGTTCAGAGAAATTTTATTTATCCTACACCATGAGTTTATGTTTTCTAGACGAGGCGCGACTGACCCGCCCTCTATGAGGGTGGAATCCCACATCAGAAATTCTTCCTGTCGCCCCCTGAATCAGCGTCCTCTCCCCATATAATAACGACCCGTCCTTATGGCCTAAAATTGGTTGTTATCCCATGTAAGTTGCGACCTTATTACCCTCTCAAATGAAACTTATGCTATTTACGAAGCCTTTTTATGGGAGGACTTATGTATTACACGGTGTAACAAACTTGTACTTTTTTAAATATAAAAATTGGTGCGTCATTATCTGCAATATCGCGTGACCATTCCGATCCCTTATTCCGTTCCGTACCGGCTCCATAACGTCCCCGGAAGTCACGTTCACACTAATAAACGTAACCGGCAAATGGGATATATTCTAAATGGATAGCGGTATTGTTGATATGTTTAAAGGGTGGGTGGCGTTGACGGTACGTCTACGGTATTTAACACTAAATCAAATGGATATTGTAAGTAGAAGGGATAGAGAGAGCTAGGGTGGGTGGATGGGTTCTATTTCTGTTGAAAAAAGCGTTGAAAAAAGAAAATCCAACACTCAAAAAAAATAAATCAGTAAGTAACACCACCTTAAGATACTCGCGGGTAAAATTTCTGGATCATGTTGGAGATTTTTTCCCAGGTCCTTATAATTTGAGTCAATATTGTTTACCACAGTATCGTCAGCGAATAGCTGTATTTTTTAATTACTTGTACATTTGTGCATGTCGTCAACATAGATACTGAACAACAATGTTCCAAGCGATGTTCCCTGAGGGATGCCGCATTAATTAATTTTGACCATTTTCACAAGACACAAGAATCAAGGGGTAAAATCCCCTCTTCGAGCTATAGGGATCAAAGAAAATGTTGGCTATTAAAATTCATACTTCCAGAGCACAAGAATCGGAGTTACACTTGTGAGAATAAGATTGGGATAATCTCTAATCTAATAATTCTTTTATAATGACCACAGTCAAGCCAAGAGTGCTATCAATATCAGGGCCCATTCTATCAGAATCCAACCCTGTGTAAGATTTAAAATTAGGATAGAGTACAAAACAACCAAAACACTAGTGAAGGATTTGTTTCAGGTTTTATAATAATTTTCAAATGGAATAGGATTAAGGTGCAGGCTTTAGTGGAAAGTGATTTGAATGCCAACAGTAGCATTATTTAAAAATAAAAAATAAGAAGAAAGTGTGTTAAAATAAAATGCTGAAATATAAATGAAAGGAGTTTTTTTCTGTTGAGTTGACCTCCATCTCCGCTATTAATAAATAAAATGGTGACATCTTGTTTTATTGACCTATTGTTTCAACCAACGATCTTTTAACTCAAGTTCTAAAACATATGATTCCTTCTTTCTTCATGAATGCACCTGGAGTTGTGTAATCATTTAACAACTTTAGAAAATGTTAAAACTTTAGGACTTTAGAAACTGTTAACTTTAGAACATTTGATATCTATATTTAAAAGTTATATTTTAGGTAGTAATATAGAGTAGTACTATAGGATGAACTGTATTTGAGATTGATAGCAAACTTGTCTTTCCAATTGGCGAAACTATCTTTGAGGCCACATAATGCGAGCCAGAAAACTCGCTTTATTTGTCAACGATTATAACAATAATCTAATATCTAATAATCTATCAAGCAAATATTTGGAATCCCTGAGACAAAGCACTTGATTCTATTCAGAGACTATATAATTTCTTTTAGAATTTTTGTTAAAAGTAAGAAAGAACTAATCTTTACTTGTTCGAATTATGTAACATATTTTTTCTTAACATGTTATTATATGGGTCAGATTTTCAGAAAATGTACAATTCAACTTCACCTATCTTCTCAAATAACCCAAATTTCAGACGAAAATAAAGTTCAAAATACAGTTCAACCTGACCAAACAGATTGCTAGAATCAATGCAATGCCAAATATACTCGAATTTACCAAGCATTGACCAAATTGCAGCTTAATTTAGCAGAATTTACTAAATAGGTACAGCTGACAATTGTACATTTTCTGAAAATCTGATCCATATAAGGCATGAACAAGACTTCTGCATAACTTCTCATCGATGCTGGTGATTTAGCAAACAATGTATCCACCAGGAGCTACTGGGAGCTTCTTAAGATCTATCAGAAATTCATAGGGTCTATACATTTGGTAAATGAAGCTAAAGAATGATACATACTATAGGTATATCTGAGTATACGTGGTATTATGTTGATTTATATGTGGGTCAGATCTTCAGAAAACGCACAATTCACCTTCACCAATCCTTTCAAATAACCCAAATTTAAAACGAAAATCAGGTCAAAAATACAGTTCAATATAACCAGACAGATTTATGGAAAGAATACAACACAGAATATACTCAGATGTACCTAGCAGAATTTGATAGATGTGTAGAAATGTAGGGTGTGCATTTTCTGAAAATCTGACCCATATTTAAGAAGCTTTATTTCCATTTGCATACAATAACGGTATATAGAGTAAAGGATTATGTGAGGAAATGGGTGGTTGTCCTCTGTCCTTGACAGTTCTTCTAGACCAACCCTAAAGCTGCACCCTCAGTTAACGTTGGTCAAAAACAATATATTTTTTACATTTTCTTCCTTTTTTGCCCAGCCCATCTAAAAGTCATTTGACCAACATTTTGGAGGATTCTGTCCAATTGTTTATGCTACAGGGCTTCTAAAAACGTCCGTATTTGTATTTGGAGGACCCGCCGAATCCTTTCTTACAACGACTTCACTTATTATCGCTCACCGGCGGCTGTTTTTGCTTGACTGTTTCTACTTCAAATTCTTGTATAAACATATAACAGCAGCAGAATATTGGTGCATGCAGCCCTATAAGTCATAATATGAGTAACACTTGTATAAACATATAGCAGCAGCAGAATATTGATAAATCCAGTCCTATAAGTCATAATATGAGTAACACTTGTATAAACATATAACAGCAGCAGAATATTGGTGCATTCAGTCCTATAAGTCATAATATGAGTAACACTTGTATAAACATATAACAGCAGCAGAATATTGGTGCATGCAGCCCTATAAGTCATAATATGAGTAACTCTTGTATAAACATATAACAGCAGCAGAATATTGGTGCATGCAGCCCTATAAGTCATAATATGAGTAACACTTGTATAAACATATAACAGCAGCACAATATTGATACATCAAGAAAGTATCCGCACAAGGTATCCTAGGAAGTAAATGGGTTATATTTCGGAATGTTAGAGTGTTTTTATATTTAAATTTCCGACGAACTACCCTCCACCCACCCGTCGCGTTGTCCACCCCACGTCCCACCCGGGCCTCGGCGCTGTTTATTCAGTAAATAAACAGCGCTATCCATTTCGAATCCCATTTGCCGGTTACGTTGATTACGTTGAAGTGACTTCCGGCTCGTACGGAATGGAACAAGGGATCGGAATGGTCAATGGCGTGGATGTAGCTGTGTGGGTTGAGTGTGGAGGTTGAAACGAAAATGGATTGTGGAAGTGTGAGTGCCTGAATCGACAATGTAAGTACGCTAGGTTGTAGGTATAGGCCTAAACTAAGTATTCCATGCATCAATAGACATTCTCTGCGGGGAAATTATTGAATGCAGGCAGAGAAGTAACCACATGGAATAAGAGTATATATCGTTGGACACTAGTAGTCTGTGCACCGTGCGAAATTGTAAATAGAGTCATTCTGACTTCTTCCAAGGAAGAAGCGGGGGTGCCGACCGTCCAGCCCTATAAGTCATAATATGAGTAACTCTTGTATAAACATATAACAGCTGCCGAATATTGGTGCATGCAGCCCTATAAGTCATAATTATGTGTTAACTTGGTAAGATTTGATAGTCATAGTAGCTGAAAATGCAGCTTTAACAAATTCATTTCGGATATTTTGAACTGTATTTTCAGCACACCCATATATTGTTTAATTTAAAATATATGACGGAAGACCTCACCGAATCATACAATGCTTTCAAACTATGATCTGTTACAGTCATTGTAACAGAAGAAGTAACGATACTGTTGTGGATTTTTATTGGATTGTGGAGGTTTATCATATAGACGTAATGTATAATTATCATTATTATTGTATAATGCAGCTGAAACCCTTATATTGTCAGAACAGAGATCGCCAAAACAAATAACCAGCCTTTCCCTGGTCACAAGGCCAGGGAAATCTCACGAAAAGGTACTGTACTGTACCCTAAGACACTTATATGCAATGTCCAACAAAACCTGGTATGTACTGTGACAGATTCAGTATTATATTCTGTATTCATATTTTATATTTTATATTAATCTTATTATTACCCTGTATTTTAACTCTTGTGTAGTTCTCTATTAGTCACTTTAAAAACCTTCTATATTTTCCTCTTCAAAAGGTAACAGCGGGAAACATGGAATCCTCATTCCATAAGCTAGTCGACTCTTTTGTCACATTTGTTTCTGTAATTGTATAACTCAGTGATGAATAAACAATTTTCTAATTTAATCTAATATACACTAATGTTAACATCTCTCTGGCTGGGTTACAGGGCGGGAAGCCTTTTATATGGAAGATTCCCGGGGACGCCAGATAGAGGGGATGGGGTTCTTATTTACAATGTACCCCCTATAGGCTGTATTGTTTAGAACAAGACACGTTCATTAATTAATAGAGGGGTGTTACCCTTAGTTATACACAAAGAACATGTATGGAAATATATTAAAACCTATATTTGGCATACTGCAAACACTTAAAATGAATACATTTACAATGTCAAATTAAATAAGTAGCCTATGCTAGAACGTGGTGTAACATATATGGACTGAAATTCATTTTTTCTTCTTTTTTCTTCGAAATATGACGGTCAAAGTGCCATTTTTCATTAATTCATATATTTGATGTGTCAAAGAAAAATGAGTCAATTCTGATTTTGAGCAACCATCATATTTAAAAAGATGAGATCAAGCAGATTCCAACGGTGTTAAACTTTAGAAAACCTAATAAGTATAGTTCTAATATTTTATGTTAGAAAATTGTTTCTGGATGGACAATTACTATTAAAGTAGCTAAATATATTCTTTAAGATGAGCTTAGAAATGCATTTCGCCCACTTAAAGGAGGGCTTAATGGTGACAATGGACTCTTGGCTTTAGATGCAACAATCAGCGACCGTCGCGCGATGCAGCGGTGAGTCTGTTTCTACCAACTATATATAATATATATGATCTCTTACAGAAAAATGAGTCTTAAGTCGCAAGAAAAGGATATTGAGATCAGGCGGATTCCAACGATGTTAAACTTTAGGACATCTTATTAGTACTTATATATATATATCTTTATGTTTGAAAACATAGTTAGCGGTATTTCTGTGCAGACTATCACTATAAAAAATAGTGAAATATATTCCATTAGGTTTTCCTTTGAAATACATATTTCTATTCAGTACACAGTCTTAAAATTTGTTTCATATAAAAAAAACCCTGCATCCTGCGTCCATTTTTAGGGGTGCACACCCACGCATAGTATATTGTTATGTATTTGTGCATAGCTGAGGTTATCCTAATTGATTGATTTGAAAATATTGTATTCAGGACGTAGACATTTCCATACATATAGTACAAATATTCCCAGAATAGCCTGAATTCGATTTAATTAACATTGAAATTCGTTGAAAAAAGAGTAAGATTGAAAGTTATAGTAACATTCACTCTTATTGGTATTACTACCATAATGATCTGATCTGATGGTGTTGTGGTAAGTCATTTATACATCTAGACAAGAGAAAACATATCAGATATACCTTGAGCTAATATATTTACTCAATACATATACATATAGTATACCATACATTTCATGTCTGAATCAGAAACATTTTACTAAAAACATTTTTTTTTTCAAAACAAGAAACATAATTATCAGTAGGATCGCGTCGTGCTCTTACACGTAGACCATTGGTTATTACATTTTCATATTAAATTAAGTTTACCATTAATAAGCAGGAGTATATTTAACTACTTTACTAGGGATTGACGATCAAGAAATAAACACATTGTTTATGCATACAGATATATAAACGTACTAATTAGATGTCCTTATATTTACCATCATTAACTGGAATCCAATTAATCTCATCTTTTCAAATATGATGATATCTCGAAATCTATCTATTGCGACTTGTGACTCATTGTTCCGTAACACATCACACGAGTGTATATATATGGGTCAGATTTTCAGAAAATGTACAATCGGCAGCTGTACCTATTTAGTAAATTCTGCTTAATTAAGCTGCAATTTGATCAATACTCGGTAAATTCGAGTATATTTGGCATTGCATTATTCTAGCAATCTGTTTGGTTAGGTTGAACTGTATTTGAACTTTATTTTCGTCTGAAATTTGGGTTATTTCAGAGGATTGGCGAAGGTGAATTGTACATTTTCTGAAAATCTGACCCATATATACCTGCGGCGGCTGGTGGGTAGAGGGTGAACATATGTGCAGGTGTTTCTCCACATATAATTGTACCACCCCCATTGTGTGCTCGCTCATTAATATGTAAACAAGCACTCTAATAGGGACAGCAAGGAATTCCATCCAAATCAATGTTGCAATCACCTTAAAGGGTCAAGTTTTTGGAAAATGTACAATTCACCTTCACCAATCTTCTCAAATAACCCAAATTTCTGACGAGAATTAAAGTAAAAACGATGTTCAACCTAACCAAAAGGATTGCTAGGTCCAATGCAATGCCGGATATACTCGAATTTACCTAGTATTGACCAAATTACAGCCTATTTTAGCAGATTTTAATTAATGTGTACAGCTTCCAATTGTACATTTTCAGAAAATTTGACCCTAACACGAGTGTTCGTGTCATTGAAAGAACATTGATCACATTTACCATACGTTTGTGGTCGCACAACAAGTATTTCTTGGTTATGTCGTGACCGATGGGTACTTCTTGGATGCTTTGAAAATCGGCAGAAGATTATTTATATTGATTGTCAATCCAAAGGATTTGTGTACTGCAATATTCCTTCTTCTTTTTATTTGAATACTTTATTGGCTGAAACAGTTTAACAATTGCTGCTGATATAAGGAAAGACGCATGAGTGCCATGACAATGTAAATAGGTTTCTGCAGAAATTTATCATTATTGAATGTGCTATATCGTTCAAATACTTTATCAAAATTACCAGATTATACAGTCTTACAAGTAGATATCATTATTCGTCAAGATATTTTTCTATATTTCCAATCTCATCTATACCTAGACCCTTTAGATTAGATCACAGGAATCACCTACAGTTTTTCAAGATTGCGTTCTAACATCGCCGCAATACAATCATAAAACAGTCAGACATTTAAAAACAAAAGAGCAATTTTTTATTCATACCTTGTATGATAGCGTTAAAGAAATCGAATTATTTGCTTTTCTTTTTAGCTAGATGTGACCCGCCCCTGTGACTAACCTTCTCGCCTATATGGGTCAGATTTTCAGAAAATGCACAATTCACCTTCACCAATCCTCTCAAATAAGCCACATTTAAGACAAAAATGAGCTTCAAAATGCAATTTAACATAACATAACTAATACTTTAAATTAATGCAATACCAAATATAGTCAGATATACCCGGTATTCATCATTTTCAGCCTAATTTAGCAACATTTTCTAAATTTGTAGAGCCGCTAATTGTACATTTTTCGAAAATGTATAATATAAGTACATTTTACTAAACTATTGATGAGCGTTAATATATCATAAATACACTTTAGGGTCAAATTTTCAGCAAACGTACAATTGGCCTTCACAAATCCTCTCAAATAACTCATATTTAAAACGAAAATCAGGTTCAAAATACAGTTCAACATAACCAGACAGATTTATTAAATGAATACAATACAGAATATGCTCAGATATACTCAGTAATTACCATTTTTCACTCTAAATTAACAGAATTTGATAGAATTTGATTGTAGATTGTGCATTTCCTGAAAATCTGACCCTTTAGCGGTCTGTTGATTGTGACTCCTCAATTAAACACTCGATCAGGCGTTCACTGAATAATGGTTCTGTTGTTCTTTCAGTCAATCCAACTCCTCAACGCTTATTTACTGAATGCGAGGGCGGCAGAAAATGTACAATTCGCCTTCAACAACTCTCTCAAAAAAAAAACAAATTTAAGACAGAAATGAGGTTCACAATACCAATCAACATAACCAAACGGACCTTTGAATTGAAGTAATACGAAATATATTCAGATATACCTAGTATGTATAATAGTTCAGCCTAATTTAGGACATTTTATTAAATGTGTAGAACTGTTAATGGTACATTTTCTGACGATCTGACACAATCAATCATTGGCCTCGTCAACCAGGAACGGCTTGAATCGGAAGATCAAAATGCCCTGACAGGACTCAATGTTAATTGTTGGTCCACACAGGGAGTTATAGACACAATCCTTGGTCCACACATTGACCACTGTCCAGTAAGGTGGACATTTTTTTTATTTTTTTTTAAATATTTTTATTGGCCATATTACATTACAAATCATTAATTCATATTCGTTTCAAATACGCATAACAGACAGAGCTGTTATATTTCGTGCGTTGCCCTTACGTTAAATTATCCCGATCTAACATTGATATGTCATTGTAGTGTTTCGGTTTGTACCGTGTTTATACAATATCTAACAATCGTCAGAGCTATAATAGCGTATTGTTTTCCCCTTTGCCCTGCGACCCTATACAACAAGATAAGTACCTTTACGATTGAAATGAATTGCTAACAAACATTGCTTTATTGCAAACATGCTTTATATCATTTGTAAAACCATGATTAAACAAAATAATTAAAAATCTCAAATCATCCAATGTGAGCAAAACTTAGGTATAGGATTTCCCGCGCGAAAGATTGCATGTAATTCTGTTAACATGGGTCTACATTCACCATTTTGAATCATGATCTCTCTTTTGATCCCATCCCAAATGTTGATTCTCAGTTTATGTAAACCTGATCATTTTCGCCTTATGTATCCCTGGGAATTTGTGTGCAATCATGCATGAAAATCTCTGAATATGCAACCTATACAAACGTTCCCCAATACTCTTGATTTCACCTACCTTCATTTTGTAAGTAATTAAACCACGTAAAGAATCCGAAGCCCGTAAATGTATTAATATCCAAAATCGGTTATCAGGAAATGATTAGCATAATGTTCCTGCCCATGCGGAAGCACACAGCACACTGGATCCAACTTCCTGGTGGCAATTATTGGTCGCACCAGCGCTTTGCCACGGCAACCAGCCAAGCGGAACAGTGAAGCTCCCGACTGCCGCTTGGTGTCTCTCACCGTCTCCAAGGAGATGCGTGTGTGTATTGGTGCTTACGCGGTGACGTTGGATCTGTGCGTAACGTTGTGTACAGGTGGGTGGGTAGCGTCCCGTTACAAACAGATGCATGCTGGGATGCCTAGCCATTTGGTGGGAGGAAATTAGACAGTATAGGGGCATGCCAGAATGTTTGGGTTGTGGGGGAGGGGGCAGTTTGGACATAGCGGAGGGAGGGGGTTAGGCTTGGAAGCTGTTTGGCTCACATATGGTCTGTTACTACTACATGTGGGGCAGATCTTCAGAAAACGTACAATTGGCCTTCACCAAATTTCCCGATAAACCCAAATTCAACACAGAAATCAGGTTCTAAACACAATTCAACATAACCAGACAGATTTATTGAATGAATACAATACAAAATACTCAGATATACCTAGTATTCATCAATTTCCACTTTAATTTATCCGAACTTGATAGATGTTTAGGCCTGTAGATTGTGCATTTTCTGAAAATCTGACCCATGTACCTTAATTGATAATACCAAATCCAATTGTTATAATTGAGACATTACTATTTATTAAGATAAACACATGCATGTACAAATTGAATCGGAATATAAATGTGCTTAATTATCTCTATATGGCCAATAAAAACATTAAAAAAAAAATATACTTGCCTCCTCACCTAAAACCCTGCCCAGACACAGCCGATTTCCCCCCCCCCCCCGATTTGTCCCCCCCCCCCCGGCCCATCCCCCCCCCCCCCCCCCGATTGCCTCCCGATTTGGGTCTCCCAATGAATTCTATGATTTCATTTCAAATCCTGGTTCATGTTATTTCGAAAATACAAACCAGGATTTAAAATGAGATAAGAGTGCATGGTAGACTACTCTATTGCTGGCATTTGGGTATAGTTGCTACTTCACAGAATAAATGAACGCCAATTACGTTTTCTCTATCTTGTCATCATTAAAGATTACTATATAATTGGTTTGAGAGATAGGTAGCTACGTTATCACCGGATTGTGTTAGACCCTGCCCACACAGAGCCGATTTGGCCCCCGATTGCTCCCCGATTTGGGTCTCCTGATGAATCCTAGTATTTCATTTCTAGTCCTGGTTGGTATTATTTAAAAAATATAAACCAGGATTTGAAACGAAATCATAGGATTCGTTGGAAGGCCAAAATCGGGGGACAATCGGAAGGCAAATCGGTTGGGTGTGGGCAGGGTTTTAAGCACACTGAACTAAACCTTCTTCATCTCATATTTCATAATGACATTCTCTAATTATTGGGAAATGCTACCCTTGCTCGTGCCTGCAGCTGATTTGGCAATAGAAAGCTTCAGGAGCCGGTTGCAGAACAAAACCTTACTTAAATTTCCCTTCCTTTGCTACATTTCCTTGCTAAGCAGCCGGTAAGGAACGTTTAAGGAATGAATTTGCTATACAGACAATGCTATTTATTATTCCTACAGTGGAAATTTCCTATATAATCAAGGGAAAATAGCTTTCAGTCTCAGCAAGGAATATTTCAAGTAAGGATTTCTTCCGCAAGAGGCACCACTATAGGTGTACATATGTGTAGATGGATTGGGGTGGGTGACCATGTGTGAAAGGGAGGAGGGAGGGCGGGAGGGCGGGAGGGAGGGACAGTTAGGGGGCGGTAACACGTATTGATCCACGTGTTTAGGAGTGTTGTAGCACTGGGTGAGTGACAGTTAGGGGTTGTACATTCTGCTGCTGCTGCGTTTGTTGGTTGACCAGTCAGGCGTGGCGGCTCAGACAGTTTCCTCGCCAGGGTCAGAATTTCACAAAATGTACAATTGGCAGATCTACACATTTACTAAATTCTGCTAAATTAGGCTGCAATTTGGTCAATACTAGGTAAATTCGAGTATATTCGGCATTGCATTGATTATAGCAATCTGTTTGGTTAGGTTGAACTGTATTTTGAACTTTATTTTCGTCTTAAATGTGCGTTATTTGAGAAGATTAGTGAAGACGAATTGTACCTTTTCTGAAATTCTGACCCACCAACGGCTTGTCGCACGCTCCACACTGACATATATATATGTAAGATTCAATACAATTTCTGTAGAACCCCGCAGACTCTGTTTGTGTCCAAAATTTGTATTTTTAAAGTTGATAATTGATGATGTATACTGTCCGCATTAGAGGGAATATACAGAGATTGTTATAGTATCTAAGTTGTTACCTTATGTTTAATGGTAATGAAGAAACCAGTAATTTATGGTTATGACAAAACATCTGTCCATACAAATTGTGGTACAAAACTATGTAGCCATAATAAAGGAAGTACCAAAAATGTGATAGGTTTCAGGAAAATGAGTCACAAGTCGCAAAATTCATTTTTTAAAAGTCATTTATTCAGAAGATCTCCTTTTTGGAATGTTTTCTTCTTTGGAGTATCTAGTCATATAGGGCTTATGAATACATGAATCAAATTTCAGGATAGTGTATTAAGTATATCTATGCATTTCTAAGATCATCCTATGGAGTAAATTTACCTACTTTACCAGTAATTATTCACCCAAAATTATTGATTTTTTTTTTCAAAAATACAAATATCAAACTTAAAATATAGAAATACTTATTTAATGTCCTTAATGTTTACCACCATTGGAATCGCGTTGATCTCATCTTTTCAAATATGGTGATATCTCAAAATGTATTTTTTGCGACTTATGACTCATTTTCCTGAAACGCATCACAAATGTATTTTCAAACGTAACTTAACAGTATTGATAAGGGGGATGCAAACTTATTCCAGCGGACGTATCATTTATTAATGTAAATGAGAATGTCTTGGAGTACACCACAGACTTAAATACTTTCAGTCAAACATACGAGCAGACAACTTACGAGTACATAGATGGAACATAGCAAGGGGGAAGTCTGTACACTTGTTATTGACCGAGGGAGCGCGGGAAGATAGACGGCGTTAGCCCGAGATCTTCTGTGCTCTCGAGGTCACTAACAAGTGTACAGACTTCACCCGAGCTTTGTTCCATATTTATTACACCCCATTAATAAATAAAAAATATAAATAATTAAAAGTAAAAGAAGTAATTTAAGTTTTTGGTGGACCTACTTGTTGTATGTGCCAAGGGTGACATAACTCACATGTTATGCACCACTTTGACCAAGTGTGACATACAATGCTGAAGGTATAGGAAGCAACAGCACAGGGGTGTAATAAAATGATATTGTACTGCAACAATTTTCAAATGAATCACTAAGTTGATCACTCTAGCTGCTAAAGTACCTTTCCTAGTATGTTATATCAGAGAATTTATGAACTAATGGAACAACTGAATGTTATGATGTAAGAAATTATAAGCGTAAAAATGTATCATAGATTAACCTAGTATTATTTAGGACGCAATGGAAGACCTGCTTTGGAGAATTGTCTGCCCTATTCGTGCTTATGTAACTGTTATTGAAACATGAATAACAATTCAATATAAATGTATATTTAATGAAACCTTGCATCTTTTATGCCATGGTAGAAACTGAGGTCAGAATGTAGAATGTCATATTATGTATTATGTAGATGGGTCAGATTTTCAGAAAATGTACAATTGGCAGCTGTACACATTTAGTAAATTCTGCTAAATTAGGCTGCAATTTGGTCAATACTAGGTAAATTCGAGTATATTTGCCATTGCATAGATTCTAGCAATCTGTTTGGTTAGGTTGAACTGTATTTTGAACTTTATTTTCGTCTGAAATTTGGGTTATTTGAAAAGATTGGTGAAGTTGAATTGTACATTTTCTGAAAATCTGACCCATATTATGTACACTCTCTAGATCCATCTTTCTTTCTCTTCCTCTCTCTTTCTTTCTGTTTCTTTCTCTCTGTCTCCATCTCTTTCTCTGCCTCTTCCTCTCTCTTACGCTCTCTCGGTCTTTCTCTCTTTCTGTGTGTATGTGGGTCAGATTTTCAGAAAATGTACAATTCGTTTTCACTAATCCTCTCAAATAACCCACATTTAAGACAAAAATGAACTTCAAAAAGTAGTTTAACATGACAGAACTGATACTTTAAATCAATACGATACCAAATATACTCAGCTATACCCGGTATTAATCGTTTTTAGCCAAATTCAGCAGAATTGCCTTATTGTGTACAGCAGCCAATTGTACATTTTCTGAAAATCTGGCCCATGTGCGTCTCTCACATCCATCATATCGCCTGTATACGTACGTTTTATAGTGTGCTATACGTGCTGTATTGCAGGAAAATGAGTTACAGGTCGCGAAATTGATATTTTTCAGTGTTTTTTACAGGATCACTTTTATTTAATGAAATGTTCTGATTTCTTGGGCTTGGCACTCTTAGTCGCATGTACCAAATTTCAGGACATTATATTAAATATATCCCTACGTTTTAAAGGTTTTTGTGTGGAGTATATTTAGTTACTTAAACATAAATATATCAAACATGAAATATAGAATATTGAGTCATCCTTCATGTTTACTATCAATCATCGCAATCGGCTTGATCTCATCTTGTCAAATATGATGATATCTCAAATCCATTTTTGCGACTCATTTCCCTGTATTATAGCGAAACTCCACTAGAGGTAAAACGGCGGCAACAAATTTTGTTGTTGCCCACTAACATCCGTTCAATTCATGTTTGCAATGAAAACGCAAATGGAGGAGTGTCAGATGTGTTGCCACATTCTCTGGAATCTGTTTCTTTCTGTATGGATATTTGTTGCAACAAATTAGTGGGCAACAACGAAATTTGTCGGCGACGTTTTTCTCTCAAGTGGAGTCGCCCTATAATACATCAAATAATAGGGCGACTCCACTATAGAAAAAAAACGGCGCCGACAGGCAAAACGTGTCGCCGACATGCCTAAAAGTTTGGCGCACAAAAATCATTAGTGGAAGAGGGGTAAAATAGGTTGTCGGCAACATATTTATTTGTTGCCAACAATTGCAAAATATCTAACTTGATAATATATTTAGTCGCAAAAAATTCGTCGCAGCCGTTTTTTGCCGTTTTTCCCATAGTGGAGTCCCTGCTTAATGTGTGTACAGGACTAGAAATATGTCATAATCATACAACCAACTGCTAATTTCACGACTATTTAGTAAGTAACCAAGTAATGGTTAGTATAATCTGGAATTCAGCATTACCCGATCAGTAATGGTCTGAAGCAATTACTGAAGTCAATTACTTTACAAATGTATTATTTTTGCACTTGGATCTAAAGCCAAACAGATAAATTATGTATTTGAGGAGGTCAACGACATTCAACATGTGTTACTTAATTGTGCGGGCCCGTTGCTCTGTTTTCTCTCTAACTATGTCTCCATTGGAAGTGTATGGCGAAATAGTTAGCAAGAAAACAGCGCTCTGATACATCATTAATGTGGAAATGACTTGGTTTATGAGGGAAATAGATATGCTTGTGGATACGAAGTAATGAAGTGGGTCAGATCTTCAGAAAATGTACAATTGGCCTTCACAGATCCTCTCAAATAACCCAAATTTAAGTCAAAAATCAGGTTCGAAATACAGTTCAACATAGCCAGACAGATTTATTCAATGAATACAATACAGAATACACTCAGATATACCTAGTATTTATCAATCTTCACTCTAATTTAGCAGAATTTGATAGATGTGTAGAACTGTAGATTGTGCATTTTCTGAAAATCTGACCCATCTAGAACTATCTATGGCTCTGTTGGTGATCTATCATCGAGGTGATTTATTGGTAGAATATGGCATCCGTGTAGTACAATGATCTATGGTGTGGACTGTTTCTGGTAAGTATAGACTATATGGGTCAGATTTTCAGAAAATGTACAATTTGCAGCTCTACACATTTAGAAAATTCTGCTGAATTAGACTGCAAAATCGCCAACATTAGGTAAATTCGAGTATATTTGGTATGACATTGATTCCAGCAATCTGTTTGGTTAGGTTGTACTGTATTTTGAACTTTATTTTCTTCTGAAATGTGGGTTATTTTAACCCAAATTTCAGATGACAATAAAGTTCAAAATACAGTTCAACCTAACCAAACAGATTGCTAGAATCAATGCAATGCCAAATATACTCGTATTTACCAAGTATTGACCAAATTACAGCCTAATTTTGCAGAATTTACTAAATGTGTACAACTGCCAATTGTACATTTTCTGATAACCTTACCCTCATAGTGATGTTAGAAGTAGAAGGTCCGGTCCGAAAAGCTGCCGATTTCCAGTTAGTTACTGAAAAACATTATGTAAAGCAAAATGGAAATAAAGTTTCAACAACAACACCAATATATTCATTTTTGCTGGTATAGCAATAGGACGGAGCTTTCTACATGTAGGTCTTCCAGGGCATCCATGAACAATTATAAGATAAGGCAGTGGTAACAGAGTGGGAAACAGTAATAATGGGTATAAGTACATAAGTAATAATAAATAATGAGATCATGTGTTTGTCTTCCGACCGTTAATTACTCGATAGTTAGGATGTCATTTTTGAATAAATGGAGTTTGGGATAGAGAGAGGGCAAACAGAAAGGGAGAGACAGAGGGAGAGAGGGAGGGGAGACACAGAGGGAGGGGGCGTCAGCTGGACAAAGAGAGAGAGAGCGAGAGAAAGAGAGGGAGAGAGGAGAGGGAGAGAGGAGAGGGAGAGGAGAGGGAGAGAATAGGATAGATGGAGAGAGAAAGACGGGCGAGAGAGTGAAAGAAAGAAAAGGGGGACGAAAAAAAGTGAGTGAGAGGGAGAAAGAAAGGGAAGGAAAGGGGCGCGCACACACATCGAAAGATCACGGATCCATCTAAAAGGATTAGTGCCTGTGAGCCTAGTGCATACTTCAACACACTATAGACGTATACATAATATTATGCTAAATAGAAAAAGCCACAAACATATACAAACTGAGAGAGAAAGATAAGTGCCATCCTTTACGACTGAACAGTTTCATTGCTTCATCAATAATTCAAAGCCAAATTGAGTCGGGGTCAGATAGTGAGAAAATGTACAATCGGCAGCTCGACACATCTGAGCATATTCTGTTAAATTAGGCGTAAAAGTGATAGATAAAGGAGAGTGTTTAGTATATTCGGTGTGGCGTCGAATTAAAAGGTCTCTTCGGTTATGTTGAACTGTATTTGGAACCAAATTTTTGTCTTCAACTTGAGCTATTTGTGTGGATTGGTGAAAACGAATTGTACATTTTCTGACAACATGACCCATCGGTATATTCCTTAGTTCGTCATGGTACTATTGCTATGATTTTATAGCCTTTTAGTTATTCATATTTTGTTGTTTATAGGCTTGACTTGTAATGCAAACTTTCACTTATCTCGCCATCATATATTCGCGGCCTCATGCATAAATGATAAAGTGTTGTGATCATATATGTGATAAGTCGCAAAAAATGCATTTTGAGATACCATCATATTTGAACAGATGGAATTAGGCACATTTTAACATTTGCGAATCTTATAAGTCCTTTTATATCTAGGGCCTATATACATACAGGTCGATTCCAGAAATTTTAGTGCGATTTTGATGTTTTTCACGTTTTATTCAATAACGTGGTCAATTTTGGTCGTATAAACTTACAAATAGTATTATGGATTCCTTAGAATATACTGCATAATCCAAGATAATGCTTTATTTTTTCAAAAGTGTTTCATTTCATTTAGTGACGATTTTCGTTTTGACCGTTCCATACGAATACACACAAAAGTAAGAAAAAATAAAATAACCAATTAGTTCTGTATGGACTTTGATATTCCATATTAAAGAACATATCTGCCCCTATCGATGCAATTATTTAAGGTTTCAGATTGGCTTATGTTTTTGTCCTTATGATGAGAAATGTTATTTTGGCTAAAATAAAACGTTCCAACGAATACATCTTCTAACTACTATAAAAAGAAAACTTTTCATATTTGATCAACTCCCTTTTGCATTTACATTCAAAATCGTTAGTTTGATATCCAGAACAAATCTCGTGATTCCAACATCATTCCTCGATCAGTAAATTATAATTTTATGAAAAGAATCCATACGAATACATGATTCCGACGAATACACATTAAAAAACTGGCTGGGAAGTACAAATTTTGTATTCTCATTGTCAAACATAGTCTCCTAACTAAAGGATTGAGTATTTATTTCATTTATATTAAGGTATTTTATTCAGAAAGGATGTATCAACAAATAAACCATTCCATACGAATACATAATTGAACTGATGTATTCGTATGGAATGCTGTATTCGTATGGAATGCTGTATTCGTTGGAAACACTTATGCGGTTTTATATAAAGGTGCTTATGCTTTGAACAAATATTTACAAGAAAAGGTATTCAAATTCCACATTTTTGTATCTGGATTATTAATAAATTGGGTTATAAAGAAAAAAAACGATCCATACATATATATATGTATTCGTATGGAATGTTTGACCAGGCTCCAATGATTTGGAGGCTTGTATCTGGAAAAATAATTGACCCAGGTTATGGCAAATTGATAGTCATATAGCCCGATGCAAGTCCTTTCTTCCTTATAAATATGAAAACAATCAAAGTATTTATTTATTTTTACCAAAAATCTCAAAATCGCACTAAAATTTCTGGAATCGACCATCATGTATATATGTATGTTTGATAAAATAGTGCCTGATATGGCTTGATTTCTGGAAAAGTAAAGCTAAATGTGTACCTTTAGGAAAGCCCCCTTATAACTGCAGATAAGGATGGTGAATGTCTTAGACGGGTAAATGTCCGAGATGATAGATATCCTTGCGGGGTAATGTCCAGGATGGTAAAAGTCGGCGGGGAGATGTCCGGAAGGTGGTTGTCCTGACACCCATTAATATAGGTCTACTTCTATTTAAATATTTTTATTCCAGCCAAACATTACACTCTCCCGCCCGCCGTATCCGTGCGATACGAAATGACAAGTTTTTTCGTCTTCAGTGAGACGTTGTTTGTCTACAGAGCACCGCGAACGCTACTGGTGAGCTGTGGTGACGAAATTGCGCGAACTTCTGAGACGAAAAACGGTCATTTGAATCTTGGAGACGAAATTTGGATACGCTCTGTATTCGCGCTGCGTTTTTCGTATTGAGTTTTGGATGTGTGATTAGTAGATGGGTGAGATCAAAACGTTCTATCACGAGCAATATCATAATGAATAGGCCCTAGTAGTTTAAAAGCATGAATGGTCGACTAGGATAAATGATAAGCAGACGTTGTGTAAACTATTAGTACATTTGGTGTAAGTGTATTGGTATAATTCTGGAAGTGGGTGGAATTATAAAAGGAAGGATGGATAAAAGGATGGACATCAGGATAACCCAACACCACAACAATTCTGTGCTGCATTCATTCATGATTCAGAGTTATTGTGGAACAGAAGCTTCTTGTCCAAAGCAAAGGGAGTAATTGCCAGGAAGATCTGGATTCCATGCTTCTCCAATTGGAAAATAGTTCTTCAACCAAGAAATCATCTAAAAACGGTGATACTCTTTCCAATTATGTCAGTCAAGAGATGAGAAATGATTATCCTTATAGCTTGATAATTTCGAATTGCCAACATTTCCTATACCTCAATGATCAAACACTGTATATATCAATGTCGGGAACTACATATGTATTGCACACATAAAACTCATTTTATTAACAGGAACACAAAAGAAAACTGTGATGGGGTGAGGTGAGGAGAAGTGAGATTGTTTCTCCAAACCGGGCGGGCGGAAGGTTAGAGATTTATGATAAAAGGTGGGGTATGGGTCTAACATACATGTATACAATGAGCGCCCATGCATATGGTATATTTTTAGCAACCTCGCATGGATAAGCAGAGCTAACAATACACATTGTTAGCGCTACTATAAAGGCATTCTTTTAGTTTCTATCTAGGTCAACTTGTGTGGCCAATGTTTACCTGGGTTTTGCACGCACCCTTGTTTCGCGTGACCTAGTAATCCCTAGTAATATAGTGCTGCTATATGTGACTGACCATCCATACTATCATGGCCGTTCTTGGACCATACCCCCGGCCGACTATGCTGGACAACTGAATGAAAAACCCAGGTGAGTAATATCTTTTGCATAACATTATTATACACAGTTTTTACTCACCATTGAACATTAGATTTCAAATATTTTTTCAGTTCCGGCAGACCAAGTTTTATGTTTTACTGAACACAGCAAGCCCAGTCACCAGTAGTGAATAACCTCAAGGGGAGGGGCAGGGTAATAAGGGGGAAGGACGGGAGAAAAGCTTTCGAAAATGTTTGAAACATAATTGATAATTGTATTCATTGTAGAATGCATATTAGCAGATCATTAAATAAAATATTGAATCGAATGTAATCATGTAAGTGTGCATAATGAGGGGGGGGTCAAGGAGAAAGACTTCAAAGAGGGAGTATTAGTAAGGAGAGAGGAAATAGAGAGAGTGGGAAAGAGATATAAGAGAGAGAACGAAAGAGGGGGAGATGAGAGGTGTAGGAGTAGGCAGACGGGGGGGGGGGGGGGTTAGCGGGGAGAGAGGGAGGGGGGGGGGGGGTAAACATGAAGTGTATCTAATAAGTGTTCTTTTCAGTTTGATTTTTTTTATTTTGAAAAGAAAGAGTTGACAATGTTTCTGGATGGGTAATTACCAGTAAAGTAACTAAATATACTCCATATGAAGGCCTTCAAAACGCAAGAATATAATTTAATACAATGTTCTGAAATTTGGCACGTAGATGACTACAAGTGCTAAACTCTCCAAACATCAGAATATTCCAATGAAGAGATCTTATGAAAAAAAAAACACATAGAAAATTATCAAGTTTGCGACTTGTGGCTCATTTTCCTAAAACACATAAAATATATACCAATCATCTTTTTAGCCCAGAACAGTCACATATGGTATTGGTCGTGAAACCAATAGAAATGATTGTAAATATTGTTTTATTAGAGATATTTTGTTTTCGTCACTATTACTGCCACTGTGGCTATATCAAAATTGATATTTATTGCGCCAAACTGATTTTCCTTTATTTAATGAATATTAACCCAATTTGTCTGTTTCTTCAAGGGAAGTTCTTATCTCTGGTGATGGAGGGGCACCCCTGCATAGCTCACATTCAACGCCACGAATAGACTATGAAAACATTTCAAATCTAAGAGATGGATGACAACGTAACGTTTAGGAATTCTAATTCGTCTGCACCCATTGGAGAAATATGATTCACCAGATTTGGACATGATGAAGACTATTGTACATGTTCCATGACAAAAATAAGTATTTTGCAATGATGTAATAATTATTTTAATTTATAGATTAATTATTTATGCTATTATAGCTCAATGTGATCTAGATTATATCATAATATTTATTACCCAAGATGCATTATGTGCCATTATTTTTCATGATTATTGACAAATGTGATGTGTCGTCCAAAGCTGGTGCCTATATCAAGCAGTATTACTGCGAGAATTTACAATCTTTTAATTTGCCCTGTGTTGGTACTCGTAAGTGTGGACGAGTGCACCTGAAACTGCTATTGAATGTTTGATATCCTCTGTATAGATCAGTCTGCATTATGGAAATAATTCGTTACGGAAATTATGCGTTACGGAAGTTATGCACAACATTTAGGCAAATGACCTGAGACAACAGTGTATATTTTCTCATGTATATAGAAGATACTAATATGTATGTATCTGTGACTGGACTGTGAAATAATAATAAAGGACTAAAATGTATGTATTGTAACCATTGTCTTTTCTTCTCTTTTGCCGATAATAATGCATCTTTTCTTCATACAGCATGGTACAGTACAGTACATTAATTGCAATATAATACCGGATATAAACAAACCATTAATTAAAGCGAATATTTTCCGTTTTCACCCTGCCGCCCCCCATGCGAAATTCACCGTCCCCGTCCCCCCCTGAATCCTGGCCCACCACGCTACCACTGCACTAAAAATAGATTTTTGAGTGCACGAATCGCTGATACGAAAAACGCTGCGCGAATCGCCGATACGAAAAACGCTGCGCGAATACGCTGAGACGAAAAATTTCGTATCAAAAGTGGGGACAAGAATTTCGTATACAATTTCGTATCGCGCGGATACGTTGTCGCGCACAGTGTATGTATTGTACACTATTCTCAGTTGTAGATACAATAGGGGATTTGCATAGCCGCCAGTTTGAATCTTGATTCGCATGGAATTATGGGACTAATGGTACAGACTAAAATCTATAGAAAACAGTTTATATTCAGCATGGACTATTTATCAATGCTCTAATGTCAATATCCATGTGTTATACATGTTCCAATAACACAAGCCCCCATCTTTCCCATCATGCATTTGGTTTTTATATATCATTTACATAAGCTATGATATTGGTGAAAACATTCTTGGAATTTTTGATAAAAATATTGGAAAATATTTGAATGTCAGATTTCATCAGAATCCATCCCAGGATGCATTGTAACAGCAGGTCCTAGGTATGACCATAAAGTGCATTTATGTCTCTTTTCTCTGTCTCTCTCTCCCTTCTTCTCTATCTCTATTTCCTGCTTCCCTCTCAGCTCTCCCGCCCTTGATATAACCATATTAAATGTGTTGATAAGGGCGTAAAGCAACCAATCTCACTCCCTCCCTCTCAGCTCTCCCGCCCTTGATATAACCATATTAAATGTGTTGATAAGGGCGTAAAGCAACCAATCTCACTCACTCCCTCCCTCTCAGCTCTCCCGCCCTTGATATAACCATATTAAATGTGTTGATAAGGGCGTAAAGCAACCAATCTCACTAACTCATTCACTGCATTGTAACAGACATGCGCAGTCGCACATGCAAGTCCCCTATTTAACAGGTGGAAATACCTTATATGTGATGTGTTTCATGAAAATGAGTCATAAGTCGCTAAAAATAGATTTTGAGATACCATTATATTTGGAAAGAGGAGATCAAGCAGATTCCAATGATAGTAAACAGTCTAATAATCTAATAAGTATTTCTAGATTTTAAGTTTGATATTTTCGTTTTTGAAAAAAAAGTTTCCAATATTTCTGGGGGTCAATAAACAGTAAACTAACTAAATGTAGTCCACATGAGGACCTTTAAAACTAAAGGATATATTACATAGATTGTCCTGAAATTTGATACATCGATTGATATAGCTATAAGTGCTATACCCTCCAAAAATTAGAACATTCAAATAATGTGATCTTGTGAAAAAAACTTTGAAAAATATCAATTTTGCGACTTATCACTCATTTTCCTGAAACACATCACATATGACCCAAGTTGAATTTTTATAATATACGACTACTAAGGAGCATTTTAACGCAAATAGTTGAATTGGTGCTGTATAAATAAGTTATTTGCGCAAATACATTTTGTATCTGAATCCATCCGAGTGAGAAAAAGAAGTTTACAATTTAAAATTTAAAATTTAAAATTGTTTTAGATTAAGTTTCTTATCAAAAAATATCAAATTAGTTTCTGGAGACGATAGTTAAGGCCAATCAGGAAAACCTGCGAATGAGCAGAGGGTTTCAACCTATTCGATTATTGACTCCACATTTATGTAACTGTATAACTTATTTGAATAAAAAGTATTATATATATATATATATATATAAAATTCATCATTCAGGCGACGTCGGACCGAGCTCTGCTTCTGAATCATTAATAATTAAGTTTTTGTTTGTTTTTGTTTTGTTATTTTTCTGCTGAGTGACAAGGCGAGATGTTTTGTTTGAACAACCTGAGAAGGAGTAATACAAATCATTCCTACCCAGACATGAATGTTGAATTAACTATTATTTTATGTCGAAGTCTTAAAGTCAAAATCTTTAAGAATATAATGACAGTATCAGTCCCTTCTCCAAGGGCTTCAGTGCTGTCTACACCATAGGCCTACTCACTGTTTGACTTATATAGAACTGAAGTTATCAATATTTCGCAATAATTACAAATGTCCATATTCGACTGACTGAGGAAGTGAACAAGAGGCTGTGCACTCTAGGTCCAAACCCTCAAATCAGATCAAGAATGATATGTCAGTTTACTTTGCTAATCGTTTTCTTGGCCTAGGACTCGGTGTTTTAATGAGACTATAATGAGATTTTGCGGTCTTAATGGAATTATAATGGCACTTTGTGGTTTGAGGTGAGAGGATTTCCCTACGTTTGAAGGGACTCTCAACTTTGGACCAAGACTGTGTAAGCGATAATCAGAGACAAAACCAATGCTGCGAAGGATTTCGGTGATCACCAAAATAAAGTTGTAGACTTTTATGATGCTCTGCAGCAAGACCAAAAGGGTGGAATTCTTCCAAACACTAGTTAAAATGATTTATTATATGCGGATTCCTTTTGAGAGGTGTAATAATAAGATTTTTATCGGATGTGTACGATAACACTTCAAATTGGGGTTTCTATTGGCTTTTAGATACTTTATGACGATTCAAAACTAAAAAACAAAGGTTTATATATGAATATTTGCCTATGCTATAGGGGCATATAATAAATGTGATCTGTTTCAGGAAAATGAGTCCTAAGTCGCAAAAAAAAGATTTTGAGATACCATTATGTTTAAAAAGAGGAGATCAAGGCGATTCCAATGGTGGTAAACATTAAGGACATTAAATAAGTATTTCTATATTTTAAGTTTGATATTTTTATTTCTGAAAAAAAAGTTTTCAATATTTTTGGGTGAATAATTCCTAGTAAAGTAGGTAAATTTACTCCATAGGATGACCTTAGAAATGCATTGATATATTTAATACATTATCCTGAAATTTGGTTCATGTATTCATAATACCTATATGTCTAGATACTCCAAAGAAGAACAAATTCCGAAAAGGAGATCTTGTGAATAAATGACTTTTAAAAATATGAATTGTGCGACTTATGACTCATTTTTCTTGAAACACATCACAAATAGTGAATGGAACTGGGTACACAATCTCGTCCAATAAATATTCAATTACTAGTACCTCGTTCCATTCTCTCTATATATACCTCCGGTTACATTGACAACAAGAGTGGGAAGAAATTCAATTCAAAGTATTCTTTGTATTAAAATCTAAAGTATAACGATTGATATTGACCTTGATGTATAGAAATAAGTAAAGCTTTCAAGGTTATATAACCATTTTCAAATTGGCGAATACACTCTATCACTTTTGTGAAATGTTGCCCAATAAATCTTTGATAATAAAAAAATGTCTGTTGTACAATAAATCATATATCGGGCACCATGAATAAAAGAATCATTCTTGGCAATCAATGATTCCCTGAACTGGCATGTATCAGGGCCCGTTGCTCCGTTTCTCGCTATTTCCCCATTGAAAATGTATGGGAAATTAGTTAGCGAGAAACGGAGCAACGGGCCCCACTGGTACAGCCATAACATTACAGTGACGGAAACAAATCGCTTTTTTTGCTTTTTTTATTTAGTATTTTATACAGTGTATCCTCAGACAAATGACAAATAACCCAAATTTAAGGCAAAAATCAGGTTCAAATACAATTCAACATAACCAGGCAGATTTATTGAATGAATACAATACAGAATACACTCAGATATACCTAGTATTTATCAATTTTCACTCTAATTTAGGAGAATTTGATAGATGTGTAGAACTGCAGATTATGCATTTTCTGAAAATCTGACCCAGGTATACAAAGGTACAACAACATGTGAATAGCTGATATGTTGTATGTTGTTGTGTATATGGGTCAGGCCGTCAGGAAATGTACAATTGGCAGCTCTACACATTTAATAATTTCTGTTAAATTAGGTTGAAAATGCTAAATCCTACATATATATCAGAGTATATTAATTTTGGTATTGCTTAGATTCAGAAAACCTGTCCGTTTGTGTTGAGATATGTTATAAACCTTATTTCTGTCTTAAATTCTGTGTTAGTTGCTTGAGAGGATTGGTGAAGACGAACTGTACATTTTCCGACGTCCTCACCCATATTTTACCCGAATAAAATTTGTCGAAACAAAGCTTTCAAGCAACCCGAATATAAATGTGATGTGTTGTAGGAAAATGAGTCACAAGTCGCACTAATGGATTTTGAGATATCATCAGATGTGAAAAGCTGAGATCAAGCCGATTCTAATGATAGTAAACATTAGGGCATCATATATATACAATACGTACTTAAGTATCTTAAGTTTGATATTTTTATCTTTGAAAAAAAAAGGTTTGCAATATATCTGGGCGGACAATTACTAGTAAAGTAGCTAATACACTCTATAGAATGACCTTAGAAATGCAAATATACATTTAATACAGTCTTAGTACACTGTCCAACCACATACAAATGTAATATCTCCTAAATGTTGTCAATCACCAATAGTCAATCACCAATAAGTGTACCACCTAAGTGTAAAATGTAAAACCTTAAGCCAAGCCATATTGCGCTCCCTGAATATTCTATGCAAACTGTAAGAAGTGTAGAGAATCATCCTTAGTCAATGACTCTGGTGATATTGTCCTCTACAAAACTGCCTGTAAATCAAGCTATAAAGAGGCCGAGGACCTCCCACTAGCCGGAGATTTGCTCTTTAATGGCAAACTTATTGCTAATAAAAGTTTTTCAATTCAATTCAATTCAATCAACTAACAGCTCTAAGCACCCCAAAAGTGAGAATATGACCACAAAGAGTTCTTCTGAAAAATGGCAATTTTTCGACTTGAGATTCATTTTCCTGCAACACATCCCACATGATCTAAAACGCACATTTAGTTGTATTAAATGTGCGAGCCTGGGTGACCTGACTCACGTACACAACACACACGTATAAGGTTACGTCTAGGTGCAGCGGTCGTTAGGCTACGTACTGGTATTTCCCTAATACTGGACAACAGATGATGGCCTTATTATTTATGCTCATCCAATTAGCATGCCCGCTCATTATTGATATAATCCAGTGTTACCGCTCCTATAGCATATATGGGTCAGATCTTCAGAAAATGTGCAATTGGCAGCTGTACACATTGAGTAAATGTTGCTAAATTAGGCTGTAATTTGGTAAACACTAGGTAAATTTGAGTATATTCGGCATTGCATTGATTATAGCAATCTGTTTGGTAAGGTTGAACTGTATTTTCAACTTTATTTTCGTCTGAAATTTGGGTTATTTGAGAAGATTAGCGAAGTTGAATTGTACATTTGCTGAAAATCTTACCCATATGTGCTCATAATATGCTTACCTGGCCATCGCTTTGTTTACATGGTAACCATGGTTACCGGGTCTGGCTGTGGTCAATATGTGGGTATAGTTGGAGCGTACATACGGTCTCCTGACAGTGGTAAAATAATATATGGTTACACAACACTTTTATAGTGGAGAGCTAAGTGATGTGATACAGAAAAATGAGTTACAAGTTGCAAAGGAATTATATTTTTCAAGGGTTTTTTTTTCTCACAAAAACCATGCTTGCTCAGATGTTTTCATTTGTGGGGTGTTTAGTGCTGGTAGTAGGGTCAGATTCTCAGAAAATGTACAATTGGCAGCTCTACACATTTAGGAAATTCTGCTGAATTAGGCTGAAAAATGATAAATACCGGGTAGATCTGAGTATATTTGATGTCGCGTTGATTTAAAATATCAGTTCTGTTATGTTAAACTGCATTTTGAAGGTTATTTTTGTCTTAAATGTGGGTTATTTGGGAGATTGATGAGAGGTGAATTGTACATTTTTTGAAAATCTGACCCAGATGCTCTTGGTGCAAAAGAAACATAAGACAAAAAAGAGACAAAAGGTATACATATACTAGCTGTCTGTGAATTATATTTCTATTTATTTCTTGAAGCATGATACGTCTTACATTTATAACCCAATATTCTTAACAACCAGATATGTCACATAATATGTTGTACATTGACCCAAAATTTACAAGAATGATTTTCGTTACACAATTCCCAAAAATAATTGGCAAAGTTTTCCTAATTAATTAATTGAAGTATTTTCAAGAGCATGTTCTGTATGTCAATACAGTCTTTTCCAAAGACTGAATTTCGACTATTAGAGTCTCGGTTATGTGGTGTACTCTGCTACAGAAAATACACTCATTGATTGTAATCCTTTCAACAAAACATGATACACAGACTTTATTAGAGTCGAATCACTGCTAAATACAAAATATCATTTGAAAGACAAAACATCTCATTGTGGTAAACACAAATTCTGAAACCATTAGAACTATGTTCAGCATAATCTTTATGTTCAGATAATCTACATATGTCACTGGTTATATCTGAAATGACAACACCTTTGGGCATTTGGACATGCATTTCCCTATTTCACGAATGTAATTAAGTGACAATTCCATTTAAAAAAAAACACTAATTTTTATAAGAATGTTATTCAATGTTTGCATGTCAATGAACTGAATCCATCTCAGCATGCACTGTACCACTGGATTGTAAAAGTCATGCGCAGTCGCATATGCACTCCCCCTATTGAGTAGTTCATTAAATAAACCCTTGCTTTTAAAGTCAAGTATTATACAGTATATTGGTCCGATTTTCAGAAAAAGCACAAACTACAGTTCTACACATCCATCAAATTCTGCTAAATTAGTGAAAATTGATAATTACTAGGTATATCTGATTATATTCTGTATTGTATTCATTCAATAAATATGTCTGCTTTTGTTGAACTGTATTTTAAACCTGATTTTCGACTTAAATTTGGGTTATTTGAGAGGATTGTTGAAAGTGAATTGTACGTTTTCTGAAGATCAGACCCATATACAGCAGGTACAATAACGTCACATCTACTCCTCAACTTCATAACTGACTATGAATATCTGGGTGAAGTTACCAGAAAATGTACAATTCACTTTCACCAATTCCCTCAAATAACCCAAATTTCAGACGAAAACAAGGTTCAAAATTTAGTTCAACCTAACCAAACAGATTGCTAGAATCACTGCAATGCCAAATATACTCAAATTTACCTGGTATTGACTAAATTGCAGCCTAATTTAGCAGAATGTACTAAATGTATACAGCTGCCAATTGTACATTTTCTGAAAATCTGACCCATCTATGCCCTAGCCTCCGTGCCTTCAGAATGGAGCATTTCCACGTCCGCCATTTTGAATATGATGTACATTGATTCGCAATGAAATACATGTAGAAACGGTTTTTCATGTTCAGCATAGTCTATTTCTCAGTGTCCCCATTTTAAAGGTAAATACCAGTGTTGACAGCACTGCAGCAGGCGGGAATTCAAGGAACTAATGCATGAAACAATAGAACAATGAATATATTTTGTTCAAACTTTGTCTTGAGAAATAACATGGTTGGGGGACTACAAAATGCCAAAAAAACTGGATGTTGTCATATTATTTTTGTGTTTTAGGGATGAGTGAAGTTTACTTCCATTCACTATTGATTTCAATGGGGGAAACTCATTGTGATACAAGTTTGGCTGAATAACTTTTATTTTAGTTCAATTACCCCTTATCTTTTTTAATTGAGAGGGTAGGATAACATGTCAGCAATGTATATGCAGATTTTAAAGAAAATTGTATGATTCAATCATATGATATTGGGGAAAATGCAGAAAATACCCGTTTTCTCATAGGCTTCTATAGTGAACAGTAGTAAATTTCAGTGGTCCCTGAAATAAAAACTAATCTAATGACATATGTTTTGTTTGGGCTTTATGGGTTCCGCCAACCATGTACTTTCTAAATCCAAAGTTTAAAAAAAATTCCATGATTAATTCATTTTTGTATTAAACACTGGTATTTACCTTTAATAGCAATATGTCATACATGTATGATGTCATAGCATAACCCAATATCCATCAGATAGATTAGATTAGATTAGAAAACTTTTTTATTTGACAGTTCGTCTCAAAGAAGAGGGTCTCTCCGGCTGACGGGAGGTTCTCAGGCTCTGTGTTGCTATTACAATCGATGTTATGTAGAGTACAATGTCACTCTTATCAATGACCAGAGTGAGTCTCTACAATATTTACAGTTGTTATGTGGGTCAGATTTTCAGAAAATGTACAATTCACCTTCACCAATCCTCTCAAATAACCCACATTTAAGACAAAAATGGGCTTCAAAATGCAGTTTAACATAACAGAACTGAAACGTTAAATCAATGCGATACCAAATATACTCAGATATACCCGGTATTCACGATTTTTCAGCCTAATTTAGGAGAATTTACTAAATGTGTAGATCTGCCAATTGTACATTTTCTGAGAATCTGACCCATATAATTCAACCGTTATGCAATATAGCACTCAATGTACATGATATTACATAAGTTTGAAATACGCTCTCTGATGATTAGGTACAGCTATGGACAATTTATAGACGGTTATATAAAGAAGTCATCGTTCCTGATATAGATTGCTCTAGCCTGGCTTTTAAATGAATTACCATCGACAAGTTGGTGGGCCACTTGGTGTTGGTGGGCCAACAGTTATGAAGTTCTGGAGTAGCAGATAGATAGATCGATATAGATAGATAGATAAACACATAGATACATGGATGGACAGATAGATGAACCGTTTATTTATGTTATTTCAAATCCAATTGAACAATCAATGTACCTGTATGTATGTATTTCAAATCCAATTGAACAATTATTTGTGGACCATTTCCCCATCTTAGATAGATAGATAGATAGATAGATAGATAGCCGGATAGATAGATAGACACATAAAACATAGATAGACAGAGAGACGGATGGACAGATGTCAGGCCTGTACTGAATCTACCCCAGGATGCACTGTAACATACATGCGCAGTGGCATATGCAACTCCCCTATTGTTTCTACATCGTGGACCGAATCTATATTGATGACACCTCAATACATAACATTAAATATTCATCAAATATGTATAGGTAGCGCTATAAACGGACCAGGACATAATTACAGGCTTGTCCTACTCTTAAACACACAGATCTCGACCCTGGTAAGGTTAGGTTGTAAACACTCAGGGTCAGAAAATGGACAATCGCCAACTCTACAAACTTAGTAAAGTCTGCTAAATCAAGCTTAAGATTCTAGATACTATCTGTAGGTATATTTTGTATTACGTCGATTAAAAAAGTCAATTTTGTTATGTTGAACTGTATTTTATTACTAATTCTTGTCCTTAATTTGTGGGTTATATGAGAGGACTGGTGAAGGAGAATTGTCCTGACCCAGGAAATCATCCCGTGGGGTCAGATCGTCGGAAAATGTACAATTGGCCCTCAAATAGCCTAAATTTAAAATCTAAAAATGAGGTTCAAAATACAGTTCAACATGACCGAACTGATTTTTTAAAACAAGGCAATAGTAAATATACTCAGATATGCCTAGTATTTAACACATTTCAGCCTATTTCAGCCGAATTTCTTAAATGTGTAGAGCTGCCAATTGTACATGTTCGGAAAATCTGACCCATTGGGAGATGTTGGATTGTCTAAATAAGAACCAAGACCATTACTTTTTCCGAGATTTCGTTTTATAAACAAAACAGAATCAAATACTTGTCTGTTTATAATTCCTCATAATTATTACATATTCAGTCATATTAGGATTGTGTAATGAATATTAAATATAAATAATATCAAATGTATTACACATAGGAAACAGCAATAATAATAGTAATTAATTCTTTATTTTGCACAAAAAACTACATGTTACAAAACTGTTGATACACTTCAGATAATAACATGGTCTTCCAGTGCATATATAATCTTCCCAATGTTAGGATTTCAAACATTATACCCTCTTTAATGTCCACAGACCCCTATTTTCGCTCAATTCTTTTTATGAGTATTTGTGATATTGTTCTTGGAAATGGAGTAATAATTGAATGACTAATTACTAACAATATAATGAGTGACTGACTCGAAAAGTGGGGAATGGAACGGAAATTCTTATATTTTTAAACTTTAGCTAAATGAATACAAAATATATATAGGGGCCTGGTGGCAAAAATAGCTGACCCTGCAGAAGTAAAGTTGCACCTGAAGAATACCTGTTCAATATTGGACAGTTTGTTGATCTACTGATTGGTTTGCAATAATTAGAAGATAAGTGCGAGAGAATAAAAGTTATTTCAGTCACATTTTCAAATTCATCAACTAACAGATGTAAAAGGTACAACAATGAGCAAATAATCATTATTTGTTGTAAAATATACAAGTACAGTGTAATAATTGGTGACAAATATATATAATTGTTACAATATCATTGCATGATGTTGGGGGTAGACAACAGGAAATATATGCAATCCATATAAACCATCTAGGAGAGGAAATATTTCATTTAAACCTTCCAGAGATGTTTGTACAAGAACATACTTCAAACTGATGAATGTATTATAGGGTTAATGACCAACATTGAGGACGGGGAAAGGAGCCCTGTTTGTTGCCCGAGGTGTAGCCGAACCATCAAACCTATACCATGCTACTGTGTACTATAGCATTAATACCCTCGGTTTTGGATGGTCTGAGTAGTCTGTTGCCTCGTGGACAATTCGAGGGGCGTTAGCCCCGAGAATTGTCCACCAGGTAACAGACCACTTAGACCATCCAAAACCGAGGGTATTAGTGCTTTTAGACCCGGTTTGGTCAGATTCGACTGTTATTTACCACTCACTGACTTTTATTTACCAGTTCTTTCGACGTCTATAACCCCCAAACATCAAGACCTGATTCCTGTCTGATATGGAGATTAATATGGTAAGTCTATTTTAGTTTCATTCCAACCCTAGCACTTAACAGTGCATTGACAGGTGAAAACGCATCCAAGGGCAACTATAGCTCTCCCAGGACAACTATAGCTCTACCAGGGCAACTATAGCTCTCCCAGGACAACTATAGCTCTACCAGGGCAACTATAGCTCTCCCAGGACAACTATAGCTCTACCAGGGCAACTATAGCTCTCCCAGGACAACTATAGCTCTCTCAGGGCAACTATAGCTCTACCAGAGCAACTATGGCTCTCCCAGGGCAACTATAGCAGTTACTAGGGCAACTAGGGCACAAAACGATTTTCTCTAATTATTGTACACTTGGGTTTAATAGTATTGCATGCAAAACATACACCATGGCACAAAGATTTCTTTCTATTTTAAAATGAAATATTCCAGAATCTCACGATTTCTCTAAGTCTTGTCCCTGGAATTAGTCAATGGTGACATGAACCTATATGTATATATTTAGGCAGCCATGCTGACCCAGAAAAAGGAGACAAGAACACCCCGCTTTACTAAACATAAATGTTAATCTCATCCAGACAATTCTTCCAAGCCACTCGGAATTAGCTGAATAAAAGAATATACCATTCAAGACCCTACGTTGCGTCCAATAGTCGTAATCTGTATGATGTATGTAATATTACAAACTTTTCCTCTCTTTTTTCACATATATAATTATATGTATAAATCCAAGATAGTCTGTGTCTTGATAATAAAATATCCATTAGTTCCATTGAAAATGTGTTGAAACATCTTTGAAAAAGAAATGGATATTTTAAAAAGAATATGTGGATATTTCCTATTTCATATAGATATCCTGACCTATTAGGGACAAAACATCCTACCTGTTCATTAACCTCAGTACTTTCTGTGGTGTTCAATTGCAGTAGTAGCTATCTTCATCTAACAAGCTGACTGAAAAGTCAAAAGTCTATAGTTTATGGCAGGGTAATTATAGAGCGGGGATATCTCTCTGATGTTGAGGTGTGGAAGAAGGCATATTCCATTAGTTCCTCTTAATCAGTTCACATCCCCATAAAAAACAGCTGGGCTCACCCCCCTCGACCCAATTTGGGGGGACGTTCCTCCTGTGTTAGATTTAATCCTCTCTCCTCTAAGCCAGGTCATGATAGCACATATCAAGTAGGCGACCTTTAATGGCACTTAAAATAATAAAATGAGGCCTAAATGACCAATGGATATATGGCCCTCCCTCCCCTTCCATCTACCCCTTCCCACTTCCCTCTAAAGGAAAGGAGCGCTAAACTATATATACATCATCTGACTGAAAAGTCATTACATCGTTCAGTCATAATTTGTAACTAGTTGTATGAAGCAGTCAGGTGTGCAGTCAGCAGAAGCATCCAAACCTTTATACAGAGCTTCTGGTGACTAATTCTAGCAGTCAGTGTATAACTCATGACCATCTGTGATGTGTTTCAGGGAAATGAGTCATAAGTCGCAAAATGGATATTTTTCAAAGTGTTTTTATCACAAGATCTCTTTATTGAAATGTTCTGATTTTCAATGGGTCTAGCAGTTATAGTCATATAAATCTGTGTAACAAATTTCAGGACATTGTATTAAATATATCCTTGCGTTTTGAGGCCTTCGTATCAAGTATATCTAGTTACTTTACTGGTTTACCCAACGAGAAGCATTGCAGGAGAAACATTGCAAACTTCTTACATCATATTATAAAAATATCAAACATAAAATATCGAAATACATGTTAGGTACCCTAGTGTTTACTATCATTAGAATCGGTGTGATCTGCTCTTTTCAAGTATGGTGATATCTCAAAATCCATTTTCTGTGACTTATGACTCATTTTCCTAAAACGGATTCTGTAGATGTTCAATAGGGGATTTGCATAGCCGCCATTTTGAATCTTGATTCGCATTGAATTATGGGACTCATGGTACAGTCTAAAATCTGTAGAAAACATGCCATGTTTAGCATGGAATATTTATGCATGGAATATTTATCAATGTTCTAATGTCAATATCCATGTGTTACACATGTTTCCATAACACAAGTCCCCATCTTTCCTATCATGCATTTGGTTTTCATTTTTCAAAGATCATTTATAGAAGCTAGGATTTTGGTGAAAACATCTTGTAATTTTCGATACAAATGTTGCCAAATATTTGTATGTCAGATTTCAACATAATCCATCCCAGCATGCATTGCAGTAGACATGCGCAGTGAGACATGCAAATCCCCTATTAGTCAGCAATTCTTGGCATATAAGCAGTGCCACATCTAAGTGATATCTAGCAATTCTAGCCATCTAGCAATTCTAGCCATCTAGTTATTCTAGCAATTCCATGCCTAAATATCAGGTCTATTTCAGCAGTTACTTCTACCAGATTAATATCCTGGAAACTGAAACTGAAACAGTTTTTTTATTTGCAAGACATGGAAGCAATATTTGGGTCAGAGCATCAGAACATGTACAATCGGCAGGCATACTCAGTGGAATTCTGTTAAATTATACTAAATTTAACTGTTTATACTGTTTTTGTTTCTGTGAACATGAGAATATCAGTTGTCTGAAATTGTTTCGCAAATAAAGTTTTCTAAAAAAAAAATAAAAAAAAATAAAAAAAATACTATGTATACCTCAGTATACTTTTGTTTTTTCAAAAGTTTTGACCAGGACTAGATCACCTCTCTGGTGGTCTTCCACTAGTACCTGGGTGGAGGAGGTGGTAAAACTGCAGCCATTCCTGGGTTTGAACGTAACATGCCACTAAGCATCCACCTTTTCACTCTACTATAATTGTATAGTATCTCTCTGTAAATACTTGTATATAATGAAATATTGTACAAAAGAAAACTGGGGCAAGTGAAAAGCCCTACTGCTGGGACTTGAACTACCCAGTATAAATAAAAGCTTTAAAAAAAAAGCAGACCCAGCGCTTGAGGCCACTCAGCCACACAATGTCTCCAAATATTTAGTATTGTATTGATTCAAAAAGTCTGTTTGGTTATGTCAAACTACATTTTGAACCCGAATAGAATTGTTGGTTATTTGAGACGTTTGATTGGCCAATTGTACATCTTTGGGCGGCCACACCCTAATAATAATCATCTGGAAACATTGATGTACGGGCGTGAAACATTTACCCTTAAGCTCTGGATACATGTGAGCGCTGCGACAACCGATTTAGCATTGGTCTTAAACCTGGCATAAAGTCATCTCTGCAACAGAATGTTTAGTCTGGCAAGGGTCTTAATTAATCATTAGAAGAAATGTTCAGAAATTCTCAATTTTTTTCAGCTTATTTTTAGAGACTAAGGGATAGTACTGAGCCTCTGGACCCTTGGCCCATATATCAAAAAGAAATAAGAATAAAGAAAATATATAAAAAGTAAGTTTGTTCTAAAGGTGAAAATTTCAATATTGTATGTGCTAGGACCCTGAGCATTATAATCTCTATGTTGGCACTTCTGAATGCGATGGCTCATAAAATATTTAGTGACATTTATATGCAGACCCCTAATCATACATATTTGAGGTAATTTTATTATTTTGACCTCTGAAGCACATCCTGGACATGGTTATATATCCGGGATTGACCACTTGACCTTCAGATGACCCCTACATGGACAGTGGTCAGTTAGGGCTGTCCTTCGTTAAGTATTAATATTACTTTATTCAATTTTGGCTCGATGGTAGGGCATCTGGGGATTGAATATTTGAAGGTGATATAACATCACAATACACAAGCAATGCTTTCTATACTAATTGTACTCTGACAATATCCTGTCTAACTACAAATATATCGGTTGAAAAATTAACTTCATTCAAGACCATTCCCATCCTCACATATGGGTCAGATTTTCAGAAAATGTACAATTCAACTTCGCCAATCTTCTCAAATAACCCAAATTTCACACGAAAATAAAGTTCAAAATACAGTTCAACCAAACCAAACAGTTTGCTAGAATCAATGCAATGCCGAATATTCTCGAATTTACCTAGTATTGGCCAGATTGCAGCCTAATTTAGCAGAATTTACGAAATGAGTACAGCTGCCAATTGTACATTTTCTGAAAATTTGACCCATATCATAAGCTCCCCCTCATCACTTATAGACAAAGGAATCCTTATAATTAATAGTCTGAATAAGGAGTAATCCTAGAGTTGTTGAAATGATAATAACACAAAACACTTTAAGGAATCTACAATCGAAAATAACAAGAGATCAACACAGTTTGGATCACTGCACACTATCGTGATGCACAAATGTGATGTGTTACAAGAAAATGAGTCACAAGTAGCAAAAGAAGGATTTTGAGATACCATAATATTTGAAAAGATGAGATCAAGCCGATTCCAATGATGGTAAACATTAAGAATCTCTAAGAAGTGTCTCTATATTTCATGTTGGATACATCTATGTTTGAACAAAAAGTTTGAAATATTTCTGGGTGGACAATTACGAGTAAAGTAAATTTATGTACTCCATAGGTTGACCCTCGGAACGCAAAGATATATTTAATACACTGTCTCGAAATTTACTACATGTATTTATATGACTTATGGCATGAAACCCTCTAAATATCAGAACATTCCAACAAAGAGATCTTGTGAATAAATCACTTTGGAAAATATCAGTTTTGCGACATGTGACTCATTTTCCTGTAACACATCTCAATTCATGTTTCTTCAATTATTCAATTATAAATCATATATATTTATAATTCCATGGCACAAGTAGCGAGATCAAACTATATTGATATATATCAGATGTTCTGCATATATATATCAAATATGTATGAATCAATTCCATCATTCAATAAGTTATAATATTGATGTGCAATTACTAGACATATCGATGTTACTAGGATGTTAAATTCAATCAAGCAGGAAGCAAAGTATACGAGTACAGCAGATGAACATGAAGATGACTTTACCAAACCAAACAAAATCCTCCAGTCTTGGTTCAATGACTTTCAGATGGGTAGGAAATGAATGAAACAATAGATAAAATATCTTTAGTTTTTGATCGATGTTAAAGCTGCACTCTGTTTATGTCGTTTAAAAAACTGAATTTTCTAATTTTTCTTCAATTCTTTTTTTTTCTCTCTTTCTTCCATTCTTTTCAACCCATCTTTGACCAAAGTTTCGGAGGATATTGTCTGGTCATTTTCGCTTCAGGGCCGCACAAATTCCACATTTAAATTTACATTTGAGTGAGCAGTTTTCCTGCAATGGCTTCATTTATTATCGCTCACCGGTGGCCGTTATTTGCTCGGCCCATTCAACTTCAGCAGCAGAATATTGATAGATTCATTCCTATAATTCATGAATAAGATAGAATTTGGTAAGATTTTGTTTGGGTAATAAGTGAGGCTGCAGCTATAAGATGCAAACTATTCCATTTGTCTACATGGGTCAGATTTTCAGAAACATACAATTGGTCTTCAACAATCCTCTCAAATAACCTAAATTTAAGTCGAAAATCAGGTTCAAAATAAAGTTCAACATAAACAGACAGATTAATTGAATGAATACAGTACAGAATACACTCATATATACCTAGTATTTATATATTTTTACTCTAATTTAGCAGCTTTTAATAGATGTGTAGAACTGTAGGTTGTGCATTTTCTGAAATTCTGACCCGTATGGACAAATTGTCTCCAGTATGCGATGGCCGGATGCGGTCACAAACTGGCACAAAGCAGATGAAACATCAATATAATCGATATCAGTGCCTTCTGTGGCACACCATCAACCTCCAGTACATTGCATAAGCATATGAAACCAAGATGGTATTTATTAAATTGTTGGTTATTCAAGTAGCCACTGAATGGAATGCTCAGAGTTTAAAATTGAAATGGAATGCACTCAGTTTAAATGGAATGTAGTAAATACAAATGGAATGCACTCAGTTTGTAAAGAATGTACAAGGTTTCACACAGCAATTAAAGCTATGGTGATACAGTGGACCCTCTCTATTAAGACCACCCTTGGGACTGAATAATTTTCATTCTCATTGCGAGATGGTCTCTTTAGAGGGGTCTAAATCTAATATGAGGGAATAATTTGGGGCTGGGAAAACTGGTCTTAATAGAGGGGTGGTCTCTATAATGAGGTGGTCTTTATGTGAGGTTCCACTGTACAACTGAGTGACGTTTAAAACAGAGTTATGGATACAATACATGACTTCTTCCATCTTCTATCACATAGTTTTTTTAATTTAACATATTTATACAGCCATTAGTGATTTTTCTTTAATTTAACATATCTATACAGTCATTAGTGATGAAGATATGTGAAACCTGGGTTGCTATGAGTCAGCAGTGGTCAATCCTTAATGCCGGATTATGTCAATTTTGAGGTTCTAGGGCCGGTTCAAGTGTTAAAGCGTAAGTGTAAAGAAAGTAGCCGTGTGGTCAGTCCGAAGTCGGCGTGAGGAATGACCAGAATAGTCAGGTGACAGTCACTTGCCGGAAGGTAATCAGGTTCCGCCACATATATTCCTATATATTCATATAGCACACATTTACCAATTTCTACATTGTTCAAATTAAGATTAATTGTTTTCAAGTCCTTATCAATTTCAATGAATGATTGGATATACCTCAGAAAGCGTTTATGACGCTTCTGAGAAACAATTTTCATTATTCATTAGAGATCAATGGACTCAGCTGCTTCTGATCTTATATATGATTGAGAGAGTTCATAACTTATAGTTGACAATGGATGCACCATCATCATCGATTAGGCATACTTAAACCATGAACCCATATATACCTAATGTAATATTAATATTTGATTATTGTTTAGGACCGCAAAATGGACCATAATCGATTAGGCATAGTTACACCATGACCCCTATGTACCTAATATAATATTAACATTTAATTATTGTTCAGGACTGTAAAATGTACGAGTCTATAATGAGAATCATATTATGATATATTGAGATATGGTGTTTGTAATATACAATATAAAGATTTGGTATACATCCAGGGTAACTAACAGTTGGTTAAAGGAGCGTGAATGGGTCAGACTTTCAGAAAATGTACAATTCACTTTCACCAATCTTATCAAATAACCCACATTTAAGACAAAAATGAGTTTCAAAATGCAGTTTAAAATAACAGAACTGATACTTTAAACCAATGCGATACCAAATGTACTCAGATATGCCCGGTATTCATTTTTTCAGCCTAATTTAGGAGAATTTCCTAAATATATACAGCGGTCAATTGTACATTTTCTGAAAATCTGACCCGAATATTGCATGTGTTGCGTAGAAACGAGTGTGATGTTCTAAGTGACTGAAACCAATGAGTTAGTTAAATGTTTTATTATATGCTTTAAATGATATGAATAATAAACATTTTTCGGTTGAATATTTTAATTTTGGCGTTAACCTTGCTAAAAAATATATTGGTTGCCATGACTACCACATGTAATTCACTAGTGAAATACACACTGTGCATAACTCACTCAAGATATGTTGTTCTCAGAGCAATGTGTACATAATATAAATGAAATAAACCATAAATCAATCCATCAGTACAGTAAATATGGGTTCAACTGTGTGTAAAATAATTATAATTAGTTGGTTTATTGAATTTCTTAACAAAGATTTCAAAATGTATGTTTTGTATGGGACGAGAGCAATTAGAGAAATACAGTATGAGGCGTTATTTCATCTACTATCCAACTACCTGATGGATAAAAGGAGTGTATACATATGGGTCAGGTCGTCAGAAAATGTACAATTCACCTTCACCAATCCTCTCAAATAACCCAAATTTCAGACGAAAATAAAGTTCAAACTAGAGTTCACTTTAACCAAACAGATTGCTAACGGAACCAATGCAATGTTGAATTCACTCGAATTTACCCAGTATTGACCGATCTGCGGCCTAATTTAGCAGAATTTACTAAATGTAGAATGCTGCCAATTGTACATTTTCTGAAAATCTGACCCTGGTATAGAATATACAAGTCTGACCGGTGAATGGAGGGATAGGTAATAGACTAGAATTACAGGACTGGCTGCTAGAGCTAGCGTTACCACATAATGAGACGGCACCGACAAATTAGTCTTAGGTCGAGAATAATGGATTTTGAGATACCATCATATTTGAAAATATGAGATTCAGTGGATTCCAATGATATTATCATTTAGGAAATCTAAAAAGTATTTCTATATTTTATGTTTGTTATGTATGTTATGTTGTTAGGTAGGAATGAATAATCTAACTAGGTTTCATCCTCTAGGAGGCTTTATTGTGTTATGTATGATGTAACAATGTTTTGTCTACATGGTGTTTGTATGAAGTAGTTTTCTGTTTTTCTCAAGCAGAGTATATAATTTTAGTATGCTCGTAAGTCTCCTTCGGAGATATGACTTGTAGGCAATGTATGAAGTACGTCCATATAGGACAATACGTCTTTTCATTTGATTTGTTCGTTTGTTAAATGTTTTGGCCTTTAATTGAGTAATAAAAAAAAATGTTTAAAAAAAGTTTCAATACTACTGGGTGGAGAATTACAAGTGAAGCTAGCTAAGATGTTCATACATTTATCCATTCTGCCTGGTTTTCTTAAAACCATATCATTTTGATTTTTGTCTCTTTTGTTCCTTTTTAATTATCATGAATCTCATTACAGACCATAAAAGACCAACACTGATATCTATAAGTAGTTTCCCCCAACAAACTCACATTATGTGGCCCACTGTTCAAAGACAGATTTCAATATTTGACAGTTTGAAGGACTATATATATACTCTCAATTTGTAACTTCTAATTTGTAGCGTACAATTGAACTACTTTGTAATTCTCAGACTCAACTATACAGGTTAACTAATGAGTTAGTTGAAGGAGCGTGAATATTGCTCAAGTTGCGTAGCAACGAGTGCAATATTCTAAGCGACTGAAACCAACGATGAATCAATCATTAATTAAAATAGAAAAAAATTGAGTCATAAATTTGAAGTTTACCGGTAATCTTAGTAAAAAGACAGATGGGTTGCCATGACAACCCCACAGACATCACTAGTGAAATACATACTATGCGTAAATAGATATGAGACATTAGAACTGTTTAAATCCTAGGTCTTCTTATTTTATCTGGAACAAATGTCAGGTATGATACACCACCTATCACATTGCCAGTTGTCTTACAAAAATCGCCCTTTGCATTATGATCACCTAAGCTAATTACTTTGGTTACCAAATCGTCATTACATGTCTTAGAATGTATGAAGCCAAGAAGGCAGGAACCTGAATAAAGAAGCTTTGCAAAAACAAACAAAAAATCACTCTAGATACGTTGTTTTCTGAGCAATGCATGTATAATAAAAGTAATTAACATACAAGTCTAAAGTTTGGTTGTGAATGCAGCCCAGGACAGCATGGAAGATCTGTTATTAAACAGTGGGAATTCACCCTTTTTAATTGACAAATTGCATTTAAAAAATGTGAAAATAAAAAAAAATAACAATATATAAAGGGGTCAGTTCTCTTTGCATACTTCATTGCATCAGCAGCTTGGATCTTTATGTTCATGAATTAGCAAGGCCGTAGGGAATATTTTGCTTTTCATGTTGTTACAATATTTCTGTCCATTTTTGCAACTCAAGAGGTTACATTGTTACTGCATCATTTAAGATGTGATTGAATTAAATGATAAAATTAATGTTGTCAATCAATTGCAGCAGTTAAAGAGTCACTAAATCCTGAAATATTATGAGAAAATCAACTTCTTAGATACTATTCAAATAAAATGGCCCCTGTGGTGTTTTTGTAAACTAATATTTAGTGATTTTGACTGATTTATCGGAGAAAAAATACTCCCACAGTTTTACACTTCATTCAAAGCGCCACTGTCAGTCTACGTTTGGTGCAAAGTTTTGAAATGAACATGCAATGTACTATATTTCAGGCCACAATCTGACGTCACACAGGACTCTCAGTGCCCTCTTGTGTTAAACAAGACTTACTTTACCTCCTGCTTTACCTTAGCTTTTTTAACTTTAGTGGCTAAACGTTAGTTATAGATGAAGATAACAAAATTGGGATTTTGGTGCTGTATGATCGGAACAACAGAAGTTGTCATTAGCCTGTTCGGTAACTCTTTAAAACTGCACTCTCAGTTAATAATTTCTACATTTTCTTTCATCATTTTCAAACACATCTGAAAGTCATTTGACTGACATTTTGGAGGATTCTGTTGACCTGTTTTTACTAATGGGCTTCATAAACCATCCTCATTTGTATTTGGAAGACCGCCAGAATCCTTTCTTATGATGACTTCACTTATTATCGCTCACCAGCAGCGGTTTTCACTCAACAGTCTCCACCTCTAATCTTTGTATAAACATTTAATAGCAGCAGAATATTGATGAATTCAGCCCTATTTCTTTTATATTTTTTACCAGGACCAGGGAGGTATATACAGAGGGAGTGGAAGCGAGGTTCCATGCATGGTACCCCAATAGTTAAGAGTAATGCCACTACAGCTTGCGGCGCTAACTACAGTGAATCATGTCCAACCCCCCTCCCCACCCCCATCCAATAGCCAACAATCGTATAGCTATTTTTAAGTATGTGACTGTTATGGTGTTATGGGAAAAGGCAATCAAATTTACCTGGACTAGGACTGTGTCAAAGTTTATGTATGCTGATGGAACAACTTAGCTGTTGTTTACTGATTCATGATAAAATGGTACTAGTGTCAACAAGAGCACTGCAGCACCACCTGGTATACAATGGCTACAACACGTACATGACAACCATGGTCCTGTAGGATCAGCCTGCGGTTTCCACTCCCTCTGTATGTACCTCCCTGCCAGGACTAGATCATCGAATCATGGTGTTCCTCTAGTACCTGGTGGTAGAAGGTGAAATTGTAGCCACGCCCGGGTTCAAACCCACAAAATGTTCATGCCACTAGACCGACTCAGCGCTTTACACCACTCAGCCACCCCACATCCCAGTCATAATATGAGTAAATTATGAGTCATAATATCAGTAAATTTGGTAAGATTTTGTTGGTCATAATAGCTGACAATACAGCTTTAAGATCAATGAAAATGAAGGAGGTGATCTGTAATATAAGTAAAAGTAACTTCTTATTAACGCTTAATGTCTATATTAATAAGATGATCCTTATTACTTCAAAGTATGGTTGTCATTCCTATTGTATTTCTTAATGTGCCTTCACTAGTTGAAAGACACTTCAGTCTTCATGACTATTATTGTATTTTATACTCCTAACAACTTAACATAAAATATGAGTAATTCTTGATGGTCCGCGAGGATGAAATGTAACTGAGCATAGAATGATTATCCAATTTCCTGTATAACAATTATGAAAGTCATGGAAATAAAATTTAAATCAATCAATCAAAAATGACAAGAAGAATCCCTGGGCACTTACTGGAAGACTTGTTCACACAGATGTAGTTACCCTTTGTCATTCCACCAGACCCTGACCAATAGGGGACTTGCATAGCCGCCATTTTGAATCCAGATTCGCATGGAATTATGGGACTAATGGTACAGTCTAAAATCTATAGAAAACCTGGAATGTTCAGCAGGGAATATTTATCAATGCTCTAATGTCAATATCCATGTGTTGCACATATTTCCATAACGCAAGTCCCCATCTTTCCCATCATGCATTTGGTTAACATAGATCATTTATACATGCTCTTATATTGGTAAAAACATTCTTGCAATTTTCGATAAAAATGTCGCCAAATATTTGTATGCCATATTTTATCAGAATCCATCCCATGATGCATTTTAACAGACATGCGCAGTGGCACATGCAAATCCCAAATTTTCCAATTACATTGAATCTGCCATAACTTTCTTTGATTGCAAAGCTTATATGAGCTTTTGTTTGCAATATTAAAATGACAAGCAGTTTTCACTACATTTTAAGAGAATATTTGATAACATATAAATGAAAATAAATTGCTCTCGTGATTCTTGGCTAACCTCCAAAGTTAAACAAACTAATTGATTTATGTAATCCAATCCTCATTACATACATAACAGCTGGAGTATCGGTTACATGAATTATGTGGCCAAAACTATGATCCAAAACCAAGATCTTAATATTTGTATATATTATGGTGCGACCATATTAGAACTAAAGAATAATAAAGTATAACTCCAATCTTTTAGACAAATAGGAGATATATAAGATGTCCTCATCTTGGACAAATCAAGGTAATCAAGTTTAGTGTGCTGGTACATGAGCTTCGAGAGATCCTGATGAGATACATATTTCATTGAACGGGTCATTTTTCATTCTGGTTGCATGTTGAATGAGGTGTACATTTTCCAATATCTGGACAGGTCTGTTCTGCTAGATATATTTCACATTATATTTTCTCAATGAGAAATCAAGCAGTAATGTACCATTACATGTATATTATGAACATTTTCTTCATACATGATGTGTATATATTCCTCAAGTATTAAGTCCTCTATTTCCAATAATAAAATTCATAATGGAGACTTGTTTTAAATTAAACATGAAATGCCTTTCATTTGGAAAATGACAGAGACAAATATCCAGTAATGAAACGTTCTGGGATGAGATTTTGAACCACCACTGTTGTAACTCAAAGAAGTTATCGATCGTGTAGTTTTCTGTGTACCGATAAAGACTTTAGATTCTACTCTTAAATTCACTATTTCCCAAAGCAGATTCTCAGGAGGTATTTATCTAACAAACCTTTCCTCCAAGATATTATTAATCAATATCAAAACCGTGGTACAACGAATCCTTTTTCACCAGGAGTAGGTCACCTCCCTGGTCTTCCACTAGTGCCTGCGGGGAGGGAGGCCAAACTGCAGCCGCGCCCGGGTTCGAGCGCACAACATGTTCATGTCAGTGAAACAACCCAGCGCTTTAGATCATTAAACCACCCAACATCCCCAAATGGGTCACATTTTCAGAAAATGTACAATCAGCAAATCGATACATTTTGTAAATTCTGCTAAATTATACTGAAAAATGTTCAATACTAGGTATATCTGAGTATATATGGTATTGACTGTATTTCAGCAATCTGTTTGGTCATGTTGAACTGAATTTAGAACCTCATTTTTGTCTTAATTTTGGGTTATTTCAGAAGATTGGTGAAGGTGAATTGTACATTTTCTGGCGATTTCACCCAAATGTGCGTGAATCAGATGATATATCCCAGAATCCATGACAATCATTATCATAGAATCAAATTGAAATTATTTTTTAAAATTTTTTGTCAGATTCAAATCCGATCCGCCGGATGGAATGCAGGCTTTGATATGCCCTTTCCACATAAGAATTAAATGTTGACTTTCTTTTTTAAAAAAAGAGCAACAATTATAACATGAACATAGAACTTATGGCAAAGAAGACAGAGACCATCTTATGTCGTACACATTCTGGATGTTAGAAAATAAACGGGTCTGATTTTCAGAAAATGCACAATCTACAGTTCTACACATCTCTCAAATTCTGCTAAACTAGAGTGAAAATTGATAAATACTAGGTATATCTGAGTATATTCTGTATTGTATTCATTCAATAAATCTGTCTGGTTATGTTGAAATGTATTTTGAACCTGATTTTTGTCTTAAATGTGGGTTATTTGAGAGGATTGCTGAATGCGAATTGTATATTTTCTGAAATCTGACCCACTTATAATTCATCTTACATACATACATACAATCCTCTCTAAATTCATTGCATCAAATCCTGTGACCCAAACACTTCTTTGTGCTGTTCTTTCTCCGACATTCATACATTCATGTCTCAAAAAACTCTAAAATCGACCCTATTATGCTTTTCAGACATTTTGGTATCATTTTCCCTTGAGATGTTCTGATACTTCCCCATATTACTAGTATATTTATGGAGGATCTATCCTCCTATTGTTGCCTTAACCTTGTACAAATATAAACCACTTTATGCCCATATGGCTCGGGCAATGCTCATTATTTTACAACTCAAATCTCATTTATAGCCATCAAAAACCCTAGAGATAAAATAACAGTTGATGTAATGAAGGTCCATGAGCATTCACTCAACTCAATAATATATATAATAATATATATAATATACCCCAAATTCCCCAAACTTATGTTAACTATCCCAATCTAGTAAACAAAACAAGCCAAGTAAAATCTAATAAAACTCAAGGTTGTACAAATTTACATCTCTTACCCACTTGATACACTGACCACTTCCACGGCTGATTTAGCCCAATAATACATATAATAATATATATCATATACCCCAAATTCCCCAAACTAATGTTAAATATCCCAATCCAGTAAACAAAGCAAGCCAAGTAAAATCTAGACAATCTAGTCTGTCCGAAAAGTAGTTGACACATGATTCCTTAGTTCCTTTAAGGGGAGGGAAAAGTGGGGGAATTTTTACTTCAAACCTTTGCCCTCTGAATCACCGTTTACGACTGACCATGGCCGTTTTGGGACCGACCATGGCCAAATATACAGCTGTATTGTATTGCGCTGCCTCTGTTCTATGTGCAGCAGCTGTTATTTTGCTTAGCCAGAAGGAAGAGCTGATGATACTGGCCCTGTTTCTCCACGGTTGATTGCAATGTGCGACTCGCTGGGCAAAGGGTTGACAGGTCCTTGTCATATATAGAATTAAAAGATTTCCCACTTTTCCCTGCCCTTACAGGAACTAAGGAATCCCGTGTCAACTACTTTTCGGACAGACTATAGTTCACCTCAATGGAGGTCTTCCTCTAGTACCTGCAGGGGGGGAGGTGAAACTGTACCCGGGATGGAACCCACAACATGCTGGGCATGCCAGTGAACCGACCCAGCACTTTAAACCACTCAGCCACCCCACATCCCACTCCCGACTATATAGGTCAGATTTTCAGAAAATGTACAATTGGCAGCTGTACACATTTAGTATATTAGCCTGCAATTTGGCCAATGCTAGGTAAATTTGAGTATATTTGGCATTGCATTGACGCTAGCGATCTGGTGGGTTAGATTGAACTGTATTTTGAAGTTTATTTTCTTCTGAAATTTGGTGAAGTGGAATTGTACATTTTCTAAAATTCTGACCCATATCTAAAATGTTTGATTGAGCCGAGCATCCAACTGTACAAGCCTTGCTTTCATATTATAAACATGGCCCTTAATTTGAATAAAACAAATTAAACAATAAATATGTCCACATTGTATATATATGTTGACACCATTGGGTCTTAATCAGCCGGGCAACTGTTCAGCATTTCAAGACAACTCTCTGAATAAATCACCATGAGTGCTTTTCTCTTCGTTTATGATACCACCACTTAGTGCTTTCAAATACCACAAATACTTCTGGCATCACAACTGAAGAATATAACATTTTAACCACACTTCCATACACTTAAAAATTTCACACTTTTTCTTATTAACTCTTTTTAAAGATGTGTTTTCAGCTAATATCGGTGCAGCAATATAATCTTTCCAATTCAGTGCAAGAAGTTTGAAGGCGTGCATACTTTGCCATAATTATTTTGGTGTGTGCCCCCAAATCTATCCTGATTTAAAGTGGCTATGGACACTGTTTGACTATATGTCATTTAGAAATATGTTTGTAGTTTTCGATTACCTGCACAAGTAAGAACATTTGTGTGGAATACCAACTCTATATATTCCTTAGATTAATTGATATTTGGTAACGAAGAATGTGGCAGAGATTCCATTGAGGAATTCAAATCTGAGAGAGAAGTAACTTGACCATAAGGTGGTGCCCTCAGTGCATGGTGAACTAGGAGCGAGGCAGGAGTTACATAGTGACATATCTACCCTGTCCCATCCAGCTGGTATCACTTAACTCATTAAGATAAGAGGCGTCTGGGACTTTCCCCTCACCAACCGAATTGTGTCTGGCAGTTGGGTAGGGTGACTCCAGCACCCTACGAAATTGGAGTTTTAAACTCTTAAATACACACAATATATGTAATTCCTACATTAATGCTCCAGGGTATACATTACAAATATACTAATCTAGAACATAGTTGAAATTCAGGCAAACTTTCCCCAAATCGGGAGCTCAGTGGCATGTGTCACTTTAACATGTCTGTGTACAGCAAAATTCCATTAACAATTTGTTTGCATACCTTGTTTATCGTAGCAAACCTGTCTCACCCTTTTCCATAGTTGAATCTGTACCTGTACTGCATATCTGTACTGCATATCTGTACTGTATACCTGTACTGTTTACCTATACTGTATACCTGTACTGTTTACCTATACTGTATACCTGTACCGTATGCTACTGAATATCTGCAAACCTGTACTGTATACTGTATAGCTCTGTATTGTATATCTATACTGTATACCTGTACTGTATACCTGTATCATATGCTACTGTATACCTGTACCATATGCTACTGTATACCTGTACCGTATGCTACTGTATACCTGTACTGTATACCTGTACATTCCAAGTATTAATGTTTATGTCGTAGAGGCAACACACTGAAATATCTATGGTGGATATATGCGTATTTTCAAGTAATATATTCATTATTATCAAATGTTGTATTGACCTTTAATGAAAAAAAAGTATTTATGCACAAATTAAGAAAGAAATCATTGGTAGCATTAGCTGGGAAGGCAGTTTTAACACATACACTGCATACATTCTTCTCATATGATCGCAAGTTTCCCTCACATATCTCTAGCACCTCAGAAAACAAGCATTAACATTTCACTCACACTGAAACACACTAACAAAGGTCAATGCCCCTAAACTTAATCCCCGAGTAAAAGGGCCTTCTCGTCCTCCACCTCGAAGCCCCCATCTATGGGGGGTTCTCCAGGGGTTGGCATGGTAACCACCACCTTAGGAGGGGACGCTTCTTTTTCCTCCTCCAGTAACAGCTTCTCCTTTTCGTCCTCCTGGGCTTTCTCCTTGGCGTTCTGTGAGCGGGGTGACTTGGGTTTGGAGGGTGGGATGGGGTCAGATGCTCCAGGGTCTTCCTCCTGGGCGGGGGTGGAGTGGTGGGGTTGCTCCACGGCGGGGGCGGAGTGGTGGTCGATGCCGTTGTGTGTGGGGCTGTTGATGTGGCAGGGGAGGCCGGTGTTGGCCATGGAGAGACTGGGGATCCCTGCAAGGGTAAAGTATAGGTGGTTAGCACAACTAGTCACATGTGGTTGCACATTGGCATTAAGGGTGATAAGCAAGAAGATTGAACATATTCAGCTCCTCTTATCACATTGTGATAGAGAGAGAAAGGGGGGGAGAGGGGGAAAGACAGAGAAGGAGAGAGAGAGAAGGAGGGAAAGAGAGAGAGGGAGAGAGAGGGAGAGGGAGAGAGAGACGGGAGAGAAAGAGAAGGTGGGAAAGAGAGAGAGGGAGCGAGATGGGAGAGAGAGAGGGAGAGAGACGGAGAGAGAGAAGGAGAGAAGTGAGAGAGAGGGAGAGAGAGGGAAAGAGAGAGAGGGAGAGAGAGCGGGAGGGAGAGAGGGAGAGACGGAGAGAGAGAGGGATAGGGAGAAAGAGAAGGAGGGAAAGAGAGAGAGGGAGAGAGAGAGAGAGGGAGAGAGAGAGAGAGAGAGAGAGGGAGAGAGATAGATAGAGGTGGGGTAGCTAGAGAGAGGGAAAGGGAGGGAGGGAGAATGAGAAAGAGAGGGGGAGAGAGGGAGATAGAGATGAGAGAGAGGATGTGGGGGGAACAGAAAGATCGGTAGAGACATTTCACTATTTCAATCGGCCAGTGTGAAGTCGAGGGGGGCGACTCACTTCTTTACCTTTACCTAATCAAAAGATGCACCCTAATCTGCCTACCTTGTTGGAGCATGTAGGGCATGTTGGGGTCATTAGCGGCGTACATGACGGCAGGGTGGTTGGCACCCCCGCCAAATATAACCACGTGCTGCCCGTCCCCATTAGCAACAAACTGCGTTATACCCGCACCCCCCATCATACGGCTGGCACTTTGCGCGATCTGCAAGAAACACAAATATTCAATTCAAAATATTATTCATTCGTACCTGATGTACAAATAGGAGCCATGCATCAGAACATGAATTTCCTGGTCTTCCAGTATGTTACTTTACTATAGGAAAAAGTCAATTTTAATTACAATTATAATTTCAGGTCCGGCCAGCATAGTGTCGGTAAAGGGGATATCCTACAAGCGCGGGAATACCTTGGCAACAAATAAACAAGCAGTTCAGGCAAACTTAACAAGCTAGGGCGTAACCCGGCGCCGAAGGTACAAAGCCCTGTATGTGTGAGTGTGTGTGTATGAGGGGGGGGGGTGTCCCCCTGGAAAATCTCCCCCTGGAAATCCTACTAGTTTTTAGTATAATATTTTAATGATGTTTATCCATTGATACTATTCATGTAGCAATTATCAATTACTAGATAAATACATAGCTTCATCAAAACAGGATTTGATGCAATGAATTTAGAGAGGATTGTATGGGGTAGGATGAATTATAAGTACTACTTACTGCTGAGTTTGGGCAGCACATGGCCTGGGAGGACACACCTATGGACCAGGTGGCCACAATGATCTCCACTGTTGCCAGCACCAGCTGACAAATTGGCATCTGAAAGTGCAAGAAATCAAGAAAGATTTGAGTGGGTGAGATTGGTTGCCCTTATCAACACATTTAATATGGTTATATCAAGGGCGGGAGAGCTGAGAGGCAGGCAGTTTATGATCCTACCCAGGAAATAGAGATAGAGAAGAAGGGAGAGAGACAGAGAAAAGAGACAGAAAGGCACTTTATGGTCTTACCCACGACCAGAAGATTTGATTATGATCATAAAGGAATCATTATTTGGATGTATAGAGGAAAGAAAATAAATAAAAGAACACAAGATGTTTAATAATAATTTGTATTGTAATTTTTAAAATGATATATATACAGGGAAAATTGTTTCATTAAACCAAAACTTGCCATAAAGAGCTCATGTCCACAAAGTGAACACATGTGATGTGTTCCAGGAAAATGGGTCACAAGTCGCAAAATTGATATTTTTCAAAGTGTTTTTATCACAAGATCTCTTTATTGGAATATTCTGATTTCTTTGAGGTTTAGCGCTTATGGTCATATAAATCTATGTAACAAATTTCGGGACATTGTATTAAATATATCATTGCGTTTTGAAGGCCTTCTTATCGAGTATATTATTTAGTTACCTTACTGGTTTTCCCAGCAACAGTTTACATTGCAAACTTTTTTTTCAAAAATAAAAATATCAAAATTAAAATATAGAAATACATGTGTTTACTATCATTGGAATCCGCTTGATCTCCTCTTTTCAAATATGGTGATATCTCAAAATCCATGTGTTGCGACTTATGACTCATTTTCCTAAAACGGATCACATATTTCTAATATAATATAGTCGCCAGTTATTTCCATATCATATGTGCATTGAGGATGTAGAAGCCCAGATGGCAGGATAAGAAAATAAATCGGTTGCAAAAAAAGGTTTGATTGTGGAAACATTTTATTCGAATCCTTGGATCGCAACACGTGGGCGATTCTCTCTACACCAAAGACATATTTAGACTTAATTATCTAATATTTAATCTCAACCATAGTCATCTTTATTTACCCCCACACACAATTCTATCTATTACTGTCGGCTAATGTAAATTGGCATCTAAAAATGCAAGATAAAAGTGATTTATTAATGATAAATAGAGTAAGAGTTAGTCCCCTCCTTCCATTGTTGTGTGAAATAATGTTTGGCACAACATGATTTTGCTCAAGAAGAGAATTCTCGAGATTCCATAATAAATTAATAGATTTATGTCATGGTGCGTGGTTTGGTGTTATTACCTAATCATCAATTCCAATTGATCTATCTGCATGTAATTAACAAATATGCTACACGATTTTTCTCTCTCGATCTCCAGCTACTTTTGTTACCCCAAGCTGGGCGCATTGGAATAACCCAGTTTACTGGGAAATGTCTCCCCAGTGGAAATAAAATCTTTTAAAAAAAATAAAAGAAGTAAAAAAAATTATTGCTGAGAAGCGAACTACAAGGGAGGAAAAACAACTGAACATATCATCGTAGCTTTATAAAGAAGTTATAGAAATTAATTATTATAATTATTTGTTAGTTCCGATTCAGTTTAAAAAAATATATTTTTTTTGTATCTAAGGGTGTTATACAAATAGGAGCCATACATCTGAATAGAAATCCAGGTCTTCCAGTATGATCCTTAACTACAGGGTGTGGGTAAGAATTATGTACGGTGGCACCACCTACAGGGTAAAACACGCATTAAAGGCCAATGATACTGGCTCCCCCAGTGGTGATTTTGGAAACTAGAGTGTCAACTGAAATTTACGGATGGATTTGTTTCAATTTTCTTAAAGAGAATTAACCGAAACGTTCCTCAAGATTCCTCAACAAAAGATAGTCCCTTTTCTATGAAGAAGGGGAAAAAATACGTTAGTCGGACCAGGCAGGGAGTATATATATATGGGAAAGATTGTCACAAAAATGTATCACCATGCATCCATCGATCCTCTCAAATATCCGAAATTCAAGAGCTGTTCAACATAACCAAACAGATATTCTGAATCAACACGATACCAAATGTAACTAGATATACCTAGTTATTTATAATTGTTTAGAGACTTAGCGTAGGAAGTTGAATTAACATTTAGATTTTTATGAGCAACACATAGGGTTGCGGGAGTGAATAGCCCGCCTCAAAATATTAAAACCTCCCTGGTCTCATGAATATTCATGATATTCCACGGTACAGTACACTTATAAAATTTGGTGTCGTTTTATGTTGCATTAATTTAATTTTTGCAGTTCTTCTCTATATCTGAAGTCTGATGTCACGTGATACCACCGGGCATATATATTAGTTCAGCCGAATTTACAGAACGTGCAGACCTGCTGATTGTACATTTTCGGACGATCTGACTCTTATGTATACACCCGGGTATATACATTCCTGGTACGACCCATATCCCACACCAATTGTTTTTAATTTATTTTTAATATTTTACCCAGGATGAAACAAACGAAAGACCGCTAAGTTTGGACGAGGATCCGACACACTCTAGGTCCAAACCCTCAGATCAGATAAGAATGGTATGTCAGCCTACTTCACTAATCAGTTTTCTGGACTCAGACTCGGCGTTTTATGGGAATATAATGACATTTTGCGGTTTTAATGGAATTATAATGGCACTTTGCGGTTTGAGGCGAGAGGCTTTCCCTTCATTTCAAGGGACTCTCTAAACTTTGGGCCTAGACTGAGCATGGGTTTCTACTTCTCGTCTCGTTCTCCATGTGCCTTGGGCTCAGAACAAAACTACAATAAAGAGTTTAAAAACAAACACTTAAAATCACTTACCATTAGGCTTTCACCGAACATCATCGTTGCTCCCATTATTCCAAAGACCATTGGGAAGAGGGAGAAGAGGCCTGACAGAACCGACATCACGAGGAACGTTATGATCTGACACGGTGAAAACACAAGCATCTTATAAATAATCGCCTTAGACAAAAACACATTTTACTATACTACTTACATCTCGGTATAGAGTGCATATTATCCCATGGCCTAAAGACCAGGAACCAACGTCTAGACTTCGGTCTAGGCAGGGAGTCTGACCTTTGCGGGCTCTCTGTGCAGGGTTCCATGCAGGACAAGGACCTGCCGTTCTTTTCAGGGCCAGGTCTTCAGAAAATGTACAATTGGCCTTCACCAATCCTCTCAAATAACCCAAATTTGAGATGAAAATCAGGTTCAGAATACAGTTCAACATAACCAGACAGATTTATTGAATGAATACAATACGGAATACACTCAGATATACCTAGTATTTATCAATGTTCACTCTAATTTAGCAGAATTTGATAGATGTGTAGAACTGTAGATTGTGCATTTTCTGAAAATCTGACCCATCACTCCTGAAGGACTGCTACACACACACATGTCTTAAATTAAGCAGCTACCGTCGGTAAAACGTAAATATTGTTTACTCGTTGTTCCATTCTTTTCTAATTAATCTAAAAGTCGTTTGACCAAAATTGTGGATGATTATCATTATTAGATTAGATTAGAAAAACTTTTAATGCAATGTAATTGGAATTGCCATAAAAAGAGCTACTCTCCGGCTGGCGGGAGGTTTCCGGCCTCTTTATAGCTTTACACTCATCTTTTGTAGAGGACAATATCACCTCAATCATTGACTGAGGATGATTCTCTACACTTGGTACATTAATAATACATTTTTAGAAATTATAATACAATATGGCATAAGTTGGAGTAATGGAAGTTTTATATAAGGGTTGCACTTGACTTGTTTTTGGTTGAATGATTATGCGAGCGTCTTTAAGAAAACAGATCATCCTGCCGGATGTAGGTTGATCTACAATCAATTATGTACAGTTGTTTTTCATACAGGGCTTCTAAAACGTCCTCAACGGCGCAAAATCGCATGAGAATCATTAACTACTTCATTCCTGGATGGATTTGATTATATGGGTCAGATTTTCAAAAAATGTACAATTCGCAGCTGTACCCATTTAGAAAATTCTGCTAAATTAGGCTGCAATTTGGTCAATACTAGGTAAATTTGAGCATATTTGGCATAGCATTGATTCTAGCAATCTGTTTGGTTAGGTTAAACTCTATTTTGAACTTTATTTTCGTCTGAAATTTGGGTTATTTGAAAAGATTGGCAGAGTTGAATTGTACATTTTCTGAAAATCTGACCCATATCACGTTAAAGATTCCAGATGCTGTGAATTGTTTGTGTGAAGCAGAATGCATCCGTCTAACATTGTTACATAATAAGGGTTATAACTTACAGTGCAGTTGTTCTTTTTCTTTGATGAAGCAATTCCAAATATTCCAGCAATTATTATCTGCAACAAGAAAAGCATTGTGTGTAGAGCATAGGGGTCAGATTTTCAGAAAATGTACAATTGGCAGCTCTACATTTTTAGTAAATTCTGATGAATTAGACTGAAAAATGGCCAATACTAGGTAAATTCGAGTATATTTGGAATTGCATTGATTCTAGCAATCAGTTTGGTTAGGTTGAACTGTGTTTTGAACTTTATTTTCGTCTGAAATTTGGGTTATTTGAGAAGATCGGTGAAGTTGAATTGTACACTTTTCGGAAAATCTGACCCATAGGCAATATGTCATGTACTACAGCAAAATGAGTCACAAGTCGCAAAAAATGGATTTTGAGATATCATCAAATCTGAAATGATGAGATCAAGTTGATTTCAATAATACTAGTAAATATTAGGAGATTAATAAATATTTCTATATTTTAAGTTTGATATTTTTTTTTTTTTTTTCAAAAAAGTTTGCAATATTTCTGGGTGAACAATTATTAGTAAAGTAGCAAAATGAAACGTATCACAAATGTGGAATTTTGTCAATGAAAGTATCAAAAAAGATACTCTATAGGATCACTTTAGAAATGCCAAAAATTCCAAAAATTGGCACATGTATTCCAACAAAGATGATCATCTTGTGGATAAAACCTTTAATGTGGCGATGTATAAAGTGAATATCGCCTGCAATAGTAAGTCTATGGGGATTGTTGACTTAATAATTGGAAATATATAACAGTCAGGGACCTTTCATTTTTACCCACGGTGGGTGGGGATGCGGGGAGGGGTGGAGAGGAGAATTTTCAGGGGGGCACCTTTTTTGTGCAGACTCTGAAGGGGGAAGCCATTTTTTTGTAAAGACTCAAAAAGGGGGACCTTTTTTGCAAAGACTCTAAAAGTGGGGTGGGGAGGGGGGTCCATACAATTTTGCAGAAGGATTTTTCGCAAATTCTCCACTCTCCTCCCCCCAGTGATCGATAGGGGAGTTGCATGTCTCACTGCGCATGTCTGGTACAGTGCATGTTGGGATGGGTTCTGTTCAAATCTGACATACAAATATTTGTCAATAATTGTATCGAAAATTGCAAGAATGCTTTCACCAATATCATATATTGTATAAATCATCTTTGAAAACCAAATGCATGATAGGAAAGACAGAGACTTGTGTTGTGGAAACATGTATATCACATGGCTATTTACATGGGTTTACTGATAAATATTCCATGCTGAACATACCATGTTTTCTAAAGATTATACACTGTACCATTAGTCCCATAATTCAATGCGAATTAAAATTCAAAATGGCGGCTATGCAACTCCCCTATTGAACATCTACAGATGTGATCCGTTTTAGGAAATTGAATCATAAGTCGCGAAATATGGATTTTGAGATATCATTATACTTGAAAAGAGCAGATCACACCGATTCTAATGATAGTAAACACTAGGGTACCTAACATGTATTTCGATATTTTATGTTTGATATTTTTATAATATGATATAAGAAGTTTGCAATGTTTCTCCTTCAATGCTTCTCGTTGGGTAAACCAGTAAAGTAACTTACAAGTAAAGAGACTTACCACACTGCCTGTAAGAATGCCTTCAGCGAGGTAGTGCAAAGGTTTGTGAGAAGTTGTATCCATAAAGAAAGCAACAACATGAAAAACAATACATGACGTGCCTATGATGAGCTGGGTAACGCCCAGAGCTGCTGCCATCTTCGCCCAGAATCCATTACGAGCCGGCAGACCCACCGTAACGCCTCCGTACACGTAGCCGGGCGTATGGTGGCCCTGCGCGATGTGTGCCGGCATCATACTGGCGCTGAAACATAAAGAAAAGTAACAATTAAACATTAATTTGATGGTTTTATATTATTTGTTATAATGGTGGATTGTTCCACTATTTCTTTGTAAACGATAGTGTGTCCGGACAGGATGGAAGTTCTCCTTCTATGAAGGAGTTTAGACCCTCTGATTTGACCTTAATAATATAGCAATAATTGTTACATACTTTACATATTAGATTATTTCTTTGATCAAAAACATGTCGATACCTGATACACCTGCACAATAAGAATTAAAGGATGTCGCGCAACAGGCCCCCTGCGACTTATTACAGAATTCCCCTAAGTGTAGGGAGACCGTAGATGATGCTCTACATTCTCCACACTTTACATGATAGGATCAGATTTTCAGAAAATATACAATCGGCAGCTCTACACATTTTTAAAATTCCGCTAAAATAGGCTGAAATGTGTTAAATACTAGGCATATCTGAGTCTATCTACAATTACTTTGTTTTAAAAAATCGGTTTGGTCATGCTGAACTGTATTTTGAATTTTGATTTTTGTCTTAAATTGAAGATATTTGGTGAAGGCAACTTGTACATTTTTCGACGATCTGACCCAATACATTACATCTGTGATAATGGCGGACACATAGTGATGATCATCGATGGCAATGATATATATAATATAAATTATTATACACGCATTCACAAACGAGGCCCCGACAGCCGTTCATTACTTGTAACGTGGTAATGTATGGAAGACCGTAATGGGTACTATAATTCTCGGTATTGCGATAACGGACCTGCCCGGTACCGGCCCGGTCCGGTCCCGGTCAACACCAGACCCGGTATATTAAGAAACTTTATTTTCCCATACAATTACTATAGCGACACCTTAAAAATATAAAAATCGGGTTACTAATACATCGGTACAGGACCGGCCTGTCACCGGGAACTTAGCTCCCGGTCCGAGATAAATTTCCCCGTGCTCCGATGACCGGCCCGGTCAAGATTTACCGATATCGGTACACTATCGGGTCGGGTCCCCCCGGTCCTCGGCGCCTCGGCCGATAACCGGGAGAAAATTTCCTCGGAGGCCCGGTCATCGGGGGCCCCGGTCATCGGAACCCAACCGACATGAGGTATATGAATGATTTTCAACACAAGAAAACATTATGTTTGCAATACAAAACAGGAATAACTAAATAAATATAATAATGAAATAAGTACAAACTTGAACGTAAATAGTAAAATATGTAATAATCATCATGGTTAAAGTCTGGATTAAATAATATGAATGGTTAATTAACAATAAATTAATCGCATAATATGAATTACAAATATCATCATGAGTTGCAATGTAGACCCCAAGTGGCGTCTGGAGGTACTACCCAGAGGTATCCGCAGAAGGCTTGGAGGCGTTTTAAATAAGATCTCGTGGAGAAAATCAAAATTGTTGCTTCTCAGACCTACCAGCCCCCCCCCCCCCCCACACACACACACACACACACAAAAAAAAAAAAAACTCAGAGAAAGAGCGGCCGTCACGGCCAACTAGTGGCTCTATAGGGGTCAGATTTTCAAAAAATGTACAATTGGCAGATCTACATATTCAGGAAATACTGGACTGGAGACTGGAAAATGATGAATACAGGGTACATCTGAGTATATTTGGTATCACATTGATTTAAAGTATCAGTTCTGTTATGTTAAACTGCATTAAGCTCAATTTTTGTTTTAAATGTGGGTTATTTGAGAGGATTGGTGAAGGCGACCCATATAGGTACTGCATTCAGGCTATTGCTATACAGGCATCTCCACTTCTGTGACGAAACTGGATTTATTTGTGAGACTTTTCTTATATTGTTGCTATTATTCCTGATGGATCTCCACATTATATTATGCACTTCTGTATAGAATCCGCTCAGAGATTTCTGGGGCATGCATTTAATCGTCAGTACATGTCTTATTTTTTCACCATAAAAAGCCTCTGAAATTCCTACCAATTTGGGTTGGTTGTTGTACAGCATTCTTTGAAACCATTTGATTCTGTTAGTTTTAATGATTTCATCTATGCATCTCACATTTAAGCCTCCATTTTCGTAACTCTGTTTCAAGAAGTCAAAACTTATTTTCACATTTCTTGAACCCCACATCATCATTTTCGTAATACATTAAATCTCTTTGACTATTTAATACACTGTCTTGAACTTTGGTACATAAATTAATATGACCTAAAGTAATAAGCCCTACAAAAATGGAACATTCCATGAAGAGATCTTGTGAATGAATGACATTGGAAAATACATCACATAATTATAGGCCTATGGGTGAGGATATATATGTCATATTTCGTGAAAAATTATATCTCCTTGAAACTAATTATGTCGGCGAATAGCTCATCCTATAGAAAATATTTTATAGCTACTTTTCCAACGATTGGAAATAGAGGTAGAAATAATTGCGCAATAATCATATAAAATTAGGAAAGTCAAATAGATATGTTGGGGTATTTAATGCAATTTAAATTGTGTAAAAAGCTTAAATAGTTTTTGAGTAATGAGCAGAAGTATTCGGACATAATTTTAGACATTATGTCGGCGAATAGCTCATCCTATAGAATATATTTTATAGCTACTTTACCAACGATTGGAAATAGAGGTACAAATAATTGCGCAATAATCATATAAAATTAGGAAAGTCAAATAGATATGTTGGGGTATTTAATACAATTTAAATTGTGTAAAAGGCTTAAATAGTTTTTGAGTAATGAGCATAAGTATTCGGACATAATTTTAGACATTAGTTGACCGGTCATCGGAGCCCCGGTCATCGGAGCCCCGGTCATCGGAGCCCCGGTCATCGGAGCCCCGGTAATTTAAGCCCCGGTCCGGTGCCGGTCCGGTGCCGGTCCCGACCCGAGGTTGACCCGGTATCGGAAGCCCGAGTTCTTTACTACCCATTCCGGTCTTCCATAGTAATGGACTAGTACATTACCGGTGTGTTGTCATGCCGACACAAGTTTGGTGACGCATGAATGCCTACACAAGTCTGCCGACGCAAGTTTGCCAGAGCGAGTGCTTTCTTCCTCAATCGTTTCACCTGTTTCTAGTTATATTCCTCTTGTAAGAAAACCAGATATATTATTATCTTTTTGATTAAGCATGTTTTACATGCAAAATTAAGCATGTATAATAATCAACTTATAGGAATCGCTTTCCGAACGGACGCTTAAGTAAAGAACTGGATCTACAATCTCGTTCTTTACTTACACGCTGTGTGTCAACTGTGTGTCCAATAAGTGATAAGTCTTATGTTTTATTACTAATGATTCTAACGGCTAGGATTGTACAGTCCAGGCCCAAACCTTCAGATCAGATAAAAATGGCATGTCAGGGATTGGACGCCTATTTCGCTAATCGGTTTCCCGGCCTAGATCTAATGGGATAATAATGACATTTTGCGGTTTGAGGCGAGAGGCTTTCCCTCCGTTTGAAGAGTCTCTCTCATCTTTGGGCCTAGACTGCGTATTAACATTGTTATCATACTGATCAATACAGAGGTCAGATTTTCAGAAAATGCACAATCTACAGTTTTACACATCTATCAAATTCTACTAAATTAGAGTGAAAATACATTTTATATATATATAAAAAATACTAGGTATATCTGAGTGTATTATGTATTGTATCCATTCAATAAATCTGTCTGGTTATGTATTGTTAAACTACATTTTGAACCTGATTTTCCTCTTAAATTTGGGTTATTTGAGAGGATTGGTGAAGGCCAATTGTACATTATCTGAAGATTTGACTCACATGCAACTATTGTAGTAGATCTGGAGTGGACAAAAGGTCGTGCTATTAGCATCTTGATTGTTTGCTATTATTTACCTCTTACATAACTATTGATCTGTGTCTAGTCCTGCTACCAGCGGCAGAGCTGGCCCAGGTCGGACTGGTGATGACATTAGATTCTAGCCTATATTGTACCAAGTATATCTGAGTATGTTCTGTATAGGGCTCTTGAGGGGTTAATTCAACAAATCGACAAGGCTTATTCTTAGAATCGACAATTGACATGGGCATCAAGTGACAAACGACAAAACACTTTCTTAGCCTGACAAATCAACAAAGACCTTACTAGTGACCGACAAAACGGGCCATTTTTACGGAAATTAAGTGACAAACGACAAAAGAATTGTCTTAGTGACAAGTGACAATTGTTGTTTCTTGGTAGCGACAAGAAAAATTAGACACCCCCCTCAGGAGCCCTCTGTATTGTATTCATTCAATAAATCTGTCTGGTTATGTTAAACTATATTTTGAACCTGATTTTCCTCTTAAATTTGGGTTATTTGAGAGGATTGGTGAAGGCCAATTGTACATTTTCTGAAGATTTGACCCGTGTGTGAAAATACACATCTCTCAAATTCTGCTAGATTAGAGTGAAAATAGATAAATACCAAGTATATCTGAGTATATTCTGTATTGTATTCATTCAATAAATCTGTCTGGTTATGTTGAACTGTATTTTGAACCTGATTTTGCCTTAAATTTGGGTTATTTGAGAGGATTGGTGAAGGCCAATTGTATATTTTCTGAAGATTTGACCCGTGTGTGAAAATACACATCTCTCAAATTCTGCTAGATTAGAGTGAAAATAGATAAATACCAAGTATATCTGAGTATGTTCTGTATTGTATTCATTCAATAAATCTGTCTGGTTATGTTAACTGTTTTTTGAACCCGGTTTTTGCCTTAAATTTGGTACATTTTCTGAAGACTTGACCCAAAGGCTTTTCCAGGGACCAGCTGTGATTGGTCACCGTATACGGTATTTGGCTATGCATAAACATGAGCAAAACATGAGTGAACTAAGGGATACACCAACCAACTAAATACTACAGAACAAAGACATTCTTTGAGACGGCATCCGCTCATCTGGTCACGTGACAGTGCATCTTGGCGAGCAGTGGGCCTGGCCGTGGGGGAATCCCGCCCTTGACGACCATAGCAACCCAGCTTAAAATCTCCAACTTTCCCCCTTGATGTCTTAAAGTATACACAATTGTCGGCAAAACGGAACAAGCGACTGCAATGTATGAACAATACTTGATATATCCATGTAGGATCATAGCATTTTGACCCGTTTATGTATGGTTTCAAAGGGGTTGAAAACAGGTATTTTAGCGTTAGCGTCTATGGCACTCAGCTGTCGTATTCACCCGAGTTTTTGCCGCCGATCGTAGCGCCACCTGTAAATGCCCGGATTCTCGTCTGAAAGAATGGTCTAAAACAACAACATGTCGCATAGAAAGAAGGAAACAAACAACGTGAATGGAACTGAAACTAAGAAAAAAAGCTAAAACACATTGGAAATAAGATTTAGTGCAAAATTAAATGTGCACAAATCAGACAAATGTCAACTAATAGAACTATGGAATAACAAACTAACATAACAATATACAAAGAGTTCTTATGAATAACTAGCAAAGTACCCGGACCCTCCCTGCCCACACTTCTCCCTCTCCCTCTTTTCCCTCCCCCTCTTCTCTGTCTTTCACACCTGTTTTTCTCTTCCAACCCCATCTCCCATTCTCCCCTCTCCCTCATGCTCCCCCTCCCCACTTTCTCTCCCTTCCTCTACATCCTCTCCCTCCCCTCTTTTCCTTCACCCTCTTCTTTCCCGCCCCCTCCCCTCTCGTATTCCCCATTCTCCCTTTTCTTCACTCTCCCCCTCCTACACCCTCTCCCTCCCCTCTCCACTCCTTCTTTCCCTCCCCCTCTCCTATTCCCCCCTCTCCCCCTCCTACACCCTCTCCTCCCCCTCTCCAATACCCCCACCCTTTCCCTTCCCTCTTCTTCACTCTCCCACTTCTTAGACTCTAGTACAGTCCCACACTACTCTCTGCGGAGCGAGGGTCCAGGTTCATGGACTATCCCACTTCTCTGCATGTAGTTAGGTCCCCCTGAAAATGACGTAGTAGGTTGTGGGAAATGACGTAGTATCCCACAGGAGCTTTCCCAGGCTATAAATAGAGTGTGGAGATCCCAATTTAAAAAAGGCTTCAAAATCCCATTTTCACCCCAGAATTAAACCTTCACAAACCACATAATAATTATGTCCTCCACACAGGGTCAACAGAACTGTAGAGACCCCCAAAAAAGATGGGGACATTCCAGATTCCCAGAACATGCGTGACAAATAAACCCATCTTGAGCTTTATATATTAGACAAGCAAAGTACCCCCCTCTCTCCCCACACTTCCCCCTCTCCCTCTTTTCCCTCCCCCTCTTCTATCTCTCATACCTGTTTTTCTGTCCCAACCCCATCTCTGATTCCCCCCCCCTTCTCCCTCCCCTCTTTCTCATGCTCCCCCTTCTCGCTTTCTCTCCCTTCCCCCTTTTCTTTCCCTCCCCCTCCCCTCTCCTTTTTCCCCACCCTCTCCCTTTTCTTCACTCTCCCCTCAGGATCAGGATCTACACATACCTTCTCCCTCCCCTCCCCCATCCAAACCCCCACCCTCTCCCACTCCTCTGCATGTAGTCGGGTCCCCCTGGAAGGGAGGTAGTAACCTATGGGAAATGACATAGTATCTCACAGGGGCTTTCCCAGGCTATAAATAGAGTGTGTAGATCCCAATTTAAAAACGGCTTTAAAATCACATTTCCACCCCAGATACCTTCACAAACCACATCCGATTTCCTCCAGAGAGGGTGGGCAAAACTTTACAGATGAGTAAAAGGGTTTGTAAAACAACAAACTCCGAGAACATGTGAGACAAAGAAACCCCTCTTTTCTACCTCTTTTCATAGAAATCGCTCTTCCCGTATACCATATGGATAACCATTTGGAAAAGAATCCTTTTTGCGACTTTAGACGCATTTTTCTGTGACACATCACACATTACGTTATGTTACATAACATTGCATATGACTTTCTACCTTTATTTTCTCCTAGAATTAGTGAAAATATCAATGTTGACTCTAATAATGCTGACATTGCTGTTTATCATCTGCCCTTGTCAAATGCTGTGGCCCACTCTCGCCCATTCGCATTCATGGAAAAGGTTTGATTGGTGCGTTAACATTAGCATTGCAGGCCTCTCATCTAGGTCTATTAGAGTGCATCACCTCACCAACAGCTAGACACAATTACCAGTGCTTCCAATCAAGGCTAATTGTCAAAGGTCCTCCTGAGACACGGTTCCATGGATGAATGTCAATTAAGTAGCATCTACACACGTATGTATTTCACAGAAATAAAGTTGTTTCCTACAGGTCTACAGCCCGAGGTGCTCAGTTAGGCCCATAATCATTATGTTTCCAGACATCCCTCCTATTAAAGAACAGTTCAATGAAAAAAAGGTGACCAGTCATGAGTGCAGTTGGCATGAAACTTTCAGGAAATGTTCCTTACTACAAAAGAAACAAATAAATGGTAAAAGAAACCAGATATATGTTACCCCAGTAGTTTTGTTTCTAGTCTCTTGAAAAAAAACGGGGGTTTACTATAGGAGTCTATGGGAAAGTGTGGTATTTTTTCAAACATTGTCACACAAATCATTAAATCAATTAATGTTGAATGAGATTTCATGTAAGAAAAATGTATAGCCAAGATACTACTTGATCATATTGGCTTTAAAATAATTCTGGAAATATTTAGACAAAAGACAACGAGTCATTGATATGTTGGGACGTTTCTATGCACACAAGGTGGACGAAATGGAGGTTTTTCACGAGTGTCCACACATGGGTCAGATTTTCAGAAAATGTACAATTTGTCTTCACCAATCCTAACAAATAACGCAAATTTAAGATGAAAATGACTTTCAAAATGTACTTCAACCTAACGAAACAGATTGCTAGAATCAATGCAATGCCGAATATACTCAAATTTTCCTCGTATTGACCAAATTGCAGCCTAATATAACAAAATTCACCAAAAGTGTAGATCTGCCAATTGTACATTTTCTGAAAATCTGACCCAAATATCAATGACAAGTTTGTTTTTTGTTTTTATATTACAAGTCCCCCATTTTGAATATGTATCGATCCCAAAAACCTTGACTGATCATTATTTACCCTTCTCGCAACCTTCCAACTCGGCAAAACAATGTTGCGTCATGAAATGAGTGTCATGAAATGAGCGTCATTGATTGACACAACTTGATATATGTGACCAATCAAAACAAGTCCCTTCTGTATTGGGCGTATCACACATGTGTTGAGTGAGTGAGTGAGATTGGTTGCTTTACACCATTATCAACACATTTAATATGGTTATATCAAGGGTGGGAGAGCTGAGAGGTAGGCAGTTTATGATCATACCCAGGAAAAAGAGATAGAGAAGAAGGGGGAGAGAGACAGAGAAAAGAGACAGAAAGGCACTTTATGGTCTTACCCAGGACCAAACACATGTGTTGATACGTCTACACATATCAAATAGGCAGATGTCACTCATTTCTATATGATAACACCCAAACTTGTGATATAAGAAGGTAAACAGAATGTGAAAGAAAATGAGGCACAGAATTGGCAGGTGTGTACAGAAGCTGAGAATGTTCACCTTATATTTTTCTAAAAAGAGGGAGAGGAGAGAGAGACAAGGAGGGATAGAGACAAGGAGGGATAAAGACAGGGAGAGAGGGAGGAGGTGGAAGAGAGGGGATGGAGGGGGGGAGAGGAAAGAGAAGAGGCAGGGGTGGGGAGAGGTAGGGATAGTAGGAGGGAGAGGAAGTGGGGGAGGGGGGGAGAGATAACAACAAGAAATCCATATCCTTTGTGCCCCTTTAATTCACACCTAAACGCCAACCCACTCCCCCTCCCAGCCATTACCAGCATGGCACTGATCTCATCTGCTGATATCAGAATCAACAACAGATTCCCCACACTGATATCCAGGATGGGAGGACCCACGATGCTATCAATGATTGACAGAAGTCTCCCCAATTGACAGAAGTCTCCCCAATCGCATAAGATTGATGTTTATCTACATCAATCTAAAAGGCATATCTTGCCCCGCTCAAAACTATTTTGAAACCATTTTAGTTGACCCTGTTGAGCCTTTTAGTAGCTGCTCTGGCTGATACCATTCATTTCACATTCATATTTGTCAATGCAGAGGCTTCTAACTGGTTGATTCTAACTGATCATCATAGGCAGATGTGGGGTTTGCATTAATATGATCCTGATTATACTTCACACAGTGAAAAATTGTTTATTTGTCATGGCAATAAGAGTATCTATGCAAAAATGATTTGTTGTTGTTGGTACTTTTATCTATTTAACAATAATATCGGCGGGGTCTATTAGCTCCCCAGCATTAGGGAGGATTTCAAGCCCTGCCAGACAAAATGGTGGAACATATGAATGTAAAGGTAACAATCCACCGCGTCAACGACATAAAGCCAAGGTGGCCCTTACTTCTTATAGTTTTAGAAATCATCACTATTATATACAAATGTAAAATGGGGCTGAAAACATGATGAGAAATGAAATTTGATTGAGACAATAGACACTAGGGGGACGACAGCTATTTTAACTCAACCAGGGGGCCACATAGAATCGTATTTTCAGACTCGCCCCATATGCCTTTACATTCTGATATATTATTAACTTTTTGTATGTTCTGTAAATGTATGTATAATATCAGAGCTTACAAAAGTTTTTTTTATAGAGGTTCTGTAAATGTATGTCTAATATCAGAGCTTACAATGTGGGGAACAGTTTAGTACACCTGTCACTTCTGAGAAATTATGTTTGTTTGTCAAGTTACGGTACAATGAGAATTGTTTCTGAAAAAATTGTGTGTGTGTGTGTGGGGGGGGGGGGGGGGGGGTAAGGCCATTGTGGCAATCAAATCTGTCCCATTTCATAAAAAAAAATGATGAAAAACTAATTCTGTCTCTTCCAGTTGTGGAAAAGAAATGTCTGCATATATCTGTTGATGTATGACACCATGCGATTCCAACTTTGCAATGGATAAAAACGGTATGAACCGAGGTAGATCTTGTAGTCAGCGTATCCATCCCTATTTATGATATACATAACGTAAATGGATGGATACTCTGCCTATAACTCTGTTTAAAGAAAAGATATGTAGCCTAACTGTCTTCGATATTCCTCCCCTGTTCCCCTAGCTACCATATTAAAAGGCCAAATGTTGCCTAATCAGTATTATGTGTGTATAGTTTTAAGTACTGACCCCTTGCCCTATAGTATAGGTTCATCATCCCAAAATATGTCTCGATCACTATCACTTTAGCCTACTCTCACTCATGAGCTGAAATATTCTCCCCATGTATTTGTTTACTTTGGGGTTACATTATATGCATTCCCCCCCCCCCCCCCACCCCACCCCACACACACATCATCTCGACTCAAGACAACACAAGAGCATCTACCCAAAAAGTAATATTGAATTAGAGTATGACCTAGGGACGGGGGTCGAATAAGTAAAGTAAGAAGGCTATACTCTGTAATTCATATCCTGAAAGAAATAGTTTTCAAATCCAATTTCCAAGCCCTCATTAGACAACATAATCAGATGATTAAGAACAACTAAATCTTATGTGTGAATCAGACATCGTCCCATAATACTAACAATATATAAGCCTATGCATTAGCATTTTCCATTTCATCAAGGAGATATTATAATTTATACGTATAGGCCTATATGAATTATTATGTAGACCGTGCATTCCTGATTTAATCCAATGTTTAACTTTAATAATGTTCCTAAGACTAAGTTACCAATTTACTACGTACGGTATGCTTCGATATTAACAGAGCCCTGATATTAATCTTTATCGTCATTATTTATCTAATTCTTCTTCATTAAGAAGCAATATTGTTAAATGGATTAGTGTATTGTAATCTTGCATTTTGGTAATATTTACATTGGATCTTTTGAGAATATATAGTGTAGGAAGTGCCTTTCTGTCTCTTTTCTCTGTCTCTCTCTCCCTTCCTTCTCTCTATCTCTATTTCCTGGGTATGATCATAAACTGCCTCCCTCTCAGCTCTCCCGCCCTTGATATAACCATATTAAAATGTGTTGATAAGGGCGTAAAGCAACAAATCTCACTCACTCCTACCGCTAAATGGAGTCCAAAATAAAATTATTTAAAAAACATGTAGTTTATATCAACTTTACCTCGACTACTGCAACGAACAAGTTGTGCGCAGTAACAATTCCCTGGCTAAGCTAGAGTCAGTAGTATATGAAGAGAGTCCGCAGCCACGGGGGAACACCCTTGTGATGGAGAGACGGCGAGGCACGGTTGAGAGCCAGTTGGCTCCTTTAGGAGCAAATGTCATTACACGTTCA